>JBBGZY010001910.1:117500-485000 GCA_037952925.1 Lithobates clamitans | reverse complement strand
TCGTTTGGAGGCCGGGCGCAATGTTATGACGTCACGCCCGGCCTCTGCATTCAAACGAATGGCGCCGCCTCGGCTGGGAAGCCATGATTGTTAATTTTTTTTTTTTTAATTTCAGGCTTCCCAGCCTAGAGGTGAGATGTGGGGTCTTATTGACCCCCATATCTCACTGTAAAGAGGACCGATCATGCCATATTCCTATTACAAGGGATGTTTCCTTGTAATAGGAACAAAAGTGATCAATTTTTTTTTTTTAAGGGTCAAACTAAAAAAATAAAAATAAAATTAACAATGATAAAAAAAAAAAAATGTAAAGCGCCTCTGTCCCTGTGTTCTTACACGCAGAAGCGAATGCATACGTAAGTCCCGCCCACATATGTAAACAGTGTTCAAACCACACATGTGAGGTATCACTGCGAACGTTAGAGCGAGAGCGATAATTCTAGACCTAGACCTCCTCTGTAACTCAAAACATGTAACCAGTAAAAAAAATTTTAAAGCGTCGCCTATGGGGATTTTTATGTACCGAAGTTTGGCGCCATTGCATGAGCGTGTGCAATTTTGAAGCGTGACAAGTTAGGTATCTATTTACTCGGCGTAACTTCATCCTTCACATTATGCAAAAAAATTTTACTTTACTGTTTTTTTTTTTTTTTTTAAAGCATGAAACTGTTTTTTTCTTCCAAAAAAAAAGTGCTCGAAAAATTGCTGTGCAAATACCGCGTGAGATAAAAAGTTGCAACGACCGCCATTGTATTCTCTAGGGTCTTTGCTAAAAAAATATATATAATGTTTGGGGGTTCTATGTAATTTTCTAGCAAAAAAATAAATGAATGAATTTTACATGTAGGAGAGAAATGTCAGAATTGGCATGGATGGGAAGTGGGTAAATAGCGTAACATGTAAAATTGTTTATAAATATTGTTCAGACAAGAGATAGAGGGATACAATGTAACATTGTTTATAAATATTGTTCAGACAAGAGATAGAGTGATACAATGTAACATTGTTTATAAATATTGTTCAGACAAGAGATAGAAGGATACTATGTAACATACCATGGAGATAGAGGGATACAATGTAACATTGTTTATAAACATTTTTTGGATAGGAGATAGAGGGATACAATGTAGGTAAATAGTGTAACATGTAACTTTGTTTATAAATATTGTTCAGACAAATGATAGAGGGATACCATGTAACATTGTTTACATTTTCTTCATCAGCTCATCCTCCCCAGTTATTACCTTTTGTATCTCTTGACCCTCCCTCCTAGATTGTAAGCGCTAACCAGCAGGGCCCTCTGATTCCTCCTCTATTGAATTGTATTGTAATTATACTGTCTGCTCTACTGTTGTAAAGCACTGCGCAAACTGTCGGCGCTATATAAATCCTGTATAATAATTTAAAAAAAAACAAATGCAGCCATCACATCTAATCATTGTTAAGCTGCATTATATTGCATTTTCTAGTATGGGAGACACCATATAAAGTGCACAGCCTCCATTTTTGACTGCAGCAAACAATAATTTCACATTAGTAAGGATACACTGATATTATTTTTGTATTTTTTGCGCCGGTGGCTCACATATTTCAATTATATAACTTTTTTTTGATTAGAATACCTAGCTGCTAAAAAAAACCCTTGGGGGAATCCTTCCATTTTTTTTCATTATATTACATTTTTGGCTTAATACTGCTTCAAGTTGCTTTCTCAAGGACCAACTTATATTTTTTTGCACTTATTAAAATGTTATACTGAGATGCTTTCATTGGTATATTTAACATACCAAAGGAGAGCAAATAAAAGAAGTCTTTATCCCCCTGCAGCTATTACCTTTTGTATTACCTCCCTGCTCCCTTTAGAATGTAAGCTCCACAAGCAGGGCCGTCCTGTCCCTTCTGTATTGAACTGTATTGTAATTGTACTGTCCCCCTCTCTACATTGTAAAGCGCTGCGCAAACTGCGCTATATAAATCCTGTTTTATTATTAATATTATTATTATTATACACATTGTCATGTGTCAGAAGGCCACCAGTAGGCATCCCCCTTCTAACCCTTTCACTATTTCACATGGAGGGGAATTAGCTCAAATGGTAGAGCGCTCGCTTAGCATGTGAGAGGTAGCGGGATCGATGCCCGCATTCTCCAAGTCATTTTTTTTTTTTTTTAAATGCACAAACATTCTATTTTATTAATTTTAATCTGTGCTTGATCAGCTTTAATGAAGTGCAGAGGTGATATTGGGGGGGGAGGGGGGGGGTCTAACAGATTCTTGATGTCTCCTTAAAGAGAACCTGCAACTTGTATTAATGCCAGCCTCCTATGTAATAGAAAGGAAGGTATTAATAATAATAATAAAAAAAATAAAAAAGTTAAGTAAAAAGCTTAAAAAATGAAAGTTAATAAAAAAAAAACAAAAAAAATCTTTTGCAAAGCCCCACATACACAGACATACGAATGTCAATGGGCACATCAGGTGCGCCTACATATGAAAAGTATTGTACCGTACATTTTAGATATCGCTGCACATGCTGTGGTGAGATCGATGATTCTAGAGCAATCATTTTCAGTTAAAGTGATATTAAAAGCATAGCTTTTTTTTTTTTTAAATAATAAACATTACAATGGTTTTGCACAGAGCAGCCCTGATCCTCTTCTTCTCTGATCTCACAGCGGCGCTCCTGGCTCCCTCCTCTTGACCAGTGCGCCCATAACAAGCTGCTTGCTATGGGCGCACTGGTGTGTACTTGCTCCAGAGCCCCGCTCTATGCATCCAAAAGACATATAGAGCCGAGGCTTGGCCCCGCCCCCCCTCTCCTCATTGGCTCACTGGCTGTGATTGACAGCAGTGGCTACTCCTGCAGCCGTGTCCCAGCCAGTGAAGAGAGAGAGACTAGGGAGAGCCAAGGCTCCCAAACACATCGCTGGATTAAATGGCAGCTTAGGTGAGTATTGGGGGGCTGAGCAGCACACAGAACGTTTTTTACCTTCATAAAAACCTTCAGTTAACCACTTCAGCCCTGAAAGGATTTACCGCTTCCTGACCAGGCCATTTTTTTGCGATGCAGCACTGCATCGCTTTAACTGATAATTGCGTGGTCGTGCGACATTGTACCCAAACAAAATTGACCTCCTTTTTTCCCCACAAATAGAGCTTTCTTTTGGTGGTATTTGATCACCTCTGCGGTTTTTATTTTTTGCGCTATAAACAAAAAAACACCGACAATTTTGAAAAAAAGCAATATTTTTTACTTTTTGCTATAATAAATATCCCACAAATTTTTTTTTAAAAAACTACCGTAATTTCTTCCTCAGTTTAGGCCGATATGTATTCTTCTACATATTTTTGATACAAAAAATTGCAATAAGCGTATATTGATTGGTTTGCACAAAAGCTTATACCGTCTACAAATGAGGGAATAGATTTATGGCATTTTTATTATTTATTTCTTTTTAATAGTAATAGTGGCGATCTGCGATTTTTAGCAGGACTGCGACGTTGCGGCGGACAGATCTGACACTATTTTGGGGCCATTGACATTTATACAGCGAGCAGGGCTAAAAATAGCCACTGATTACTGTATAAATGTCACTGGCAGGGAAGGGGTTGAAACTAGGGGGGCGATCAAGGGGTTAAAGTGGTTGTAAACCCTTCTAAAAAAATTCCAAAAAAAGGAAAAAACTGCAAGACAAAGACATAATGAGCTAGTATGCATAGCTTACTAGCTCATTATGAATTACTTACCTGAGATCGAAGCCCCCAAAGCGGTCCTCGTTCACCGCTCCGGCGACCGACATCTCTACGGGAGGGTTACTTACGGGTATCCTGGCTCCGGTGCTCTGATTGGCCAGAGCCGCGATGACATCACTCCCGCACATGCACGTGGGAGCCGCTGGTAACGGCACAGTCCAACTGAAGCAACGGCACGTACGTGCCGTTGCTTCAGTTTGCTTAAGTGCGCATGTGCCGATGACGTCGGCACATGCAAATACAGGGGATATCTCCTAAACCGTGCAGGTTTAGGAGATATCCAGTGTAGCTACAGGTAAGCCAAATTATAGGCTTGCCTGTAGTATAAAGTGGTTGTAAAGGGTTTACAACCACTTTATACGTGTGTCCTAAGGAGTGTTTCTAACAGTGGGGGGATGGGACTGCCTGGGGGAGGAGACCGATCGTTGTTCCTAAGCAGTAGGAACAACAGATCAGTCTCCTCGCCCCTGACAGAACGGAGATCTGTATGTTTACATTGAGAGATCTCCGTTCTGTCCTTCTCAGGAGCAATCGCGGGTAGGCGGCGGCCCCTGCGACCGCTGGCCATGCGCATTGGCTCCTATGTCATGCTGCGGGCGAGCGCGCCCCCTATACTCCTTAAAGCACCCGCCGTACAGCTACGGCTATTTGGGCAGGTATGCCATTCTACTGCCATCAATTGATGGCGGGCGGTCGGCAGGTGGTAAAAAAAACCTTCAGCCTTTATAACCACGTTAACTCTAAACTGATAACCTGGTAAAGGCTTTTAAAAAGAGTCATATATTGTGTTTGCATGTACTAAGATTAACATTAGTGCATTTATTTATAAAAAATTTGGGTTTAATGAAAAGTTGTGCTAATATTAAGTGACATAAAAAATTGCAGCTATAACCATTTTATTCTCCGGGGTCTCTGCTTTCAGGAAATATATCATGTTTTGGGAAGTTTAACTAATACTTTAGGCTTAATGCAGAGCGCCACCCAAAAGAGGAAGCTATGCTTGTTTGCTTCCCCCCAATCCCCTCCCCCGCTGCCACATTTGGCACCTTTGGGGGTGGGGGGGGATAGGATACCTGTCAAAACCAGGTTCTCGCTCCCACTTCTGGGTAAGATCGCCGCAATCGTTGTGCGGCGATCTACATCATTTCAGGCCCCTCCTCCTTCACAGGTCCCAGAAGACAGCGGGACCATTCAGAAAGCGCAGCGCGACTCACGCATGCGCAGTAGGAAATAGGCAGTGAAGCGGCAAGGAAAGTTAAGATGGCGGCACCTGTACCCGGAACCGATGGACAGATGGACTGCAGCTGCAGTATTTGTATTTGAATCCCCCCCCCCCCAGACTGGAACTCCTCTTTAACCTCTTCCAGCCCAAGCCTATTCTGGCACTTCTCTCCGACATGTAAAAATATTTTTTTTTTTTTTTTTTTTGCTAGAAACCCCCAAACATAACATTATATATGTTTTTTTTTAGCAGAGACCCTAGGGAATAAAATGGAGGTCACTGCAATTTTTCATGTCACGCGGTATTTGCACAGCGATTTCTCAAACGCAATATTTTGGGGGGAAAAAAATACAATTTTGTGAATTTAAAAAAAAATCAAAACACTAAAGTTACCTTAATTTTTTTGTATAATGTGAAAGATGATTTTACGCCGAGTAAATAGATACCTAACATGTCACGCTTTCAAATTGCGCACACTCGTGGAACGGCGCCAACTTTCGGTACTTAAAGCAGAGTTCCGGCAACATTTTATTTATTTTTCTTAATTGATCGGAGCATAATCAATTATTAAATTAAAAAAACGATTATATAATTTTAATGATGGATGTTGCTAAAGTAAAAATGTACTCACAAGTTTTTCTCTCCTGTTGTGGCCGTTGCCATCATAATTGTGGGCATGCGAAGCCCAATCGATAACTCCCTAAGGATAAGCTTAGGAGAGGTGCGTGCTGGGTAACCAGCATGCACCTCTCGATCTCACGCATGTGCGATTCACCGGCGGCCGTATCGCCAATTTGTTTCTAAAGTTGCCATAGCAACGAGCGGCGGCGGAGGAAGGTCCCGCCCCATTGTTATGGCAACATAGATAAACACATCTCGGCGCTGTGATCCGCCTTGTATCGCATCATTTCCTGTCAGGAAATAACACGATTTTCTATCACAGTCCTGCCCACAGACTCCTGGGAAATGATCATCACAGGCGAGGGAGGAAGTGAGGAGGAGCTCCGCGGAAAAGGAAGTGGCAGATTAGGAGGACTACATAGCAACAGGGCGATTCCCGTAAGAATAAAAAATTTTTTCCTCAAAATCTTTTTTTATAGGTTTAGAGGAGTCTGATTATGAGAAAAAAAATTTCAGGGTGGAACTCTGCTTTAAAAATCTCCTAAAAAACTAAAAACTAAATTAAATTAAACATTAAATTGAAAATTAAATTTTTTTACAGGTTACCAGTTTAGAGTTACAGAGAAGTAACAGAGGAGGTCTATACCTCAAATGTGTGGTTTAAACGCCATTTACATATGCTGGCGCGACCTACGTATGCATTCACTTCTGTGTGCGAGAACGAGGGGATGGGGGGTGCTTCAAAACTTTTTTTTTTTTTATTGTTTATTTTATTTTTATTTTTTTATTTTTACACTTTCCCTTAAAACAATTATATTTATTGATCATTTTTATTCTTATTACAAGGAATGTAAACGTCCCTTGTAATAGGAATGGTGCGTGACTGGTCCTCTTTATGGAGAGATGGGGGGGGGTCTATAAGTCCCCCCATTTCTCCTCTATGCTGGGAAGCATGAGATCAAAATAAAAATGAAAAGCGATCTCTGCTTTCCAACTAAAAAAAAAAGGCAGTGTTTACATCTGCCACCACCAGAACTGATGTCATGACGTCGCTCCTGGCGTCCGAGGGTCATAGAGATGGCCCGGGACCATCTGGTACTCGGTCAGCTCTATGGCAAACCACCACCGCCGCCGCCGGCCGATTCATTCTCCAGCTCCCTGATCGCAAGGGCGAGCTGGGAGAAGCACGGAAGAGCTGTGAGAGGGAGGGACGTCCCCTCCTGCTGCCTGTAAAAGCAATCAAGCAGCTCAGGCATCGTTCAGATGTAACCTCTTAAGGTCCAGGACGTCATGTGATGTCCACTAGGTTTAAGTAGTGCATTTTTACATGTGTACACAAATAAAAAGCCCTGGCAGCAAAAGGGTTAAATTAAATGAAGATTTAACTGAGCTTAATTGAAAATGTGTCCAATAGAGTGATATTTGGAGAAATTAAATGCTTCTCTCTGATTAGGCACATGGGGGGGGAAAAAAAAAATTTTACGTCCCTGGGTGGGCTTGAACCACCAACCTTTCGGTTAACAGCCGAACGCGCTAACCGATTGCGCCACAGAGACTTATGGGATATTGAGCTGAATTTTACCTTTATAAGCATGGACTAGAAAACTGACATTTTAAGATGGAAATTAAGGACAGGTCTATTTTTTTTTTTTTTTTTAATAAAGGATTGTTAGAATACAGTGTGGGCTTACAGAGCTTCTGTAGCTTTGTTCTCATGGGCTTTGGCTTCTATACAAACAGTGTACAAAGCAATCGTTTTCAAAGCATTTACTAGGGTTGCACCGATACCACTTTTGTAAGACCGAGTACAAGATACTTTTTACAAGTACTTGCCGATACCGATTACAAATACCTTTTTTAATGTCATGTGACAGTGGCACTAATATGCAGCACTGATGGGCACTAATAGGTGGCACTGATGAGGCATGGACGGTGTCAGTCGTTTTTTATTTTTATTTATTTTTCCAATTGAATTTTTTAGAATTTATTTTTTTATTATTTTTTACAATTCTTATATTTTTTGTTATTTTTTTTTTACAATGCTGTAAAAAAGTGGACAGTGTCAGTGTTACAATTTTACCTTTAATTATTTATTATTCTCTCTTTTTTTTTTTTTTTGATTTGTCAGCCCTGTTAGGGGGGGCTTTCATGAGAGATCAGGGGTCTAAACAGACCCCTGACATCTCCCCTTTGAGACACGGAAAGGAACTGAGGACACAGATTCCCCAGTCCCTTACTCTGCAGCCTCAGCTGCATTGAAGATGAATGGACAAGACACAGAGGCACAGATTACTATGCTCAGGCATGAATGGACAGTCAGTCGGTGATCATGGACTCTGTTCATTTGGAAAACTGCGAATCTCCTCTTTGCTAAAAATAAAATTTGCGTAATTGCATGATAATATACCGTCAAACATAAAACATGATGAAAACAAGTTTCCGATCCTCCAGGCGCAGCTGATGTGCGTGATGACGTCACACATCATATCTGAACTTAAGAAGTTTATGCAAACTGCTCCCTTAAGAAGAAGCTATCTGGTTATCTGGGTACCCTACTATGGCGAAGGTCCCTGAATATAGCAAAGACTGAAGAGGGCAAAGGGAAGGGGAAACAAACAGATAGCATAGATACACCAGAGTGCAGTGGAGAAGATGGTGGGTCAGAAAACCTGAAACAGGGTGAAAAGTAGATATATCCAAATGTCTTGGGTGCAGGTAGTTACAACTGCTAACAAACCCCTCACTTGAGAAGAGAGGAGTCTGCACATGGGGAGTAGGACTCACTTGCAGGTTAGGAACCCCCTGAACCATGGGAACGAAGGGGGAAGGGTAAGGTCCTCTAAACCACAAAAACCTGTAATAAAAATCTATATGGTGTAAGGTCACGCATCTTCACCTGGTTCACTAGAAGGTACAATGGTCTTCCCTTCCTCCAAAGAGAAGTCAGAAGAGGAAATAGCCTTTTCAACCTTCTCCCCCAAAGTAATTGTGCAAGGAGGGTTACCGAGGGGAGGGACTAAGGCTGGCCATAGATGAGTCCGTTTTTTTTGTTCAACCAGTGGGTTGAACAAAAAAAAAACGGACTAGATTCCTACTTTCACACTTTTGAGGTGGATGGGGGAATCCTCCCTTCTGTGTCTTTGTATTCTGACAATGGGGAGACTTCACCACCGTCAGACTATACAGATCAGTGGTGCAGTCTATAGCCTGCAGCATTGATAGAATGCTTTGTTTCCCAACAGGGAGGTTGACCAAAAGCCGATCGCTAAATCAACTTCTGTTCAACCACAGTGGCTATACATGAATAGAAATTCATCTGGTACCTGCTGAACCAGACAAATTTAGATCCATATATGTGTAGCACAACTCCTTAGGAGATGCTGGTGATTGCAGTTATTTCCTCCTTGGATCACACTCAGCCAGGCACACAACATTTTGCTCATTTCTCTTCGGGCTCAAAGAAGCAGTCTAGGGATTCCTTTTAGAGTTTTTATTGGGAACAATGAACTGGGATAGGAAGGGGGGGGGGGGCATGGAATAACAAAAACCGGTAGAATTTAACAACTTGAGGATTCCTTGGCTTTCTGGTGCACAATACTGAGAGGAAAGTTCCACAGGATCTCTAAGCTGATAGTGACTGGTACCCCATCCAGAGTTTAAAAGCAACACACAGTCACTGACTCCTCAGCAATGAGGTTGCTTACTCACATCCCACAGGATCATCAGTTGCCTCATGCCGATTTCCACCAGGCTCCTCCTAGTGAGGTAGATGTAGACTCACACCACCATAAGACAGTTGGCCTCTTTCCCTTTAACTTCCTCCTGATTCTCTCCAGTGAGCTCCTCCATACCCAACTTGATCCCTTGAATTACGCTTGCAAACGGGCTCCCCAGCTAAGCCTAGCTAGGACCTCGGAGTCTTCCTGATGGATGCTTCCAGAATTCTGCCTCAGAGACAGAGCCTGTGCACAGGGATCACCTCCAGCAGGGCGGGACCTAGGCACACGGCACTAGCTGCTCAGGCCTCAGACTATTTCTGGGCTATCTCTCCACCTTCTGGGCACACCTCCCCAGGGATTGGCTGGAGTCCCATAAATACTCAGGCTGCCTGCTCTGTTCTTCCTCCCACTATGATTCTAGAATTCTCTAGAAAACAGGGGGAAGTAACAGAGCAGCAGCTTGTGAAATACTAACCAGCCCTAAATAATCAATCCCTGCTCTACTGATTACAGGGGAGACAAACTAAATTTACCTAGCTGCCTGCTCTACACTAGGAAGGTGCTACATATGGTCAGCTTAACGGAACTGAAAGTTCAGCCTCTTAATGTGAAAGGTAGACCCATACAGGTCACAAAATTATACCTAAAATCAGAAGCTCCACAAGCAGCCAGCTTTGGAAAAATATACCAGCTTTGCATGCAAATAAGATATCTTAGGTTGCAACTGTCCAAGTGTTAATTAACCCGAGCTTGAGGCAGCAGGGGGCTAATTGGGAATTCAAAAGGAGAGTTATACCAGACAAAAGGTTGCTCTGAAAGTGGACCGATACGGAGAAAAATAACTTGAGTTTGCAACTGCCCTAGCAATTATGAACCAGAGCCTGGGGCTAAGGTAGTGGGTGGCTAATTGAGGATTCAGAGGACATTAGGTGTCCAGATGTCCAGGTATTTTTTGAACAAACAGAGAAGGCAGTAACAAATGCCAAATGTAACTCCCTCCAACCCACCACCAAAGTGAAACCAAAACCCAAGTTACCAAAACCCAAAGAAGGACTCGCAAATTGCAGGCCCCAATTTGAATGCGGTGTTCAGCAGTGCCTGCGATCCTGTCCCTCCATTCAGAATGGTATAACATCCTAGTGTGTATGGAAGCACATCATCCTGGGCTGCCTGATGTGACGTCCCTTTCTGAGTAGATATTGGATTGAGAATTTCCTCTTAAGGAAAATTTTGTGTCAAATTCAATTATACCCAGGTTTGTGACAGGTTAACCTTAACCACTTGCCGACCAGCTGCCGTCATTATACTGCGGCAGGTCGGCACGGCTGCGCGAATCGCCGTAGGTGTACGTCAGCGGCTTCAAGAGCAATAGCAGGTGCGCGCGTGCCCGCAGAGTGGCGTCGGAGCCGATGCGCGCGGCCATGATGCCCGCCGGCCACCCGTGATCGCTCCACAGAGAGCCAAAACGAGGATCTGTCAATATAAACAAATAGATCCCCATTCTGACAGGCGAGTAGAGAGATCGTGTGTTCCTAGTGATCAGGAACAGCGACAGCGGTACACTCCCGCCACAGTTAGAAACACCTCCTAGGGAACACTTAACCCCTTGATTGCCCTCTAGTGTTAACCCTTTCCCTCCCAGTGACATTTATACAGTAATCGGTGGCTATTTTTAGCTCTGATCGCTGTATAACTGTCACTGGTCTAAAAAAAAAACAATATTTTTTACTTTCTGCTATAACACATAGCCAATCAAAATCAAAAAAATTAAAAAAATCTAATTTCTTCTTCAATTTAGGCCAATATAAATTCTGCTACAAATTTTTGGTAAAAAAAAAATCCCAATAAGCGTATATTGATTGGTTTGGGCAAAAGTTTTAATGTCTACAAACTATGGGATATTTTTATGGCATTTTTATTTTTACTAGTAATGTCATCAGCGATTTTTAGCAGGACTGCCACATTTATGCCGCGTACACACGAGCGGAATGTCCGACAGAAAAAGTCAGACGGGAGCTTTTCATTGTATATTCCAATCGTGTGTAGGCCCCATCCGACTTTTTACGTTGAAAATTCTGACGGACCTAGAAATAGAACATGTTCTAAATTTTTCAGACGGAACCAATTCCTATCGGGAAAACCGATCGTCTGTATGCTGTTCTGACGTACCAGAAACGACGCATGCTCTGAAGCAAGTACGAGACGGAAGCTATTGGCTACAGGCTATTGGACTTCCGTTTTCTAGTCCCGTCATACGTGTTGTAGGTCACCGTGTTCTGGACGGTTGGAAATTGGTGTGACCGTGTGTATGCAAGACAGCTTGAGCGGAATTCCATCTGAACTCCATCGGAAAAACCTTCAGAGTTTATTCCAACGGGAAAACCGGTCGTGTGTACAGGGCATAAGTGACACTTTTTGGGGACCAGTGACACTAATACAGTGCTAAAAAAAATGCACTCTCACTGTACTAATGACACTGGCTGGGAAGGGGTTAACGTCAGGGGCGATCAAAGGGTTAAGTGTGTTCCTAAGAAGTGCTTTCTAACTGTGTGGGGGATGGTTTAACTGGAGGAAGAGAGACATCCGTGTGCCTGCTTAGCAGAAACACAAGATCTCCATCTTCCTCTATGACAAAAAGGCGGTCTGCCTTGTTTATAAAGGGACACTGCCATTCTGCCTCTCCTGTCAATGATCGGCGGGTCCCGGCGGACATCGCCTCCACTCACAGCGGGAGTGGGTCGCCGGGGGCGCGCGCCCCAGACCCGGAAGAAGCGGCAACGTACAGGTACGTTGTTTCACGCAGCCAGCCCGCCCTGCCACAGTAAATGTGCAGTGGGCAGTCTGGAACTGGTTAATGAATTTAAAGAAGAAAAACAAAACACAAGAGTTACCCCAATTTTTTTGTATAATGTAAAAGATGATGTTACAAGTAAATAGATACCTAACATGTCATGCTTTAACCCCAGAAGTCCCAAATAAAGAAGAAAACTGCAAAAAAATGTTTTCACCTTTTAGATATTGTTGTAGGAGGCCTCTATGCAGAAATCACTGGGTTTATTATTATTATTATTTATTATTCATCCCCTCCCACTGCTTGTAATAAAAGCCGAGCGGCTGCTGAGCCACATCGGTTGTTATTACAATAAAGCTCTAAAGAACGGCACGGGGGTGTTGCCTGCAGCTGCATGCATCACCCTGTTAAAACCCCTTGAAGCAATATCGGTAATACCAGGTACGTTTGTGCCCGATACTGAATTACTGATAATCGGTCGATCCCTAGTTTATAGCCAATTAGCCATGCTCAGATATGATAGTCCCAAAGGCAGTTCTTGTCCTATGAGAAGCAGAGGCGGACATTGCACTTGCTGCAATGAGGTAGAGGTTACTGCACATTATTACTGCTCACTGATTGGTTCCTAGAGGTTACTGCATATCCTTACCGCACAATGACTGTTCACATGCACCAAAATTCAGGGTGCTGTGGTACCATGTTATTTTGAAGAAGGGTTCCACCTCCAATTTGCTCACCTTTGCAGAACAGGCTGATGTTCGGCTTAGTGACTATAGTTGTGGGCAGGACTTTCAAGCATGCTCCTTTACCTCCCCAATGGACAGCATTCAGCAGAAGTGATGGGAGATATGACCTCAGGGGGGCATGATATACATATGAATGTCGCCTCTATTTACACATCAATGCCGCGATCCACGACTATTTACATATTAATGCAGGTTATTTACATGTAAACACAAGGACTGCATGTGAGTCATCTGTACATGGCAAAAGGGCAGAGCTGGGCAGCAGCAACAGAACTTCACACTGAGATATTGGGACACAGCACGGGACTAAAACTTCAAGGGACGAGGGAATTTAAACTGGGATAGTTGGCAAGTATGAGGCAGCTGCTTTTGAGCCCCACAACAATGATGGGGCCTAGGTCAGCTGCCCCTTTTGCCCTGCCTTATAAACTGGCCTGTGTACACATCCAAGTCACAAAGTATGCCAGAGATGCCTGTCCTTACCCACACCTTGAACCCCAATGGATGTGGCTTGACACGCATGTGTTGCTTGATGCTGCTAAATTTCCCCCTAAAAGGAATCCTCATTTCACCCACAGAGTTGTGTTCTTCTGGCACCACCTGCGGGCATTTCTCTCTGAACGCATCAAGCCATGGTCTGAGTTTCCAAAGTTTGTCTTATTTTTTTCTATCTCAGACACTGTCAAATTGTTTACAAAATGTAATGAACCCAAGAGAGACTGGAATCTGTTCCGTGACGTCACATCTGAAACGGGGGGTGTACTGCGTGTCTGTTTCTGAATTCATTTGGACTCCAGCCATTTGAACTAGGCCCATCTTTAGATACATGACAAACATTCGTTCTAATTCTTTTGTGTTGGTATTTAGTGATGCTCCTTTTTTAAGATGCTGTACTTATTGATGTGATCTGTCAGAGCTTGGATCATGTCTTCTGACACAAACCTTCGGAAGTACTCCAGTGGTGTATTGAGAGAGACAGGATCATTAGTGATATCCTCACCAGAAAAATCAGTGTTGGGACTGATAAAAAAAATGTTTTCATCAAGAGATTCCTGTCCTGGGGCATGGCCTGTGTGCTGGAGAGGCGTGGCTTGGTTTTGTTGGTGTGATGTCCACAAAATCATCAGATGGGCAATCATTTGGTTTCTTATTTTTCTTTTCCAGTTTACAGGCAATTTCACATTCTTCTTCATCACTTATATCAGTGTCCACTGAGTCCACCTCAAAGTCACTGTCCCCATTTCGGATGGCATCAATGAAATCAAAAACATTGTAGACATTGCCCTTGGCTGGTGGCATTCTGAGATGGAAATAAACACAGATTATTTTCCAGGCTAAACAATCTCAGTGTAAATTAATCTGTCATACATAAACATTTAAAAGACTTATCACATTCCTATCAATTAACACAATCCACATAAGGAGCACAATACTGTCTGGCTAGCCTATTGTGCCCTATGCTTATTAAGCGATTAGCACCTATAACCCCTCCATATACCATATCATGATCACCTGTCCCTCATGTAGCAAGCAGATATTTAGGCACTGGCCAGAAAACACAACAAGACCAGTTAAGTATACACATACATTAAATGTTCTATAATAAATAAGGTATTCCCTAATTTAACCACTTAAGGACCGGTCCTATTTTTCAGATTCAGTGTTTACAAGTTAAAATCATTTTTTTTTTTGCTAGAAATTTACTGAGAACCCCCAAATATTATATATATATTTTAAGACACCCTAGAGAATAAAACGGCGGTCGTTGCAATACTTTATGTCACACCGTATTTGCGCAGCGGTCTTACAAGCTCAATTTTTTTTGGGAATATTTTTTTTTTTTTTTATTTAAAAAATAAGACAACCGTAAAGTTATTTCAATTTTTTGGATATTGTGAAAGATAAGGTTACGTAACTTCATACCCAACATGTCACGATTCAAAATTGCGCCCGCTCGTGGAATGGCGACAAACTTTGACCCTTAAAAATCTCCATAGGACGACGATTAAAAATTTCTACAGGTTACCAGTTTTGAGTTACAGAGGAGGTCTAGGGCTAGAATTATTGCTCTCGCTCTAATGATCGCATGTGTGTTTCTAACCCTGTTTTCATATGCGGGCGCGACATTGGTATACCTTCGTTTCTGCGCGTGAGCTCGGCAGGATGGGGCGCTTTCAATTTGTTTTTTCTTATTTTTTTTACTTTTTATTTTTTTATTTTGACACTATCCTTTTAAAAAAAATGTTTGGGTCACTTTTATTCCTATTACAAGGGATGTACACATCCCTTGTAATAGAAAAAAGCATGACAGGACCTCTTAAATGTGAGATCTGGGGTCAAAAAGACCTCAGATCTCATATTTACACTAAAATGAAAAAAAAAAATAGGCAACACTTTAAAAATGTTTACATGTTACCTGTTTACAGTTACAGAGGAGGTCTGGTGCTAGAATTATTGCTTTCGCTCTAATGATCGCAATGATACCTCACATGTGTGATTTTACACATACACGGGCGCAGGGCGACCTGTGGTATGCGTTTGCTTCTGTGCGTGAGCACAGAGCGATGGGGCGCTTTAAATTTATTTTTTTCTTATTTATTTTACTTTTTATTTTTTATTTTTACACTGTACCTATATTTTTTTATCACTTTTATTCCTATTACAAGGAATGTAAAAATCCCTTGTGATAGAAATAAGCACGACAGGACCTCTTTACTGAGACATCTGGGGTCAAAAAGACCATAATGCCCCCTCCACCAAATGATTTGAACCAGTGCACAAAGCAAGGTCCATAAAGACATGGTTGAGCGAGTTTGGGGTGGAGGAACTTGACTTATGTTGACTGGGGGTACCTCTCGTGCTGGGACAAGGTCATCTAGTGCCCGGGGCGAACGTGCCAAGCTGCGCCCCCCCCCCAAGATGTATGAGCATTGTGTGTCAGCAAAAAAAATCCCCCCTCCTCCCAGTACAAACCTGCCCCCCTGCTGAAATCCCCCCTCCTAGCACAACCCCTCTACCCCAAAAATCCCCCCCAGCACAAATCTTCTTCCCCTCCCCATTATCCCTCCTAACACAAACCCGCCGAAATCACTCTTAGCACCCCCCCCCATTTTCCCAATTGGAATAATACTCCCCACCACTTCTCCAAATTTCCCCTTCCAACACAAATCCCCTTTCTCAAAATCTCCTTTTGGTGCCCCCCCCCTCCCACCTCACATGATACCACAGCGCCCAGAGCAGCCGCCTCTCCTGCCCTTGTCCCGGCCCTGGGTGCCTCCCACCAGCAGTAAATGTATTGTTGTCAGGCAACAAGTGTTTAAATCTACTGTCCGTCCATATTCTATTCCGTCCACCTGTAGAAGATCCCTAAAAACTCATCTCTTCAGCAAAGCCTATTCCGCTTCTACCTAACAACTGAATTTTTACCTTCATCATCAACTCATTCTTCACAACTTTAATATCACTTCCCTCTCCTATTTAGATTGTAAGCTCTCACAAGCAGGGTCCTCCTGACTCTCCCATATTGAATTGTATGGTAACTATACTGTCTCCCTTTATATTGTAAAGCACTGCACAACCGGTTGACTCTATATAACCATAGCTCCCAACTGTCCCTGATTTCGAGGGACTGTCCCTGATTTGGAGCAATGTCCCTCTGTCCCTCTTTCCTCCTCATTTGTCCCTCATTTTGGTCTGATCCGTATAGTTGTATATAAAATGCACTTTTTATCTTCCAAAAAGTGTTTCCCGGTGCTAAACCTTTCATCCAAATTCTAAATTGCTGTATTTGTAAATGTAAAAGCCAATATAAAGGAATAGTAGTGGTAAAAAAAAAAGCACTTGTGGATTTAACCCTTTCATGACTAAGCCTATTTTTGAAATTTGGTGTTTACAAGTTAAAATCCGTTTTTTTGCTAGAAAATTACTTAGAAGCCCCAAACATTATATATATATATATATATATATATATATATATATATATATATATATATATATATATATTAGCAGAGAATCTAGAGAATAAAATGGAGATTGTTGCAAAATTTTATATCACACTGTATTTGTGCAGCGGTGTTTTAAACGCAAAATTTTGGAAAAGGGACACTTTCATGAATTTTAAAAAATCCAAACAGTAAAGTTACCCCAATTTTTTTGTATAATGTGACAGATGATGTTACGCCGAGTAAATAGATACCAAACATGTCACGCTTTATAATTGCACGCACTCATGGAATGGCGACAAACTACGGTACCTATGAATTTCCATAGGCGACGATTTAAATTTTTTTTACGGTTACCAGGTTAGAGTTACAGAGGAGGTCTAGTGCTAGAATTATTGCTCTCGCTCTGACGATTGCGGCGATACCTCACATGTGTGATTTGAACACTGTTTACATATGCGGGCGCGACTTCCGTATGCGTTTTCTTCGTTGCGCGAGCTCGCTGGAAAATTACTTAGAACCCCCAAACATTATATATATATATTTTTTAGCAGAGAGTCTAGAGAATAAAATGGAGATTGTTGCAATATTTTATATCACACGGTATTTGTGCAGCGGTGTTTTAAACGCAAATTTTTTTAAAAGGGACACTTTCATGAATTTTAAAAAATCCAAACAGTAAAGTTACCCCAAATTTTTTGTATAATGTGAAAGATGATGTTACGCCGAGTAAATAGATACCAAACATGTCACTCTTTATAATTGCACGCACTCGTGGAATGGCGACAAACTACGGTACCTATGAATTTCCATAGGCGACGCTTTAAAAAATGTTTACGGTTACCAGGTTAGAGTTACAGAGGAGGTCCAGGGCTAGAATTATTGCTCTCACTCTGACGATTGCGGCGATACCTCACATGTGTGATTTGAACACCTTTTAGATATGCGAGCGCGACTTCCGTATGCGTTTTCTTCGCTGCGCGAGCTCGCGGGGGCGCTTTAAAAAAAATTGTATTTTTTATTTATTGTTATACTTATAAATTGTGTTTAAAAAAAAAAAAAAATTTGACTTTTATTTCTGTCACAAGGAATGTAAATATCCCTTGTGACAGTAATAGGTGGTGACAGGTACTCTTTATGGAGGGATCGGGGGTCTAAAAGACCCCCGATCCCTCCTTTGCACTTCAAAGTATTCAGATCGCCGAAAACGGCGATTCTGAATACTGTGTATTTTTTAAAATCCGGCGCCATTGGCAGCCGAGTAAACGGGAAGTGACGTCATGACGTCGCTTCCTCGTTTACAATGAGAAGGCTGGAACGAAGCCGCCCACAGCTTCGTTCCAGCCCGCCCCCAGCCGCCGAAGGTGACCGATTGGACATCGGGCCTCCTGATCTGCGATCGGGAGGCCCGGTAAGAGCGGCGGGAGGCGGTGGGAGAGGGGGAACCCCTCCCGCTCCCCCGGTATAACAGCCAAGCGGCTTTTAGCCGCAGCGGTTGTTATACTCGGATAGCCGATCGCCCGCTCTAAACTACGGTACCGGGATGATGCCTGCAGCTCCGGGCATCATCCTGGTATAACCCCGGAAAGCCGAGTACGCACATCTATGTACGCTCGGCGGGAAGGGGTTAATTAACCTTTTTTTTGGTTAATTCTCCTTTAAGGGGGTGTGGCAGGGGGCGTGTCCTATGCCTACATACGTTTGTTAGTAGGTGTCCCTCATTCTCATCTCAAAATGTTGGGAGGTATAAAAAATCTGATTTAGTAACAATAATAAATCTATAAATTGCCTGCTAAACAATATAGACCACATGTTCTATGGTTTAGGAAAAACTTTCTTGCTAGGAAAACTGTAAGACATGTAAAAGAGGAGAAAGTTTGGGACTTTATACGAGGCACGGGTTAGTGCCTCCATCCCTATTCGAGTCAACTGCTTCATTTAAAGTCCCAATTTCCCTTCATATGTAGGAAAACTGTAAGACATTCTTTTCAATTAGGCTTAGTAGGAGAAGGCGGCGCACCATTAAAGGGAAGTGTGGCCTTTGCCCGGGTCTGCTCAATGATGCTTTTCCATATCACCAAAATGACAGAGCCAAGCTGCTGTTTGGCAAACATCCATCTCCTCCTCCAACCCCAAGTCCTCCCCACTTTTCTAGTATGACTCTATAGAAGAAGAAACTGCCGGGATCCAGACGTCTGAACATCTGGACTACAAGATCAGTTGTCCGGGTCGTACGCAGCAATTCCGTGACTACCCGGGGCTGAAGTTCCTCAACTCTATAAAAGCCGGTAAGAGAAGATGACGGTGGGTTTATATAACTGTAAGGGGTTCTCTCAGACAATCCATGTACATTTTATAACTATATCTGTAACATATCTGTGGATGGTGCTATTAACAAACGTGTTAGAAATTTTCCAACAAGCTGAACTTTAAAGTGACACTAAACTCTGGTTAGAAAATAGAAATCGATTCCAGTATGTAACTCAAAAACGTACCTTCTATTGCCTTCAGCTGTCTCCAGATCTCTACATTCCTTCTTTTTTTTTTTTTTTGCTGCTGTGATCGGACCTTGTTAGAGCAGTGTTCCTCAACTCCAGTCCTCAAGGTGCCCCGACAGGTCATGTTTTCAGGCTTTCCATTATTTTACACAGATGGTTTGATCAGTTTCAATGCCTTAGTAATTACCACAGCCGTTTCATCTGAGGGAAATCCTGCAAACATGACCTGTTGGGGCACCTTGGAGGACTGGGGTTGAGAAAAACTGCGTTAGAGGTTAGAGGGTGGCTATGTTCATTCTCCATGATCTCACTGTATGTAGGATCATTGTCACCCTCTCTTACACGCTCTGAATTATGGACTATAGCAGTGAACTTTAAACTGTGGCTCTTTGCTTGCCTTGGGGTACTGTTCCTCTTAAGACACAATTCCTCCCACTGACACCAAAGATGGGGCACTATTCTTCCGACTGAAACCAATGATGGGGTACTATTCTTCCTACTATTACCAACGATTGGGTATTATTCCTCCCATTGACACCAATGATGGGGCACCATTCTTCCTACTGAAACCAATGATGGGGAACTAGTCCCCCCACTGTCACCAATGATTGGGCATGCTTCTTCTTATTTTTACACCAACGAAGGGGCACTATTCTTCCTACTGGCACCAATGATGGGATTCCTCCCACTACGAATGGTTGGGCATTATTCCTCCCACTGACACCAAGGATGGGGCACTATTTTTCCTACTAATGACACCAATAATGGGTTACTATTCCTCCCACTACCAATGATTTGGCACTATTCCTCCCACTGACACCAACAATGGGGCACTATTGCTCCCACTGACACCAACGATTGGCTACTATTCCTACCACTGACACCAATGATGGGACACTATTCCTCCCACTGAAACCAATGATGGGACACTATTCCTCCCACTGAAACCAATAATGGGACACTATTCCTCCCACTGAAACCAACAAAGGGACACTATTCCTCCTACTGACACCAATGATGGGACACTATTCCTCCCACTCACACCAATGATGGGACACTATTCCTTCCACTGAAACCAATGATGGGCCACTATTTTTCCCACTGAAACCAATGATGGGTTACTATTTCTCCCACTCTCACCAATGATTGGTTATTATTCCTCCCACTGACACCAATGATGGGACACTATTCCTCCCACTGAAACCGATGATGGGACACTATTCCTCCCACTGAAACCAATGATGGGACACTATTCCTCCCACTGAAACCAATGATGGGACACTATTCTTCCCACTGAAACCAATGATGGGTTACTATTCCTCCCACTCTCACTAATGATTGGTTACTATTCCTCCCACTCACGCCAATGATGGGACACTATTCCTCCCACTAAAACCAATGATGGGCCACTATTTTTCCCACTGAAACCAATGATGGGTTACTATTTCTCCCACTCTCACTAATGATTGGTTATTATTCCTCCCACTGACACCAATGATGGGGCACTATTCCTTCCACTCACACCAATGATGGGACACTATTCCTCCCACTGACACCAATGATGGGTTACTATTCCTCCCACTCATAACCAATGACTGGTTACTATTCCTCCCACTGAGACCAACGTCCTGCCCCCCTAAAATCTGAAGGACAGTAAACTGGCCCTTTGTTTAGAAAGTTTGGAGACCCCAGGGCTATAGGATTTGTAGTGGCATAGAGTAGTGCACATGCCTGCAACTAATGTGCACTGCTTGTTCCAAACACATGGAGGTGAGGGGGAAAAGGAGAGGTCCAGGAGCTTACTGAGGAGGCAGAAAAACCTAGTTAGAAATAATTTAATGAAAAATAGATTACAGCGAAATTAAGTTGCAGATGTGTCTGGATTATATTTGGAGTAAAAAGATATCATTTAGTATCACTTTAAACCTATTCTGTATCTTCTGTGTTTATTGAATATACTGTATATGCCACTGATTCTCTTACAAAAGCATTATTCAAAATGATTGAAGGCAGAATAAATGGATTTTTAGCCAAACGTAAGCCAAAAAAGCTTTGGGTGGAGTTAACCACATGCTTAATTTGTCAACTATGATGTTTCTTTGGACATCCAATTCGCAATCAAAGCCCAATCCAAATTGTTTACTATTCGGACGGAGCAGCATTTCTCAACTTTTTTCCCAGAGGAACCACTAAAATAATTGTCAGCTCTTGGGGAGCCCTTACTACAGTAAAACCAGTTCTTTGGGGGTCAGTAGGAAGAATGTTCCTTACATTGGTGATCAGTGAGAAGAATGTTCCTTACAGTGGTGGGCAGAATGCCCCTTACATTGGTGATCAGTGAGAAGAATGTTCCTTATATTGGTGATCAGTGGGAAGAATGCTCCTTACATTGGTGATCAGTGGGAATAATGTTCCTTACAATGGTGGGCAGAATGCTCCTTACATTGGTGATCAGTGAGAAGAATGTTCCTTACATTGGTGATCAGTGAGAAGAATGATCCTTACATTGGTGATCAGTGAGAAGAATGATCCTTACATTGGTGATCAGTGAGAAGAATGTTCCTTACATTGGTGATCAGTGAGAAGAATGTTCCTTACATTTGTGATCAGTGAGAAGAATGTTCCTTACATTGGTGATCAGTGAGAAGAATGTTCCTTACATTGGTGATCAGTGAGAAGAATGTTCCTTACATTGGTGATCAGTGAGAAGAATGTTCCTTACATTGGTGATCAGTGAGAAGAATGATCCTTACATTGGTGATCAGTGAGAAGAATGTTCCTTACATTGGTGATCAGTGAGAAGAATGTTCCTTACATTGGTGATCAGTGAGAAGAATGTTCCTTACATTGGTGATCAGTGAGAAGAATGCTCCTTACATTGGTGATCAGTGAGAAGAATGTTCCTTACATTGGTGATCAGTAATAAGAATGTTCCTTACATTGGTGGTCAGTGAGAAGAATGCTCCTTACATTGGTGATCAGTGGGCAGAATGCACCTTACATTGTTGATCAGTGGGAAGAATGCTCCTTACACTGATGATCAGTGGGAAGAATCCTCTTTATATTGTTAGTCATTGGGAAGAATGCTCCTTACATTGGTGGTCAGTGGGAAAATGTCCCTGACATTGGTGATCAGTGAGAAGAATGTCCCTTACATTGGTGATCAGTGAGAAGAATGTTCCTTACATTGGTGATCAGTGAGAAGAATGCTCCTTACATTGGTGGTCAGTGAGAAGAACACTCCTTGTGTACAACCAGCTTGTTGGGTTTTTCCTGAATGATCAGTGCCGTCGTCTATAGCTGTCAACACCGATCATTGTATTTTGATGACATTGAATGTGAATTGAATGGGGGAAGCGAGGCATTTTCCTTTGTTTAACCAGCTAGTTGCATAAAAAAAATGCATAATGTGTGGACTGCTTTAGAAGTGGCTTAAAGCCTATTGCACCCTTAAAAAACACCAACAACCACCTTGATTTCTCCATTAACTCAATTCATTCAATGGAAAATTTTGGTAAAATTTCATGATTTTCCACAAAATATCAGGGGAATAGAGAAATCTCAATTTTGCCCAATCCAAATTTAAAGTGGACCTTTTGCTTCCTTTTATTTCTTTAAAAATGGTTGCTCCTTATCCCCTCCTTTTAAGAAATCACCTTTTTTTTTTGAGGGGGGTAATACTCTTTTTTTTGTGGAAGCATAGCCTGTGCATCCGCCTTTCTCACCTAGGCAAGAATGATGTCCAAAGGTGCCCGAAGCCTCCTATGATACCCACATTATGCATCCTTAGAGGCTTCGGTGTTATATAAAACACACTGTGCATGCACAGCAGCAAGGCATCAGGGAGACGGCTGAAAGAAACCAGAAAAGATATCTAGCCCCTTGATGACATAAGTGAAGAAGATGGTGGCATGGGACCCAGCATGTGGTGGCCTTTTTGAGAATTTCAGTAGGAAAATGCTGGATTTCCTGAACATGTGTGTATGTGTTTTAAAGCTAACCCAGGAAAGAAGAAAAGAAAAATAAATCATGACAGGGGCACAGTGTTAAGTCCCTCTAAGAGACATAGTTGCCAAGCTATTTTCAGGTAAGTGTAGTTAAATTCACCTGCACTGTATCTGAATCCTGAATCACGGCAGGTTTTACTATGTTCGGTGAAAACTCTGATGACAATCACTGCTTGTCTCTACTTTCCTCTACACAGCAATATTTGATGTCTGAGAATAAACCGGTGCTGCTCTTGGATCTGATCCCAGCATACAATGGCACCAGAGCCAGTAGACCATGTTATATTTATCTTTCTGCAGGAAGCTGGAAGTGGGTGTTAGTGGTTGTCGAACCACATGCTAAAAAAAATAATGTGTTTTAGTAAAAAAAAAAAAAAAAACGTGGTACAGACTTTGTAAAGCTCTACTTGTTGAATAAATGTACGACAGTTCACACATTTTAAATTTAAGGTAATTTATGTCTTTAAAGTAGAATTGTGGCCAGGCTATGGGATTGTCAAATATTTACTTACTCTTATAACAAACCGTAAACAAGATTGGAAATAAGCCATCACTCACCACTGTAGTTGCAGACATTATGGTGCAATTAATTCTCGAAAATTCCCAGCAGAATTATTTTCTCTGTAGCTCAGCTCACCCCTTGTGGCAGCCTGCCAGCCTTCTAATCCCTATTGTAAACACAGAGCAACTCTACAGAAAGGGGGGGGGGGGGGGTGCAGAGTGCAGAATGACTTTACTGTTTCTATTGTGAACTTTGAAGACAAATTGCTCCATAGTGCCTACAGCTACAGAGGTCAGTAAAGGTTTGTTTTAAAGCTTGTTCAATGCATTCTGAATGTCCAGCAGGAGACTTTCAGAGACTGTGAATGTGCAGCTGGAGACTTTCATAGACTGAACGTGAAGCAGGAGACTTTCAAAGATTGTGAACATGCAGCAGAAGATTTTGGCCTCTTTCACATGGAAGTTCTGATCAGGTCAGTTTTTCAGGCAGACCTGATTGGAACCTCCATTTTTCTCTATGGAGCTGCAGATGTCAGTGGATATGTGTCCGCTGACACCAGCCGGTATCCGATCTGGTCCACTAAAAAACAGACGGTGGATCGGATGACAGCTGCATGGAAACAGACAGTCGGTCCATTTCCATTCGACCGCCCCATAGAGGAGAGCGGGCTGTGTTCACTCTGCATCAGCGGAGCGGACACGGAACTGTCATCCGCCGGCTCAGTGGGGGGGCACAAAAAGTGACAAAGGGCCACATGTGGCCCCCGGGACCACAGGTTGGAAAAACAGAAGGCGCTTCTAAGTGCAGTATTAAGGAGTTCATAAAAGGTGGTTAAAAACATTTACAATGTAGTAGATCAAATGAGCATCTCAGTCAGCATACTAGGCATCCTGTAGAGTCCTTCGCCTCTAGGGGGAGGGAGAGCTGGCCCGCAGCTGTGACGGGAGAGGGAGAAGCAAGGAAGCAAGATGGCTGATGGACTTTCAGAACCATGCTGGAACGCATAGACCGGAGCTGACGTCAAGGGGGTGGTAATGCATTTCGGAGCATGAGCAATTCACTCCTTCGTCAGACCAGGGTTATACAGAGTTAGTAATGCCATAGGTAGAAATGGCAGCATAGGGCTAGCAGCTAGCAAAATTTGGCACTGGAATTGTATAGAGCCCTTCAGGGGCGGACTGACAACTCATGGGGCCCCCGGGCAATTGGAGTTTATGGGGCCCCCGGGCAATAGGAGAAGATTATGGGGCCCCTGGACAAAAGGAGAAGATTATGGGGCCCCCAGGCAATAGGAGATTATGGGGCCCCCAGGCAATAGGAGATTATGGGGACCCCAGGCAATAGATTATGGGGCCAGATAGTATACACACACAGACACACAATATACACACACAGTATACACACACAGAATACACATACACACACTGAAAAGGTACTGGAGAGGCGGGGCAGCTATAATCTTGGGATTTAAAAAAAAAAAAACACAGATTTTTACATACTGTCCCTGGTTTTATTGAGGCTGGCAACCCTGATGGGGCCCCTTAGTGGCATGGGGCCCTCGGGCAGTGCCCGAGTGCCCGAATGGTCAGTCCGCCCCTGGAGCCCTTTCATACCAGCGACATTAGACTATGTTGCCCAACAGAGTCCCAACACAAGAACAAAGCAGTTCGCCTTTTGCCTTATGATTTCAGTTAACACCAATGCACTGGCATGGTTTGCATTAAAAAAAAAAAAAAGACATATTCCTTCTTCATACAGTGTGTTCTGACTTGTATTGCATCGCCATGCACTGCAGCAAAATATGACAAATTTAATAAAACAAAAAGATAGAACAAAGCAATACATGCCAAGAGTGCATCTCTGCAGCTCAATGCATGTTACAGATCACACCAGCATGCCTGTCTTATGCGCACAGTAACGCGTGTGCTGTGGTATGAATGGGCCCATAGATGGAGATAACAATATTTATTTTTGCGAAGTCTTAATATGTGATTTACATTCTACTGGTATTTATATAGTGCCTTGAAAAAGTATTCATATGTCCACATTTTGTCATGTCACAACTAAACAAAGTTAATGTATTTTATTGGGATTTTTTTTGTGATAGACCAACACAAAGCGGCACATAATTGTGAAGTGGAAGGAAATTGATAAATGGTTTTCAAATTATTTTTACAAAATAAATATGTGAAAAGTGTGGTGTGCATCTGTATTCAGCCCTCTTTACTCTGATACCCCTAACTAAAATCTAGTGGAACCAATTGCCTTCAGAAGTCACCTAATTAGCAACTATAGTCCTCCTGTGTGTAATTTAATCTCAGTATAAATACAGCTGTTCTGTGAAGCCCACAGAGGTTTGTTAGAGAACCTTAGTAAACAAATAGCATCATGAAGGCCAAGGAACACACCAGACAGGTCAGGGATAAGGTTGTGGAGAAGTTTTTAAGCAGGGTTAGGTTATAAAAAAATATCCCAAGCTTTGAACATCTCACAGAGCTCTGTTCAATCCATCATCCAAAAATGGAAAGAGTATGGCACAACTGCCAACCTACCAAGACATGGCCGTCCACCTAAACTGACAGGCCGGGCAAGGAGAGGATTCATCAGAGAAGCAGCCAAGAGGTCCATGGTAACTCTGGAGGAGCTGCAGAGATCCACAGCTCAGGTGGGAGAATCTGTCCACAGGACAACTATTAGTCGTGTTCTCCACAAATCTGGCCTTTATGGAAGAGTGGCAAGAAGAAAGACATTGGTGAAAGAAAGCCATAAGAAGTCTTGTTTGCTCCCAGTTTCAAAACATTTCTGGAAAGATGCATTTCTTATGATTTTGACACTGTTTGAAATCCCTATCAATCCTGATCCTACAATAGCACTTTTAAACTTAAAACCGGTCATTCTCTCCTACCGTCAAATTCAAACTCCTATTACAGATCACTACAGCTGGGAAAAGAAACAATTGCCAAAGCTTGGAAATCCCAACAAAAAATAGAATCAATCAAGCAAAGATCCATGCCAAAACAGAGGCTATAACTCAAGATAAACTATCCTACTTTGAAAATATACATATGGAATCCCTGGGTGACTCACTTTTTGCCTTCCAATTTTGATGCTTCCCTACTAAGACCTTGCTAATCTCGATTTATACTTCCATTCTCTGCATTCATGGCATGTGTCCTACCCCGGGGACCCCTACTACCTCTCATTTCTTTCTTCCCTATCTACTTTTTCTCCTACCTAAGATTACTTTTTCTTTTATATTCTTTCTCTCTTCTACTTTTCCTCCCTATTCTCTCTCTCCTCTTTTAATTTACTCTTTATATAGTTCTGGTAGCAGAACTTTTATTTCTTTGGTTATCATTACACCAATTGTACATACTGTAGTTCCAATATCTAGTATAAGATTTTAGATTCTATAATAAATTATTTCTTTTTTATTTTTATATTTCATTTAAAAACGATACTCTTGATAATAATTAAGACCTCTTTTTTTAAACTGAGGTCATCTTATATTTTTCAGATACTATATCTCTGTGGCTCTATATGTGGCATCTTTTTCTACGCCTTTTTTCTCTTTGGTGTAGTTTCTTTTCCTTGTCATCTTATATTAACCTGGTCTAAGTTGGTTTTATCCTTTCTTATACAATGTATGACGTAAGCTTTTGAGTAGTTAGATCTATGCTAAAATTGTTTTAGCTAAACTACTTTTAGTTTATGTTGGAACTACAACTCAATATTATTACCATATATGTGATCCTTTTTTTTATGTACTTATGTATGCTAACTGTTAAAATCCAAAAAAACAAATTTGACAAGAAGAAGTCCCATTTGCAGTTTGTGAGAAGCCATGTGGGGGACACAGCAAACATGTGGAAGAAGGTGCTCTGATCAGATGAGACCAAAACTGAACTTTTTGGCCTAAAAGCAAAACACTATGTGTGGCAGAAAACTAACACTGCACATCACCCTGAACACACCATCCCCACTGTGAAACATGGTGGTGGCAGCATCATGTTGTGGGGATGCTTTTCTTCAGCAGGGACAGGGAAGCTGGTCAGAGTTGATGAGAAGATGGATGGAGCCAAATAAAGGGCAATCTTAGAAAAAAACCTGTTAGAGTCTGCAAAAGACTTGAGCCTGGGGAAGAGGTTCATCTTCCAGGAGGACAACGACCCTAAACATACAGCCAGAGCTACAATGCAATGGTTTATATCAGTGGCAGGGCCGATCCTAGGGTCACCGGCGCCTGGGTGCAGAAATATTTCTGGCGCCCCCACATGGGCGTGGTCATTTTACCAACTCCTCCCCTTTACAAATGTTTCTATGGCAACAACTCAAACACAGAGATGCTCCCCTAAGAAGTCTTTGTTACCCTAGGATCCTCCTATGATCTTTTAACAATAAAAAAAATACAGGAAGAGCGTACACTAATGAGACCTGGAGGGGAGTCTCTCTGATGCACACAGAGAGGGCTTCTGTTAGAGAGTCTGTTAGAAAGAGCCCCCAGACATAGTACAGGAGATGGTCAGAGACTGCAATCGTGGTACAGGAGATGGTCAGAGACTGCAGACATAATATAGGAGATGATCAGAGACTGCAGACGCACTACAGGAGATGGTCAGAGACTGCAGACATAATACAAGAGATGATCAGAGACTGCAGACATAGTACAGGAGATGGTCAGAGACTGCAGACATAGTACAGGAGATGGTCAGAGACTGCAGACATAGTACAGGAGATGGTCAGAGACTGCAGACATGATACAGGAGATGGTCAGAGACTGCAGACATAGTACAGGAGATGGTCAGAGACTGCAGACATAGTACAGGAGATGGTCAGAGACTGCAGACATGATACAGGAGATGGTCAGAGACTGCATATATTGTACAGGAGATGGTCAGAGACTGCAGACATGATACAGGAGATGGTCAGAGACTGCAGACATAGTACAGGAGATGGTCAGAGACTGCAGACATAGTACAGGAGATGGTCAGAGACTGCAGATATTGTACAGGAGATGCCCAGAGACTGCAGACATAGTACAGGAGATGGTCAGAGACTGTAGTTATGATACAAGACAGTCAGAGACAGTCAGAGACTGCAATCATAGAACAGGAGATGGTCAGAGACTGCAGACATAGTACAGGAGATGATCAGAGACTGCAGACATAGTACAGGAGATGATCAGAGACTGCAATCATAGAACAGGAGATGATCAGAGACTGCAGACATAGTATATGAGATGGTCAGAGACTGCAGACATAGTACAGGAGATGATGAGAGACTGCAGACATAGTACAGGAGATGGTCAGAGACTGCAGACATAGTACAGGAGATGATCAGAGACTGCAGACATAGTACAGGAGATGCCCAGAGACTGCAGACATAGTACAGGAGATGGTCAGAGACTGCAGACATAGTACAGGAGACAGTCAGAGACTGCAATCATAGTACAGGAGATGGTCAGAGAAAGCAATCATAGAACAGGAGATGGTCAGAGACTGCAGACATAGTACAGGAGACGGTCAGAGACTGCAGACATACTACAGGAGATGGTCAGAGACTGCAGACATAGTACAGGAGATAGTCAGAGACTGCAGACATTGTACAGGAGATGGTCAGAGACTGCAGACATTGTACAGGAGATGGTCAGAGACTGCAGACATAGTACAGGAGATGGTCAGAGACTGTAGTTATGATACAAGAGACGGTCAGAGACTGCAATCATAGAACAGGAGATGGTCAGAGACTGCAGACATAATACAGGAGATGATCAGAGACTGCAGACATAGTACAGGAGATGCTCAGAGACTGCAGACATAATACAGGAGATGGTCAGAGACTGCAGACATAGTACAGGAGATGGTCAGAGACTGCAGACATAGTACAGGAGATGGTCAGAGACTGCAGACATAGTACAGGAGATGGTCAGAGACTGCAGACATAGTACAGGAAATGGTCAGAGACTGCAGACATACTACAAGAGATGGTCAGAGACTGCAGACATACTACAGGAGATGGTCAGAGACTGCAGACATGTTACAAGAGATGGTCAGAGACTGCAGTTCCTATGGACATTAGTACATAATGGCCGATCGGCCCTCTCACCTGACCCAGCGATGCAGCAACGGGTCCTCTGATCAGGAGTCAGCTCACTCTGAATTGCCCATGGTGACTCCGCTGGGTAGCACCCAGATCTGTATTCCTGCAATGACTCCATTCCTTTCTCTGCCAGGGATGGCGCTAGGCTGTGTGGCTTTCCCTCTGGTGGCTCTCTCTTTCCCATTCAGCTGAGCCTGCTGTGTGGGCTGCAGTTTCCATGTTACAGTGGGGCTGCCAGTCCTTGGGACTATATGTCCCACAATCCTCTTCTCTGGTCCTTTTTCTATTCTGTTTCCTCCCTGGTTGATATGAAGGCGGGGGAAGAAACATAGTGGGCAGCTGTGCTGGCAAGCACCGCTCACTAGTACAGCAGCACGCAGGAGAGGGAGGGGGGAAAGGAGAGCCTGAAGCTGCATTGGCTTCACTAGGGTTGGGGTCACCCCCCTTCCACTAACTATAGTTGCCCCTCAGTACAGACCCCCCTCCACTACATATAGACCCCCCTCCGTCAGTGCAGAACCCGCACTAAGAATAAACCCCTCCCTCAGTACAGACCTTACTCAGTACAGATCCCCCCCAGGTAACCCCCCCTCCATTAGTACAGACCCCCCCAGGACAGATCTCCCTCTCCATTATTACAGACCCCCACAGGACAAACCACCCCTCCATTAGTACAGACTCCCCAGGACAGACCCACCCATTAGTACATACCCCCCTCCATTAGTACAGACCCCCCCTCCTCCATTAGTACAGACCCCCCCTCCATTAGTACAGACCCCCCAGGACAGACCCCCTCTCCATTAGTACAGACCCCTCCTCCATTAGTACAGACCCCCCTAGATTAGTACAGACCCCCCCTCCATTAATACAGACCCCCCTCTATTAATACAGACCCCCCAGGACAGACCCCCTCTCCATTAGTACAGACCCCCCTCCATTAGTACAGACCCCCCAGGACAGACCCCCCTCCGTTAGTACAGACCCCCTCAGGACAAACCTCCCCCCTCTATTAGTACAGACCTCCCGACAAACCACCCCCCCATTAGTACAGACCCCCCCTCAGGACAAACTACCCCCTTCCATTAGTACAGACCCCCCCACACAAACCACCCCCCTCTATTAGTACAGACCCCCCATAAACCACCCCCCATCAGTACAGACCCCCCCCTCAGGACAAACCTCCCCGCTCCATTAGTACAGACCTCCCAACAAACCACCCCCCCATTAGTACAGACCCCCCTCAGGACAAACCACCCCCCCTCCATTAGTACAGATCCCCCCCACCAACCACCCCCTCTCCATTAGTACAGAGTAGACCACCCCCCTCCATTAGTACAGATCCCCCTCCATTAGTACAGACTCCCCCTCCATAAGTACAGACCCCCCCTCAGGACAAACCCCTCTCCATTAGTACAGACCCCCTGATAAACTAACCCCCCCATTAGTACAGACCCCTTCAGGACAAACTACCCCCCCTCCATTAGTACAGACTCCCCCCCACAACCCCCCTCCTCTATTGGTAGAGACTCCCCCCCACAAACCCCCCTCCTCTATTAGTACAGACTCCCCCCCACAACCCCCCCCCCATCTCTATTAGTACAGACTCCTCCCTACAAACCCCCCCTCCTCTATTAGTACAGACTCCCCCCACAAACCCCCCCTCCTCTATTAGTACAGACTCCCCCCTACAAACCCCCCCTCCTCTATTAGTACAGACTCCCCCCACAAACCCCCCCTCCTCTATTAGTACAGACTCCCCCCACAAACCCCCCCTCCTCTATTAGCACAGACTCCCCCCACAAACCCTCCTCCTCTATTAGTACAGACTCCCCCCTACAAACCCCCCCTCCTCTATTAGTACAGACTCCCCCCACAAACCCCCCCCTCCTCTATTAGTACAGACTCCCCCCACAAACCCCCCTCCTCTATTAGTACAGACTCCCCCCTACAAACCCCCCCCCCCTCTATTAGTACAGACTCCCCCCACAAACCCCCCCTCCTCTATTAGTACAGACTCCCCCCATAAACCCCCCTCCTCTATTAGTACAGACTCCCCCCTACAAACCCCCCCTCCTCTATTAGTACAGACTCCCCCCACAAGCCCCCCTCCTCTATTAGTACAGACTCCCCCCTACAAACCCCCCCTCCTCTATTAGTACAGACTCCCCCCATAAACCCCCCTCCTCTATTAGTACAGACTCCCCCCTACAAACCCCCCCTCCTCTATTAGTACAGACTCCCCCCATAAACCCCCCTCCTCTATTAGCACAGACTCCCCCCATAAAACCCCCTCCTCTTTTAGTACAGACTCCCCCCATAAACCCCCCTCCTCTATTAGTACAGACTCCCCCCATAAACCCCCCTTCTCTATTAGTACAGACTCCCCCCTACAAACCCCCCTCCTCTATTAGTACAGACTCCCCCCATAAACCCCCCTCCTCTATTAGTACAGACTCCCCCCATAAACCCCCCTCCTCTATTAGTACAGACTCCCCCCACAAGCCCCCCTCCTCTATTAGTACAGACTCCCCCCTACAAACCCCCCCTCCTCTATTAGTACAGACTCCCCCCATAAAACCCCCTCCTCTTTTAGTACAGACTCCCCCCATAAACCCCCCTCCTCTATTAGTACAGACTCCCCCCATAAACCCCCCTCCTCTATTAGTACAGACTCCCCCCACAAGCCCCCCTCCTCTATTAGTACAGACTCCCCCCTACAAACCCCCCCTCCTCTATTAGTACAGACTCCCCCCATAAAACCCCCTCCTCTATTAGTACAGACTCCCCCCATAAACCCCCCTCCTCTATTAGTACAGACTCCCCCCATAAACCCCCCTTCTCTATTAGTACAGACTCCCCCCTACAAACCCCCCTCCTCTATTAGTACAGACTCCCCCCATAAACCCCCCTCCTCTATTAGTACAGACTCCCCCCATAAACCCCCCTCCTCTATTAGTACAGACTCCCCCCATAAACCCCCCTCCTCTATTAGTACAGACTCCCCCCACAAACCCCCCTCCTCTATTAGTACAGACTCCCCCCTACAAACCCCCCCCCCTCTATTAGTACAGACTCCCCCCATAAACCCCCCTCCTCTATTAGTACAGACTCCCCCTACAAACCCCCCCTCCTCTATTAGTACAGACTCCCCCCCACAAACCCCCCTCCTCTATTAGTACAGACCCCCCCCCCACAGACCCCCCCCCTCAGGACAAACCCCACCCTGGCGTGCAGCCGCGCCACCCGGGTGGAGAAGATCGTGACCGAGAGGAGAAAAATAAATGACAGGCACTGTACGCCGCGCGGCACGGACCGCCCCGCCCCCAATGACGTCACTGCACGGGTCTCTCTCTCAGAACAGAGAGAGCCACTCCGATCTCCTCTGACAGGAGGATGGAGCGGGCGGGGACGGACTTGGGCAGGAAACACAGCGGCGGCGCAGAGAGCGGCCTGTGGACACCAACAAGAAGAGGAGGAGGGAGGGGAGCACTCTGGCGCTTGAGCGCCCCCACCTCTGTGGCGCCTGGGTGAACTGCACCCCGTGCACCCGCCTAGGATCGGCCCTGATCAGTGGTCTCCAAACTGTGGCCCGAGGGCCGTATGTGGCCCTCTGCTTGCCTTTTTCTGGCCCTTGGGGCACTATTCCTTCCACTGATACAAGATGCTATTCTGCCACCTGGCACCAACAATGGAGCACCATTTCTCCCATTGACACCAAAAATGGGGGTACTATTCCACCCTATGATACCAAGGACTGGGCACTATTCCTCCCCCTAATACCAACTGTGGCAATACTCCCACTGATGCCAGGAAAATTTCCACTCCCACTGGCCATAGTCCGGCTCTCCTAGAGTCTGAAGGACAATAAACCGGCCCTTTGTTCAGAATGTTTGGAGACCCCTGGTTTAGATCAAAGCATATTCATGTGTTAGAATGGCCCAGTCAAAGTCCAGACCTAAATCCAGTTGAAAATCTGTGGCAAGACTTGAAAATTGCTGTTCACAGACGTTCTCCATCCAATTGTGACAGAGCCTTAAGCTATTTTGCAAAGAAGAATGGGCAAAAATGTCCCTCTCTAGATGTGCAAAGCTGGTAGAGAGGTCCCCAAAAAGACTTTCAGCTGTAATTGCAGTCAGGGGGGCGCTATACAAATGTACCCCACACTCTTCACATATTTATTTGTAAAAAAAAATTGAAAACCATTTATCATTTTCCTTCCACTTCACAATTATGTGCCACTTTGTGTTGGTCTATCACATAAAATCCCAATAAAATACATTTACGTTTTTAGTTGTAACATGACAAAATGTGGAAAATTTTTTAGGGGGTATGAATACTTTTTCAAGGCACTGTATATGTAAGAATTACAAGGCTCCACTGTAGGATACAAAACTACTTTAAATTAAGTATTCCCATAAAACAATGTTGCATGCATTGCATAAGTTTTGATAAGCTTGCTGGCAGGACGCGGTGTCCCAACCTCCTGCGCTGAGTCACAGGCCAATAGCCTTGAGTTGTTTTTTTGTTAAATAGAAACAGCTGGTAAAACATTCAAATCAAAACATATGTTTACTGGTATTTTTTTTCTTTGACTTAACCCATTCCTGCCCCTTCCCAGCAGCCTTTTAAGGCTCCATGCACACTAAAGCTCATAAACAGACGTTTTTTGGAGTTTGGGTGTTTTTAGTTTAACAGCTCATAAACTCCGCTCTATGTTATCCTATGTGTCCATGCACACATGGACGTTTTTGAACTTTTATCAGCAGTGGAGTTTATGGGCTGTTTTCTGAATGCCATAAAATCGCGTTCAGGAGTCGTTTTTTCTGACCACAAAAAAATTTTAAAAAACACTGAAATTTTTTAATTTTATTTTTTATTATGTTTTCAATTTTACGTTTAAATATTTACACATTTTCCTTTTTTTTTTTTTTTTTTTCTACATTTTTTTGATCAACCCTCTTTGGGGAGGCTTTGGTGAGGTATCAGGGGTCTAAACAGACCATTGACATCTCCCCTTTGAGACAGAGAAAAGGACTGAGGACACAGATTCCCCAGTCCCTTTCTCGGCAGCCTCAGCTGCACTGAAGATGAATGTAGAGGAGACAGCGTCTCCTCTCCATTCATGAACTGAAGCATCGTAAACACAGTTGACGATGTTCAGTTATGAATGGACAGTCCGTGATCACGGACTGTTCATTCAGAAAAGGAAGGAGCCGGTATATGACATATTTACCGGCTCCTTCCTCTGCTCTCCATCCTGAAAGATCTGGGGGGGGCGGGGTCCACTCGCCCCCCCCCCCCCAACAAAAAAAGAGAAAGCATTGTACAAAATATAAAATTGTAAAAAATAAAATTGTAAAAAAATAAAAAGCTACCGACACAGTCCATGCCCAATCAGTGCCACCTATCAGTGCCCATCAGTGCTGCATATCAAAAAAGCGGTATCGGTGCTACCCCACTTATAATTCCTTACATGCGTTACCTGCCTTGTAATGTTTAGTATGGGGCTGTGGGGTAATAGTTAACATAATTAACCCTGTCTGTACTGTGTTTGCAGCTCTTTTTTTATCAGCTGTAAACTAGACCTAAACACGGTCCTAACAAAGGGTAAAAAAAATGGCATTGTATATGAATGAGGGATAGCTCATTCTGGGTGGGGAAAACACACTGATGGTCCAGAAATCCTTAGAATCAGCCAAGACAACTTCTCCTTTTGTAATTAGAAACATTTAAAGGTGAGAAATAAAAAAAAAACTAGGTAAGCTGTGTAAATGGGAACACATAATGAATATACAGTATAATGGAGTTTTCTCAAATGTCAATGCAAAAAGGTGATATGTTTTAAAGTTGGGTGTTATGTCAAAGTACCAGATTCACACGTTGAATGCCCTCTCTCCAGCAGCAGATATTCATCTTTCCTTGGCTCCCCCACTGCTCCATTCACTTGCCAGAGAGAGGAAGCATTGTGTAAGCTCCACTTTAGTAAAATCTTACGTGGGCCATTGATGGATCGAACCTTGGCCGGTTCAGCAGGGACCAGATGAGATCCACCTATATTCCACCTATATGGAAAGGCTAGTTGTACTAAAGTTGATCCATCAATTGACTACAGTACAACCAGTCCATTGGAATTTTTCATGCAATCACTGCCAGGGGCTATAGCGCCAGCAGTGATCATTGTGTTCTGCCGACAAGGAAGGCTCCCTGCTAGCAGAACACAATGGCTCTGCAGGAGGGATTCCTCAATCAACACTGACGGTGTTGATGGGGGAATCAAAAGATTTTCTTTCCTCCCATTCATGGTGGACGGAAAGGAAAATTGCATAACCTATGGGCTGCTGAACACAAGGCTGAGTACTCAATCCCTGCTCCTATGTGATAGCACTGGACCAATCACTAAGCAGCAACACAGTCAAATGAGAGGAAAGCGAATAAGCCACATGTTACTTTACACCTGGAAGTACAAGTATTTTCTTCTCTCCATTGAGTTGAGTAGAACTTCGGGGAGCTGGTAAAGTGAATATGTGCTGCTATGGGTGGGGACATTCAAGTATAACTAAAGGCAAAACGTTTTTTTTTAAAGTGAAGAGGGATTAGAATGATTGTCAGTTTTTATTGCTGTCTGTGCCCCTGTTACAGAGATTCATCCTCTCTATTTGTCCTCTTTACCATTATCATTGGAAGTGAAAGTAAAAAAAAATCAAAAATGTTGGGTTGTTCTCAGAAAAGTAATAGAGGGGAAATCTTCCTATGGGGGACACTGGAGGACCCCCAAAGGATTCCCTTAATTTGCAAGGATTTCCTATTTGGCTATTGGACAGGAAGTGAAGGTAAATCTCCCCGAATGGGGCAAAGATGGCAAAAAAGAAACTGACAAGGGTTATAGTTCTCCCTTGCGCTATCTATCCAAAATGAAAAAAAAAAAGTTTTGCCTATAGCTCTGCTTTAAAACAAAATTGTTGACTTGCCTTATATGAGCAAAATGACTTTGCTGTAATGCATCCTGCCCTTAGGACGACCCCAATATGACCAATAATTCTGTAGGATGCTCTCAGCCGTCTCGTAAAATTCAGCTTGCATTTCAGGCATACGTGTATTTTTAATAGTGTTCTCTTCAGATTATCCTAGCAGAAAATGTCTCCTTTCCCTGACCGAAACAAATTATTCATTGTGCTGGTTTCAGCTGTGAAAACCATTTCCTCCGTAGGTGCCGCTGTCTGCTTGGAAGATTCGGATTCTTTCTGGAAATAAAATATCAGTGTGAAGGACGGCCACGATGGAACAGTCAATAAGGCTTCTAGCGCTCACACTCCTAAAAATGGTGGCAGCCGTGTATAACGAAGGTAAATGATTTTCCTTTTAACTTTCCACGGTTTCAATATTTTATTGATTTTGAATCCATTTGCAGTTTTCACACATTAAAACATTCCTTCCACCAATTTGAATTCTGGGACAAGACAGAGGAAACTTGCTTTTATATATTTTTTTTTTTTAAGGAAAGGATACCTTAAAAATAAATATGGAATGTTTTGTCAGATACTTCAAGAGACAGAGGATAGATTCCACTTAAGGGTTAGGTTTAGGGCAGGGTTAAATGTTAAGGTTTTGGGTTAGGTTAAGGTTTAAGTTAATGAGTAGGGATGAGCCGAACACCCCCCGGTTCGGTTCGCACCAGAACCCGCGAACGGACCGCAAGTTCGCACGAACGTTAGAACCCCATTGACGTCTATGGGACTCGAACGTTCGAAATCAAAAGTGCTCATTTTAAAGGCTAATTTGCATGGTATTGTCCTAAAAAGGGTTTGGGGACCCGGGTCCTACCCCAGGGGACATGTATCAATGCAAAAAAAACTTTTAAAAACGGCCGTTTTTTCGGGAGCAGTGATTTTAATGATGCTTAAAGTAAAAAAAAAAAAGTGAAATATTCCTTTAAATATCGTACCTGGGGGGTGTCTATAGTATGCCTGTAAAGTGACGCGTGTTTCCCATGTTTAGAACAGTCCCTGCACCAAATGTCATTTTTAAAGGAAAAAATCTCATTTAAAACTGCTTGCGGGTTTAATGTCATGTCGGGTCATGGCAATATGGATGAAAATCAGTGAGACAAACGGCATGGGTACCCCCCAGTCCATTACCAGGCCCTTTGGGTCTTGTATGGATATTAAGGGGAACCCCGCACCCAAATTAAAATAAGGAAAGGTCCCTATATACTCTGAACAGCAGTATACAGGCGGTGCAAACAAGACAGGGACTGTAGGTTTGTTGTTAAGTAGAATCTGTTTGTAATTTTGAACATTTTTAATGTGTTTAGCTCCAGCCAAAAAATCTTTTCTAAGCTTTTTGGAAAACATAGGGAAGGGTTATCACCCCTGTGACATTTGTTTTGCGTCTTTCCTCCTCTTCAGAAGATTTCACCTCACTTTTTTGTCCCAATGAAAAATGTTTTTTGAAAATTTGGGTTTTTTTGTGGAACAAGGATTGGAAAGCATCAGTGGAAAGGAAAAATTGTTTTCCCATATTAACTCTTACAGGAGAGAATTTCCCTTCCTTAGGGGTAGATTTCATCTCACTTCCTGTTGTCTCCTTCCGTTTGCAAGTAGGAGTCGTTTGTAAGTTAGATGTTTGAAAGTAGGGTCCTACCCTATATACTCAGCAGAAATTTGGGCCTTAGGTGTTGCTGTGGCCAAAACACTGTAAGCCCTCACAGGGCCCTGCTGTGAAATATTAGATCAAGAATTGTAATTACATGCCCCTGTTGAACAGGAGCTGAAAAATTAGGCCTTAGGCACTGGTGCTGGTGCCACAACACTGCAACCCCTCACAGACACTCTAGTTGGAACGCAGGAACGAGCCCTGCTGCAAAGTATTGCATCAAAAATTGTAATTACACGCCCCTGTTAGACAGGGGCAGAAAAATTGGGTCTTAGGCACTGGTGCTGGTGCCACAACACTGCAACCCCTCACAGACACTCTAGTTGAAACGCAGGAACAAGCCCTGCTGCAAAGTATTGCATCAAAAATTGTAATTACACGCCCCTGTTAGACAGGGGCTGAAAAATTGGGTCTTAGGCACTGGTGCTGGTGCCACAACACTGCAACCCCTCACAGACACTCTAGTTGAAACGCAGGAACAAGCCCTGCTGCAAAGTATTGCATCAAAAATTGTAATTACACGCCCCTGTTAGACAGGGGCAGAAAAATTGGGTCTTAGGCACTGGTGCTGGTGCCACAACACTGCAACCCCTCACAGACACTCTAGTTGGAATGCAGGAACAAGCCCTGCTGCAAAGTATTGCATCAAAAATTGTAATTACACGCCCCTGTTAGACAGGGGCAGAAAAATTGGGTCTTAGGCACTGGTGCTGGTGCCACAACACTGCAACCCCTCACAGACACTCTAGTTGGAATGCAGGAACAAGCCCTGCTGCAAAGTATTGCATCAAAAATTGTAATTACACGCCCCTGTTAGACAGGGGCTGAAAAATTGGGTCTTAGGCACTGGTGCTGGTGCCACAACACTGCAACCCCTCACAGACACTCTAGTTGGAATGCAGGAACGAGCCCTGCTGCAAAGTATTACATCAAAAATTGTAATTACACGCCCCTGTTAAACAGGGGCTGAAAAATTGTGCCTTAGGCACTGGTGGTGGCGCCCAGAACCAAAAATGTTCTTACAAGCTATCAGCGTGATGATTGAGGAGGAAGAGGATAATTACTCAGGGATAGTCACTCAGCATCAGCATAGGCAGTCTTTGAAGGGATCTGAGATTTCAAAAAAAATTATTCGGTTACATCTGCATCAGGTGCTTGGTAGCTGGTGGTGATCCAAGACTGATTCATTTTTATGAAGGTCAGCCGATCGACCGAGTCGGTGGACAGACGCACCCTGTGATCGGTTACCACGCCTCCAGCAGCACTGAATGTGCGTTCCGAAAGAACGCTGGATGCAGGACAGGCCAGTAGCTCAATTGCATACTGTGCAAGCTCTGGCCAGTGATCCATCCTCAAGACCCAGTAACCCAGAGGATTTTCGGTGGGAAAGGTGTCCAAGTCTGATCTTGCCCCTAGGTATTCCTGCACCATGTAAAACAGACGCTGGCGATGGTTGCTGGAACCGATCATACCTTGGGGCTGCGGACCAAAAAATTGTCTGAACGCATCGGTCAGACGGCCACCTTCTCCACCGCTCCTTCTTTGACTGACCGAAGCCTCAGCAACACGTTGTCCAGAAACAGGAGTTTGTAACCTCCCAGTCTCTGGGAACGCGTTGCACAGACCTTTCTGCAAGGCCTCCCGAAGATGTTTCATCCTCTGCTCCCTCTGCGATGGCAAGATAAGGTCCGCAACCTTACCCTTGTAACGTGGATCAAGGAGGGTTGCCAGCCAGTATTGGTCCTTCTCCTTGATACCACGAATACGAGGATCCTTACGCAGGCTTTGCAGGATCAGGGAGGCCATGCAGCGTAGGTTTGCTGAGGCATTCGGTCCGGAGTCCTCTGGGTCACTAAGGACAACAACGTCCGCAGCCACCTCCTCCCAGCCACGTACAAGTCCATGTGTTCCTTGGGACTGATCCCTTAAAGACTGCTGATGCTGAGTGCCAGGCTCCACCTCCATACTGACACAATCTTCCTCCTCCTCCTCCTCCTCCTCCTCCTCGTCCTCTTCCTGTGTGATCGGCGGGCACGCAGGAACACTGTCTGGATAAAGGGGGCCTTGAGAGCTAAGGAAGTCCTCCTCTTCCTGCCTCTGTTCTGCCTCAAGTGCCCTGTCCATTATCCCACGCAGCGTGTGCTCCAACAGGTGGACAAGGGGGACAGTGTCACTGATGCATGCACTGTCAGTGCTCACCATCCTCGTGGCCTCCTCGAATGGTGACAGGACAGTGCATGCATCCCTGATCATGGCCCACTGGCGTGGGGAAAAAAAACCAAGGTCCCCTGACCCTGTCCTGGTGCCATAGTCGCACAGGTACTCATTGATGGCCCTCTGCTGCGTGTGCAGCCGCTGCAGCATGGCCAACGTCGAGTTCCACCTGGTGGGCATGTCACAGATTAGGCGGTTCTTGGGCAGGTTAAACTCCTTTTGGAGGTCCGTCAGCCGAGCACTGGCATTATATGACCGGCGGAAATGCACAGAGACTTTCCTGGCCTGCCTCAGGACATCCTGTAAGCCCGGGTACCTGCCCAAGAACCGCTGCACCACCAAGTTAAGGACGTGAGCCAAACAGGGCACATGGGTCAGTTGTCCCTGTCGGAGGGCAGAGAGGAGGTTGGTGCCATTGTCGCAAACCACCATTCCTGCCTTAAGTTGGCGTGGCGTCAACCACCTCTGAACCTGCCCCTGCAGAGCTGACAGAACCTCTGCCCCAGTGTGGCTCCTGTCCCCCAAGCACACCAGCTCAAGCACCGCATGGCATCTTTTGGCCTGCGTACTTGCGTAGCCCCTTGAACGCCTACGGAGCACCGCTGGTTCCGAGGAAGAGGCCATGGAGGAAGAAGAAGAGGAGGGGGTGGAGGAGAGAGGTGTGTCACAATCAGCATTTTGGAGGCGTGGTGGCGGAACAACCTCCAACACTACTGCACCTTGTCCTGCATCCTTCCCAGCTGCCAGCAGAGTCACCCAATGCGCCGTGAAACTTAAGTAACGTCCCTGTCCATGCCTGCTGGACCATGAGTCAGCGGTAATATGCACCTTACCGCTGACCGCCCTGTCCAGCGAGGCATGGACATTGCCTTCCACATGCCGGTAGAGAGCCGGAATCGCCTTCCGTGAGAAAAAGTGGCGTTTGGGTACCTGCCACTGAGGAACCGCACATTCCACAAACTCACGGAAGGGGGCAGAGTCTACCAACTGAAAAGGCAGCAGTTGAAGTGCTAGCAATTTTGCCAAGCTAGCATTCAACCGCTGGGCATGTGGATGGCTGGGAGCAAACTTCTTTCGGCGGTGCAGCAGCTGGGGCAGGGAAATTTGCCTGGTACAATCTGACGTCGGTGTACCCAAAGCAGATTGCCCATAAGTACTTGGCTGTGACACACCTAATTCTACACCTTCATTCCTCTCACTGCAGGTCGCAGAGAGGACTGAAGGTCTAGTGGGGTTGGAAATCTCAGCTGATGAGGAGCAAGGAGAGATCGTCTTTGTTCTTTGGTGTGGGTCTTTTAGATACGCTTGCCAACGAACTGCATGGCAGGTCAACATATGTCTGGTCAAGCATGTGGTACCCAAGCGGGAGATGTTTTGGCCACGCGAGATACGCTTGAGACATATATTGCAAATAGCAGCGGTGCGATCTGATGCACTCGTCTCAAAAAAGGCCCACACCAAAGAACTTTTTGAATAACGCGCAGAGACTGCAGCGCCCTGCACATGTGGAGCTTTGGGGTGTGATGCAGTCAATGTGCTGCCCTTAGGCTGGCCCCTGGAGGGCATCCTGCCTAGTTGGTGATGTGCCACCTCCTCCTCCTCCTCCTCCTCCTCCTCTCTCCTATCAGGCACCCACGTTGAGTCAGTGACCTCATCATCCCCTCCCTCCTCATCACTGGAGCAAACCTGGCAGTATGCTGCAGCAGGGGGAGCATGACTGCCAGATTGCTGTCCTTCTTGGGCACCCCCTCTGTCCGTGCTCATGTTACTGCCTTCATTGAGCTCAGTATCATCATCAGAGCCTTCCAAACGCTGGGCATCCTCCTGGAGCATGTACCCAACACTGTGGTCAAACAGTTCGAGGGAATCCTCAGGAGGACATGGTGGGGCTAGGGAAGGAGTCACTGATGACATTGAGCTGAGGGAAGAGGCCGCTGCTTTGCCAGACAAAGCACCCTGGGCATGGGTGAGAGAGGATGAGGAGGATGAGGACGGCTTGGTCATCCACTCGACCAAGTCTTCCGCATGTTGCGGCTCAACACGGCCAGCTGCAGAAAAAAAGGCCAAGCGTGTCCCATGGCCACGTGCTGATGAGGATGCACCGTCTCCACGACCAGCACTAGACACAGAGCCTGCTTGCCCTCTCTTATTGGCTTGTGACTGTCTGCCTCTCCTTCTTGGCCTTCCAGACATACTAATGGCCTGTAGCTGCACTAAGCTGGGATAGAACACCTGTAATTTTCTTCAGGTAGCTTTATATACTGTAACCAGACAAGCCTGCCTGTCAGTAGGAAGATAACAGGAACGGATCTAGCTGAACACTGTGAGCAGCACGCACTGCACTGAATGTAAATAGCAGGAACGGATCTAGCTGAACACTGTGAGCAGGACGCACTGCACTGAATGTAAATAGCAGGAACGGATCTAGCTGAACACTGTGAGCAGCACGCACTGCACTGAATGTAAATAGCAGGAACGGATCTAGCTGAACACTGTGAGCAGGACGCACTGCACTGAATGTAAATAGCAGGAACGGATCTAGCTGAACACTGTGAGCAGGACGCACTGCACTGAATGTAAATAACAGGAACGGATCTAGCTGAACACTGTGAGCAGGACACACTGTACTAAATGTAAATAGTCTAGCTGCCTGACCGTGGTACTAATAGGATCAAAAAGAACACCTGTAATTTTCTTCAGGTAGCTTTATATACTGTAACCAGACAAGCCTGCCTGTCAGTAGGAAGATAACAGGAACGGATCTAGCTGAACACTGTGAGCAGGACGTACTGCACTAAATGTATATAGCAGGAACGGATCTAGCTGAACACTGTGAGCAGGACGCACTGCACTGAATGTAAATAGCAGGAACGGATCTAGCTGAACACTGTGAGCAGGACGCACTGCACTGAATGTAAATAGCAGGAACGGATCTAGCTAAACACTGTGAGCAGGACGCACTGCACTGAATGTAAATAGCAGGAACGGATCTAGCTGAACACTGTGAGCAGGACGCACTGCACTGAATGTAAATAACAGGAACTGATCTAGCTGAACACTGTGAGCAGGACACACTGTACTAAATGTAAATAGTCTAGCTGCCTGACCGTGGTACTAATAGGATCAAAAAGAACACCTGTAATTTTCTTCAGGTAGCTTTATATACTGTAACCAGACAAGCCTGCCTGTCAGTAGGAAGATAACAGGAACGGATCTAGCTGAACACTGTGAGCAGGACGCACTGCACTGAATGTAAATAGCAGGAACGGATCTAGCTGAACACTGTGAGCAGGACGCACTGCACTGAATGTAAATAGCAGGAACGGATCTAGCTGAACACTGTGAGCAGGACGCACTGCACTGAATGTAAATAGCAGGAACGGATCTAGCTGAACACTGTGAGCAGGACGCACTGCACTGAATGTAAATAGCAGGAACGGATCTAGCTGAACACTGTGAGCAGGACGCACTGCACTGAATGTAAATAGCAGGAACGGATCTAGCTGAACACTGTGAGCAGGACGCACTGCACTGAATGTAAATAACAGGAACGGATCTAGCTGAACACTGTGAGCAGGACACACTGTACTAAATGTAAATAGTCTAGCTGCCTGACCGTGGTACTAATAGGATCAAAAAGAACACCTGTAATTTTCTTCAGGTAGCTTTATATACTGTAACCAGACAAGCCTGCCTGTCAGTAGGAAGATAACAGGAACGGATCTAGCTGAACACTGTGAGCAGGACGTACTGCACTAAATGTATATAGCAGGAACGGATCTAGCTGAACACTGTGAGCAGGACGCACTGCACTGAATGTAAATAGCAGGAACGGATCTAGCTGAACACTGTGAGCAGGACGCACTGCACTGAATGTAAATAGCAGGAACGGATCTAGCTGAACACTGTGAGCAGGACGCACTGCACTGAATGTAAACAGCAGGAACGGATGTAGCTAAACACTGTGAGCAGCACGCACTGCACTGAATGTAAATAGCAGGAACGGATCTAGCTGAACACTGTGAGCAGCACGCACTGCACTGAATGTAAATAGCAGGAACGGATCTAGCTGAACACTGTGAGCAGGACGCACTGCACTGAATGTAAATAGCAGGAACGGATCTAGCTGAACACTGTGAGCAGCACGCACTGCACTGAATGTAAATAGCAGGAACGGATCTAGCTGAACACTGTGAGCAGGACGCACTGCACTGAATGTAAATAGCAGGAACGGATCTAGCTGAACACTGTGAGCAGGACGCACTGCACTGAATGTAAATAACAGGAACGGATCTAGCTGAACACTGTGAGCAGGACACACTGTACTAAATGTAAATAGTCTAGCTGCCTGACCGTGGTACTAATAGGATCAAAAAGAACACCTGTAATTTTCTTCAGGTAGCTTTATATACTGTAACCAGACAAGCCTGCCTGTCAGTAGGAAGATAACAGGAACGGATCTAGCTGAACACTGTGAGCAGGACGTACTGCACTAAATGTATATAGCAGGAACGGATCTAGCTGAACACTGTGAGCAGGACGCACTGCACTGAATGTAAATAGCAGGAACGGATCTAGCTGAACACTGTGAGCAGGACGCACTGCACTGAATGTAAACAGCAGGAACGGATGTAGCTAAACACTGTGAGCAGCACGCACTGCACTGAATGTAAATAGCAGGAACGGATCTAGCTGAACACTGTGAGCAGCACGCACTGCACTGAATGTAAATAGCAGGAACGGATCTAGCTGAACACTGTGAGCAGGACGCACTGCACTGAATGTAAATAGCAGGAACGGATCTAGCTGAACACTGTGAGCAGCACGCACTGCACTGAATGTAAATAGCAGGAACGGATCTAGCTGAACACTGTGAGCAGCACGCACTGCACTGAATGTAAATAGCAGGAACGGATCTAGCTGAACACTGTGAGCAGGAAGCACTGTACTGAATGTAAATAGCAGGAACGGATCTAGCTGAACACTGTGAGCAGGACACACTGCACTGAATGTAAATAGTCTAGATAGAAGATAACAGGAACGGATCTAGCTAAACTGAATACAGTGTATATATATATATGCAACACCTGGGATGCATATATATACACAATACACTGTAAGTGCAGCTAACTGACTGACTGTTCTGCCTAATCTATCTAACTCAAATCAAATGACACTGTCTCTCTCTCTCTCTATCGCTCAGCACACCGGAACACACACTACACAGGGCCGCCGTGCAGGCGGCCTTATATAGTGTGGGGTGTGTACTAAATCCCCTGAGCCATAATTGGCCAAAGCCACCCTGGCTTTGGCCAATTACAGCTCTCTCTACTGACGGCGCTGTGATTGGCCAAGCATGCGGGTCATAGTGCATGCTTGGCCAATCATCAGCCAGCAATGCACTGCGATGCCGCAGTGAATTATGGGCCGTGACGCGCCACACGAATTTGGCGCGAACGGCCCATATCGTTCGCAATTCGACGGACGGTCGAACAGCCGATGTTCGAGTCGAACATGGGTTCGACTCGAACACGAAGCTCATCCCTATTAATGAGTTGGTTTAAGTTCATGGGTTGATGTCAAGGGATTAGGTTTATGAGTTGGATTGAGGTTGAGGGTATAGGTTTATCAGTTGAGTTGAGGTATAAGTTTATTGGATGGGTTGAAGTTAAAGGGTTACGATTATGGGGTGGGTTGATGTTAAGGGATTAGGTTTATGAGTTGGATTGAGGTTGAGGGTCAGGGCTTTTTTTCAGGGGGAACTTGGTGGAACTCAGTTCCACTACCTCTGGCTCAGACCCTTTGGTGCCTGCTCACCACAATCGCTTGTAATCACAGAAATCTGGTTTCTGTGTGTTTACAAGTGACAGCTCTGCACTCTATATGTAATGCAATCCTGATATTTAATGCCTCTTTAAGACCCTCCTACTGTTTTCGTGAAATTTGACTGCATACACCCACTATTTGATGTGATATGGAGGGTGTGTGTAGGAGGAGGGATTTTGTGGGGCCGTGGTTAAGTTCCAGCACCTATTGTTTGAGAAAAAAAGCCCTGTTGAGGGTATAGGTTCATCAGTTGAGTTGAGGTTGAGGTATAAGTTTATTGGATAAGTTGAAGTTAAAGGGTTACGTTTATGGGGTGGGTTGATGTTAAGGGATTAGGTTTATGAGTTGGATTGAGGTTGAGGGTATAGATTTATCAGTTGAGTTGAGGTTGAGGTATAAGTTTATTGGATGGGTTGAAGTTAAACGGTTACGTTTATGGGGTGGGTTGATGTTAAGGGATTAGGTTTATGAGTTGGATTGAGTTTGAGGGTATAGGCTTATCAGTTGAGTTGAGGTTGAGGTATAAGTTTATTGGATGGATTGAAGTTAAAGGGTTACGTTTATGGGGTGGGTTGATGTTAGGGGATTAGGTTTATGAGTTGGATTGAGGTTGAGGGTATAGGTTCATCAGTTGAGTTGAGGTTGAGGTATAAGTTTATTGGATGGGTTGAAGTTAAAGGGTTACGTTTATGGGATGGGTTGATGTCAAGGGATTAGGTTTATGAGTTGGATTGAGGTTGAGGGTATAGGTTTATCAGTTGAGTTGAGGTTGAGGTATAAGTTTATTGGATGGGTTGAAGTTAAATGGTTACGTTTATGGGGTGGGTTGATGTTAAGGGATTAGGTTTATGAGTTGGATTGAGTTTGAGGGTATAGGCTTATCAGTTGAGTTGAGGTTGAGGTATAAGTTTATTGGATGGATTGAAGTTAAAGGGTTACGTTTATGGGGTGGGTTGATGTTAGGGGATTAGGTTTATGAGTTGGATTGAGGTTGAGGGTATAGGTTTATCAGTTGAGTTGAGGTTGAGGTATAAGTTTATTGGATGGGTTGAAGTTAAAGGGTTACGTTTATGGGATGGGTTGATGTCAAGGGATTAGGTTTATGAGTTGGATTGAGGTTGAGGGTATAGGTTTATCAGTTGAGTTGAGGTTGAGGTATAAGTTTATTGGATGGGTTGAAGTTAAAGTGTTACCTTTATGGGGTGGGTTGAAGTCAAGGAATTAGGTTTATGAGTTGGATTGAGGTTGAGGGTATAGGTTTATCAGTTGAGTTGAGGTTGAGATATAAGTTTATGGGATGGGTTGAAGTTAAAGGGTTACGTTTATGGGGTGGGTTGATGTTAAGGGATTAGGTTTATGAGTTGGATTGAGTTTGAGGGTATAGGCTTATCAGTTGAGTTGAGGTTGAGGTATAAGTTTATTGGATGGATTGAAGTTAAAGGGTTATGTTTATGGGGTGGGTTGATGTTAGGGGATTAGGTTTATGAGTTGGATTGAGGTTGAGGGTATAGGTTTATCAGTTGAGTTGAGGTTGAGGTATAAGTTTATTGGATGGGTTGAAGTTAAACGGTTACGTTTATGGGGTGGGTTGATGTTAAGGGATTAGGTTTATGAGTTGGATTGAGTTTGAGGGTATAGGCTTATCAGTTGAGTTGAGGTTGAGGTATAAGTTTATTGGATGGATTGAAGTTAAAGGGTTACGTTTATGGGGTGGGTTGATGTTAGGGGATTAGGTTTATGAGTTGGATTGAGGTTGAGGGTATAGGTTCATCAGTTGAGTTGAGGTTGAGGTATAAGTTTATTGGATGGGTTGAAGTTAAAGTGTTACCTTTATGGGGTGGGTTGAAGTCAAGGAATTAGGTTTATGAGTTGGTTTGAGGTTGAGGGTATAGGTTTATCAGTTGAGTTGAGGTTGAGGTATAAGTTTATGGGATGGGTTGAAGTGAAAGGGTTGTGTTTATGGGGTGGGTTGATGTTAAGGGATTAGGTTTATGAGTTGGATTGAGTTTGAGGGTATAGGCTTATCAGTTGAGTTGAGGTTGAGGTATAAGTTTATTGGATGGGTTGAAGTTAAAGGGTTACGTTTATGGGGTGGGTTGATGTTAAGGGATTAGGTTTATAAGTTGGTTTGAGGTTGAGGGTATAGGTTTATCAGTTGAGTTGAGGTTGAGGTATAAGTTTATGGGATGGGTTGAAGTGAAAGGGTTGTGTTTATGGGGTGGGTTGATGTTAAGGGATTAGGTTTATGAGTTGGATTGAGTTTGAGGGTATAGGCTTATCAGTTGAGTTGAGGTTGAGGTATAAGTTTATTGGATGGGTTGAAGTTAAAGGGTTACGTTTATGGGGTGGGTTGATGTTAAGGGATTAGGTTTATAAGTTGGATTGAGGTTGAGGGTATAGGTTTATCAGTTGAGTTGAGGTTGAGGTATAAGTTTAAGGGATGGGTTGAAGTTAAAGGGTTACCTTTATGGGGTGGGTTGATGTTAAGGGATTAGGTTTATAAATTGGATTGAGTTTATGGGGTGGATTGAAGTTAAGTGGTGATATGATATGTCTGTTTATGGGTTGGACTGAGGTGTTCTGTCAGATCAGCAAAAACCTGTGGTATCAGTATGCTTGCCGCTGCTTTTAAAATTCAACATGAAAACACTCTGACGAATTTCAAAACACTGGATTACACTATATAAGCTCAGTTAACCACTTCAGCCCCGGAAGATTTGGCTGCTCAATGACCAGGCCATTTTTTGCGATATAGCACTGCATTGTTTTAACTGACAATTGCGCGGTTTTGCGACACTGTACCCAAACAGTAATATATAGATTCATACATGGCCGCTGTAGCTACCCCCTATTCAGGCGTCCGGTCCCTTTTTGGAAGCCGGACGCCTGAATTACAGCAGCGGAGGTGTTTTTTTGAAGCACCTGATTAGAGCCATAGGCTCTAATAGGCTTCAAAAAAGGTGGACTTGGAGCGCAGAGCATGAGGCTTTGAGCCTACCCAGGTGTGTTAGAAAAGCGAATACATATTTGCTTTTCTAACACTGAACCGCCTCTCAGCCAATCAGGAGGCGCGGGTCTAATACCCGTCACCTGATTGGCTGAAGGCACAGGCGCTCTGATTGGATGCCTAGCAGGAAGGAAGAAGAGACAAACGGAGGACACAGGAGCCACCGCCTGACCCTCTGCTCATCCCACCATCCCACAGCTGCTCATCCCACATCTCACCAAGATGGGGTAAGTTCTAGGCAATCAGCGAGCGGGTGGGCGGAGGGGGGTCACAGTGGCTGCATTTGATGGGGCACAGTGGCGAAATTTGATGGGCACAGTGGCTGCATTTGATGGGTACAGTGACTGCATTTGATGGGCACAGTGGCTGCATTTGATGGGGCACAGTGGCTGCATTTGATGGGGCACAGTGGCTGCATTTGATTGGGCACAGTGGCTGCATTTGATTGGGCACAGTGGCGGCATTTGATTAGGCATAGTGGCGGCATTTGATGGGCACAGTGGCAGAATTTGATGGGCACAGTGGCTGCATTTGATCAGGCACAGTGGCGGCGTTTGATGGGCTCAGTGGCGGCATTTGATGTGCACAGTGGCTGCATTTGAAGGTTTTTTTTCAGTATTTTTCTGAATTTTTTAGTTTGTTTGCGCCCCCCCAAAAAAATTTGAGCACCAGCTCCCACTGTCTCAGGACCCACCCCCTGTTCAGCTGGGAGGAGAAGCATCGGCCCCGGCAGCAGCAGTCTTTCCTAGAGCCCTACCTTGGATTGATTCAGCAGTGCCCCGCCACCTCATCCTCCTCCCCGCACCTCTCACCCTCCTTCCTGCACCTCTCATCCTCCTTCCCGCACCTAGCCACCTGTCCGGGATTATACCGGACAGTCCGTGTTTTGAATCATGTGTCCGGGACACATTATTCAAACCTGGCTGTGGCTCGCCAAGTAACCATAATAGCCACACACAAATCTGTTGCCATCCGAGAGCTCCAGGCTGCTGTCTGGGGGCAGATTTGGCATCACTCGGGGGGCAGGGCGATGATGTCAGAAAGAACAATTTGGCCACACCCACTGCGGCACTCTATGCGCACTGCATTACCACTCTCCTTGGGGTGTACAAGGCCACTAAAGTGTTCGGGTTTGGCTTGAAGAAAAGGTGGCAACCCCTACCCGAAACCTCTCCCCGTATAAGGTAAGGAGGTCATGAATCGTGTGTGAGGTGGGGCAATAGTGCGAGTGAGGGGGCCAAGTTTGTTTGCTGCCCCCCCACCCCAAAAAAAAAAAGTTTTGACCACCAGCCACCACTGTCAATATAAAAAGTCTAAACGTGAATATACTGAAAGAACACTGAGTGTCACGGTATATAACATGTTTTCAGCCTTCCCTGGTGGTCTAGTGGTTAGGATTCGGCGCTCTCACCGCCGCGGCCCGGGTTCGATTCCCGGTCAGGGAAAAAGTGCTTTTTATTTTTCGTCTATTCCCTCATACATACGTATAGACTTTTACAATCCGATACATTTCACATTTACATGTTGCCCTTATCGGTGAAAGTAACAATGTAGACGTACACGGAGCAGAACTACTTCCTAACACATTTTCCCATTGCTGTAAGCGTCAGTGCTGATCTCAAAGCTCGGTCACATGGCTCCCCAGCAGGGGGTATGGCTCTACACCTCTGTATACATGACTGCGAGTGCGTCCACATGTCTAATCCTAGGCTCTGTGTGACATTTCCTGTATATTCTCTTTTTACTGGCACCCTGCGGAGATATTAGCTAATGCTCGAGTACATTTCCAGGCACTGCCCGGCCAAACAAAAGCTGGTAAACGTGCAAATCTTAAAGGATGGGCGCCCTTTAACCACTTTGCCTCTCATGCCTGTTCACCCCTTATGGACCAGAGCAATTTTTACAATTCTGCTATGAACCTGTTTATTCAGCAATAACTTTGTCAATATGTAACAAAGTAATACATATATTGTTTTTTTAACCACTTCAGCCTCAGAACATTCAACCCCCCCCCCCCTCATGACCAGGCCATTTTTTGCGATACGGCACCGCGGCGCTTTAACCACTTAAGCCCCGGACCGTTTGGCTGGCCAAAGACCAGAGCACTTTTTTTCGATTTGGCACTGCGCCACTTTAACTGACAATCGCGCGGTCGTGCGACGCGGCTACCAAACAAAATTGACGTCCTTTTTTCCCCACAAATAGAGCTTTCTTTTGGTGGTATTTGATCACCTCTGCCGTTTTTATTTTCTGCGCTATAAACAAAAAAACAGCGACAATTTTGGGAAAAAAAAAACGCATTATTTTTTACTTTTTGCTATAATAAATATCTCTAAAAAATATATATATAAATGTTTTTTTTCCTCAGTTTAGGTCGATACGTGTTCTTCTACATATTTTTGGTAAAAAAAAAAAAAAAAAATCTCAATAAGCGTCTATTGATTGGTTTGCGCAAAAGTTATAGCGTCTACAAAATAGGGGATGGCATTAATATTAATCCCCCCTCCACCAAATGATTTGGACCAATGCACAAAGCAAGGTCCACTCCATAAAGACATGGATAAGCGAATTTGGGGTGGAGGAACTTGACTGGTCTCAACCCAATAGAACACCTTTGGGATGAATTAGAGCGGAGACTGCGAGCCAGACCTTCTCGTCCAACATCAGTGTCTGACCTCACGAATGCGCTTTGGGAAGAATGGTCAAACATTCCCATAGACACACTCCTAAACCTTGTGGACGGCCTTCCCAGAAGAGTTGAAGCTGTTATAGCAGCAAATGGTGGGCCAACTCAATATCGAACCCTAAAGACTAAGAATGGGATACCATTAAAGTTTATGTGCGTGTAAAGGTAGGTGTCCCAATACTTTTCGACAATAAAATGTGTGTTTGAGCTTTGAGGTGCACACCCTCACGCCTATGGGTATGCCCCAAAATCATCAAAAGCACTCTAACAAGGATTTGGTATCCTTGTCCTCGTAGTGAGGAGCTATGAAGGAGTTAAGACTGTTGGTTAGGTCATCTGCTCAGTTGTTTGAATTGTTCTCCTATGTGTCATCCAGCCTTGAGGCCCTTCTCATGAAACAAGTTTTTAAAGTGTTATTCAAGAGCTGAACATTCTTGTCAGTCCCCATAGTATGGGAGTTTTTGGTTTTATTGAATGACAGCCAGCTGCACAAGACAAATGTGTTTTTTTTTTTCCTTGTTACTTAATGATGGTGATATTAATATAATAATATTTCTACAGTGCATTTCTCCCTTGGGAGAAGTGATAATCAAATTAGTGTTGTGATCTTTGAAGAGTTTTGTCAGGTTCTGCCATAGACCTTGGCGTATAGATGTGTCTTGGGCCTAGACATGTACATGACGAAAAAGTTTGTTTTGTTTCGTTTTGATTCGTCAAATCTAGTTATTTTGTTTAGTTAAATTCGGTTGATTCGTTCAATTTCGTTTTCGGAATTCGTATTCAAAATTTTCTTCGAATTCACCGATTCTTTTCGTTTAGAAACTATGAAATCGATACATTTTCAAATCGGTTGATACGAAAATGTTATATTATTTTCGATTCGAATGCAGCAAAGTGAACAAACAAAAGAAAAATCTTCACTCAGATGAATACAATGACTCTTTAAATCCCCCTTTGGCTTAACAAAAACAGCATTATTTCGAAACGGTACTCTAAAAACACACACCGTCTTTGATTTCAGCAATATGTGTAGTGAGATTTCAACTGGAGTTCAACGCAAAATCTGATTCGAATTTTAGTACGAATTTCCGAAATTTGGACGAATTTCGTTACGTTATTCTGAGCATTCGGTAAAATTCTTTTAAATTGTATTTGGATATATCCGAATCTCTGAATAACAAAAAATTTGTCCAAATATTAATTTGTAAGGAAACGAACCGCACATGTCTACTTGGGCCTGCTTTTAAAAACATCCAAAGAGGGTGCTTTCTCGACATAGAATCTAGAACAGTGCTTCTCAACTCCTGTCCTCAGGACCCACTAACAGGCCAGATTTTAAGTATTACCTTGGGGAGATGCAGACTAGCATACTACAATCACTGAGCAACAAATGATATCACCTGTGACATACTTCAGTTATCTTGCAAACCTGGCCTGTTAGTGATTCCTGAGTACAGGAGTTGAGAACTACTGATCTAGGGAGTATGCTTTCCAGACAATGGATCGAGGAGAGGGTGCGTTCCAAACAATGGATCCAGAGAGCATGCTTCTCGGACAACTAGTTGCAATCTTGAAATGCCCAATACGAGGACAATATGCGACCGGTCTAAACTATGTGGCATGTTCACCATTGCCAGGAGCATGGCGGACAAGATGGGTGAACTAGAGATACTGTTGTACAAGGAGGATTTGGATTTTGTGGGAATTTCAGAGACCTGGTTCAACAGCTCTCATGATTGGCTGGCAAACATTCAAGGGTATACCCTATACCGCAAGGATAGAGAGGGTAAAAAAGGGGGAGGGGTATGCCTATATATCAAGAATAATGTACAAGCGAATGTGAGAGATGACATCACTGAGGGAGCTAGGGAGGAGGTGGACTCCTTATGGGTAGAGCTCCAAAGGGATGAAGCTAAGGTGAAAATAATACTGGGAGTATGCTATAGGCCCCCTAACCTGAGGGAGGCAGTGGAGACAGATCTCCTATCACAAATTGGATTACCAGCAAGGATAGGAAGTGTTATCATAATGGGGGATTTTAATTATCCAGACATAGACTGGGCGGAGGGAACCGCGCATTCATTTAAGGCTCGCCAGTTCCTTAATGTCTTACAGGACAATTTTATGGGTCAGATGGTAGACGCACCAACTAGAAATAAAACATTACTGGATCTACTGATTACCAACAATACAGAACTGATCACGGATGTGGAAATACGGGGCAATTTAGGTAACAGCGATCACAGGTCAATTAGTTTCAGTATAAATCACACAAATAGGAAACATGAAGGGAACACAAAGACACTGAATTTCAAAAGAGCCAACTTCCCTAAACTACAAACCTTGCTAAAAGGCATAAATTGGGATAAAATATTAGGAACAAAGAATACGGAGGAGAGATGGGTTTGCTTTAAGAGCATATTAAATAAGGGCATTAGCCAATGTATCCCATTGGGTAATAAATTTAAAAGAGTGAACAAAAATCCTGGATGGCTTAACTCCAATGTAAAAATGCATATCAAAGCAAAGGAGAAGGCCTTCAAAAAATACGAGGTTGAGGGATCATCCTCAGCATTCAGACTTTATAAAGAATGCAATAAGAAATGTAAGGGTGCAATTAGGACTGCTAAGATCATGAAAGACACATAGCGGAGGAGAGCAAAAAAAAATCCCAAGAAATTCTTTAAGTATGTAAACAGTAAAAAAGGTAGGACAGACCATATTGGCCCCATAAAGAATGAGGAAGGACATCTGGTTACAAAGGATGGGGAGATGGCGAAGGTATTGAATTTATTCTTCTCCTCAGTCTTCACGAGTGAATCGGGGGGCTTCAGTAACCAAAACTGCAGTGTTTATCCTCAGGACACAACACAGGAAGCACCTCCATGGTTAACAGAGGACAGAATTAAAATTAGACTTGAGAAACTTAACATTAATAAATCACCGGGACCAGATTGCTTGCATCCGAGGGTACTTAGGGAACTCAGTCAAGTGATTGCCAGACCGTTGTTCCTAATTTTTACAGACAGTCTATTGACTGGAATGGTACCAGCTGATTGGAGAAAAGCCAATGTAGCACCAATATTTAAAAAGAGACCAAAATACATCCCTGGGAATTACAGACCAGTTAGCCTAACATCAATAGTATGTAAACTCTTGGAGGGGATGATAAGGGACTATATACAAGATTTTAGTAATAAGAACGATATCATTAGCAGTAATCAGCATGGATTCATGAAGAATCGTTCTTGCCAAACCAATCTATTAACCTTCTATGAGGAGGTGAGTTGCCATCTAGATAAAGGAAGGCCCGTAGACGTGGTGTATCTGGATTTTGCAAAAGCATTTGATACAGTTCCCCATAAATGTTTACTGTACAAAATAAGGTCCGTTGGCATGGACCATAGGGTGAGTACATGGATTGAAAACTGGCTACAAGGGCGAGTTCAGAGGGTGGTGATAAATGGGGAGTACTCGGAATTGTCAGGGGTGGGTAGTGGGGTTCCCCAGGGTTCTGTGCTGGGACCAATCCTATTTAATTTGTTTATAAACGACCTGGAGGATGGGATAAACAGTTCAATCTCTGTATTTACAGACGATACTAAGCTAAGCAGGGTAGTAACTTCTCCGCAGGATGTGGAAACCTTGCAAAAAGACCTGAACAAATTAATGGGGTGGGCGACTACATTGCAAATGAGATTCAATGTAGAAAAATGTAAAATAATGCATTTGGGTGGCAAAAATCTGAATGCAATCTATACACTGGGGGGAGAACCTCTGGGGGAATCTAGGATGGAAAAGGACCTGGGGGTCCTAGTAGATAATAGGCTCAGCAATGGCATGCAATGCCAAGCTGCTGCTAATAGAGCAAACAGAATATTGGCATTAAAAGGGGGATTAACTCCAGAGATAAAACGATAATTCTCCCACTCTACAAGACTCTGGTCCGGCCGCACCTGGAGTATGCTGTCCAGTTCTGGGCACCAGTCCTCAGGAAGGATGTACTGGAAATGGAGCGAGTACAAAGAAGGGCAACAAAGCTAATAAAGGGTCTGGAGGATCTTAGTTATGAGGAAAGGTTGCGAGCACTGAACTTATTCTCTCCGGAGAAGAGACGCTTGAGAGGGGATATGATTTCAATTTACAAATACTGTACTGGTGACCCCACAATAGGGATAAAACTTTTTCGCAGAAGAGAGTTTAATAAGACTCGTGGCCACTCATTACAATTAGAAGAAAAGAGGTTTAACCTTAAACTACGTAGAGGGTTCTTTACTGTAAGAGCGGCAAGGATGTGGAATTCACTTCCACAGGCGGTGGTCTCAGCGGGGAGCATTGATAGCTTCAAGAAACTATTAGATAATCACCTGAATGACCGCAACATTCAGGGATATATAATGTAATACTGACACATAATCACACACATAGGTTGGACTTGATGGACTTGTGTCTTTTTCAACCTCACCTACTATGTAACTATGTAACAGATCCAGAGAGGGTGCTGCCCAGACAAATAATCCAGAGAGGGGGTTTTCTGGACAATAGATTCAAAGAGGTGTTTCCCAGACAATGGATCCAAAGAATATGCTTCTTGGACGATGGAGCTAAAGATGGTACTTCACAGACTTTGTATTTAAAGACAGTCAGCCAATGACTCCAGAGTACTTGCTTCCTGGACAATGAATCCAAAGAGCATGCTTTGTGGACAGTGGATTCAGAGAATGTTTTTCATGACAATGGAAATAGAGGGGGTGTTTTCCAGACAATTAATCCAGAGAGGGTGCTTTCCAGACAATTAATCCAGAGAGGGTGCTTTCCAGACAATTAATCCAGAGAGGGTGCTTTCCAGGCAATTAATCCAGAGAGGGTGCTTTCTGGAAAATGGATCTAGAGAGGGTGCTTGCCAGACATTGTATCCAAAGATGGTGGTGCTTCCCAGACAGTGGATTTAGAGAAAGTGATTCACTGACAATGAATACAGAGAGGGTGCTTACCAGACAATAGATCTGGAGAGGGTGCCTCCTGGACAATAGATCCAGAGAAGGCGCTTCATGGCAATTGATCTAGAGAGGGTTTTTTCTGAACAATGGATCCAAAGAAGGTGCTTCCAGGAAAATGGATCCAGAGAGGGTGCTTCCCAGATAATGAATCCAAAGAATTTTCTTCTCAGACAATGGATCCAAACATGGTGCTTCCCAGACATTGGATCCAGAGAGGGTGCTTCCCAGACATTGGATCCAGAGAGGGTGCTTCCCAGACAATGGATCCAGAGAGGGTGCTTCCCAGACAATGGATCCAGAGAGGGTACTTCCCAGACAATGGATCCAGAGAGGGTACTTCCTGGACAATGAATTCAGAGTGTTTGCTTCCCAAACAATGGATCTGAAGAGGCTGCTTCCTGGACATTGTATCCAAACAGGGTGTTTCCTGACAATGGATCTAGAGGGAGAGAGCTTTCCAGACAATGGATCCAGAGAGGGTACTTCCTGGACAATGAATGGCAGTGAGTTCCTTATTGTGGGTAATTTGTGGGTAATGCATGGTAGAACGTAGGAGATCCAAACGAATTTAAGATAACTCTAGTAACTTTTCTTTTCTCTGAGTAGAGAAGGGAGTGTGGGGGAGTATGGGTAACAAGAAGTTCTGTCACAGAAGCGATGACCAAGTTATATAGTACTTTAAGTAAGTAGGACAATTTCAAAGGAAATTCTTTATTTCATTTGTGGCCAGTGTAAGGAGTGAAGAAGTGGGGTGATGTGGCTGTGATGGGGTTGGTGGGTGAGTAGTCTGGCTGCTGCATTCTTTATGACCTGCAAACAATGTGCTTCTTTCTCAGGGAGACTATAGTAGAGAGTAAGTGTTACAGTAGCCTTTTGGCTAAGATCAAGTGTAGTATTTGTTCTGATCTATGGCGAAATAGAGACGGGATTGCGGTTGCTATGCAAAGCCTGCTGGAGTAAAGGTGACCTGGAGCGGTTTGTAGCCGATAGGGAAGCCTTCTGATGGGGATGGAGAACCAGGGGTCCGAACCGGAGGGTCGGGACCCTGGCCTTCTGGCCTGGATTGGGGCAGATCTAGCTCTGGACAGTTATTCGGGAGAGAACGCTTACTCCCCTTTTGTAGGGGGGGGGTGGTTAGTACTTCCCGAATGTAATTAGGAAGGAGTGATGGGAGCGACGGTGGAGCCTGATGGTAAAGGGCTCTCACCAAGCTTCCAGATCTCCATGCCTTTCTGCCTGGGGTGGGGTCTGCTGTGGTCTGGGCTGTGGGTCAGGGTCGCTTCGAAAAGCCAGTGGTGAATGTGCCCCTGAAGTGGCAGTTCAGGGGTGCCGTATGGTCACGGTGTGAAAGCACTTGATTTTATGGCACCATGGTCACTTTCACCACAACACACGTTTTTTCACACCTGCCTCTTGGGCCGGGCCTTTTGGCCAGGACGAGGGGAAATTTTTATGCCTGGCCGGAGGGCCGGCCATTGTATAGCACAATGGCCACTTTCACTCTCCCATCTCACTATCTTCCCCACTCTTTCTTTTACCCCTGTTTGTCACCTTTTTGTCTTTTTTTGTTTGTGATTGTATACACGTTTTGTCACTGTGTGGCGAGTAAGGTGTGGGTCCTCGGGCCTACTCTGAAAGTCTTGGGTGGGGGTGGACATAGGCCTTCTGGCTTGGTTTGCCCTCTCCTTTGAGGGGTCTCCCTTCGGGGGAGCCCCACTGTACTTGGGTTGGTCTGTTTCGGCAGACCTTCCAGTTGATGGGGTCCGCCTGGTTTCGGCCAGATGGACCCTTTGTCTGAGTACCTCAGTCCCTGTCTGGAGCCTAACGCCCCGGGGGATCAGGGTAAGGTCCTTCCCTAGTGGAGGACTCTGTACACCCGTTGCACGTTTTTGTGTTTCACTCTCTATGTGTGGGCACTTTTTTTTGGCACCGGGTGGAAGTTTTTGAGGTGTGTTTTGCACGCCACTGGCTTTTCGATAAATAAAAAAAAAGTAGTCCAATCTATATGACACAAAGTATGGATTAATTTTGGCACATCCTCTGCTGGAATCAGATATTTGATTCCTATAATATTCCTGAGATAGAGGAAGGAGGACCTGGTGGCAGCTGATACCCGTTGCTTAATCAATAGGTCAGTGTCCAGGATCACGCCTAGGCTGCACACAAGGTCTGAGAAGATAAGATTTGTATTCCTAGGTTTTAAACCACCATAAAAGTGATGAGTCACTTGGAGGAGTGAGAAGATAGCAAAGTGCTAAACCTCAAATTGGTCACCAGCAGGAAAAAAACAGCTATTTCCCTATTCACATGCTGCATAATATAGTGAAGACGCTAATTGAACAAAAAAAAAAAAAGTTTTTACTTTAGCTCTACTTTAATATCTTTAGGACCACCCACCCTCATTGTACTGCAGACGGGCGTCTCCTACAGGCGCTGCGACATACCTGTACATCGCTTCCTTCCTCTAGGTTCAGAGTGCGTGCACGTGACTTAAGCCTTGTACACGCGTTTGGGTTTCCCGCAGACAAAACCTCCCTTTGTCCGAAGGGCGTTGGCCAGGAACTTGTGTTGCATACAAACGGCAAGGAATTGTCGGCCAACAAACACGAACGTAGTGACGTACTACGTAGTTTTTCAGCTCTTTAGTGCCACCCTTTGGGCTCCTTCTGCTAATTTCGTGTTAGTTTGGTGAGTGTCGATTTGCGCTTTTCATTTCGCGCTTTTCATTTCGCGCTTTTCAGTTTGCACTTTTCAATTCTTTTCTGAACTGCCGTTCGTCAATCAGACATGTTCGGAGGAGATAATGTGTTATTTATTATTGGCCTTGGAGTTATTGCTTTGACCCAAGTCCAGTCCAGGAACAGGAGGAGGAGGATTTCTTGGACCAAAAATTGGTTTCTTTATTAATCGTGACCAATTATGTCATACGCCTTTGCCACGGGAGCTCCAGGAGAATAATCCGGATGATTTTCGGAATTATCTCCGGATGACGGACCCCTGCTTTCACCAACTCTTGGGATTGTTGACCCCCTATATTAAGAAGCAGGACACATGAATGAGGCTGTTATTTTTTGGTTGAATAATGATTTGATTTGGTATATTTTCTATATTTTTGGATGCATAGAATGCTCTTTTTGGTTAAGTTCTATTGGCAGATAGCATTTCTAATTTCATTTGTTTTCTTTTTTTTAATGCACAATAAAATAATTGTGGAGAATAATATTTGGCTATGTGTTTTACTTCAAATGACAGTTTGGGAGTCGGCAGTTACATTTTAAAAAATACAATGTAAAATTAACAAGGGACACCAACATAGTTGTATCTTTGATCTGATACAACACCCATGCAATCCGATTCCAGTGCGGGCCAAAAAAAAAAAAAAAGGGTCCTGCACCTATTCGGTGCAAATGCCGTGCGATTTCAGCCATGCAGTTTGTATGTCTGAAGATTTCATCTCGTATATTATATTATTATCACTGATCACTGTATTAGTGCGCTGGTGATGTCAGTGTCAGTCAGTTCCCACCCAGCATCAGTTAATGTCAGACGCATCAGAGTCCCACTGTAAGTCGCTGATCACCGCCATTATGAGTATAAAAATATATATATATATATATATACATATATATATATATATATATATATATATATATATATATATATATATATATATATATATATATATATATATATATATATGTATAAAGTATATATAGTATACTTTATATACTATAGTTTGCAGAGGCTACAACTTTCACGCAAACCAATACACTTATTGGGAATTTTTGTAGCAGAATACATTTTGGCCCCATTTTTTGAAGAAATTTGATTTTTTACATCTTTTTATTGTATGTGTTTTATAGCAGAAAGTAAAAAATTTTTTTTTTTTTTATCAAAATTGTCGGTCTTTTTTTGTTTATAGCGCAAAATATAAAAACCGCAGATCAAATAACACCAAAATAAATCTCTATTCGTGGGAAATAAATGGCATCAATTTTGTTTGTCGCACAACCGCGCAATTGTCAGTTAAAGCACCGCAGTGCCGCATCGCCGTAAAAAACGGCCCGGCCATAAAGGGGGATGAACCTTCCAAGGCTGAAGTGGTTAAAAAAAAAAATATATGTATTACTTTGTTATCCTAAGTAATGGCAAAGCTGAATAAACAGGTCCAGAGCAGAATTGTAAAAATGGTCCATAAGGGGTGAACAGGCATGAGAGGCAAAGTGGTTAAAGGGCGCCTATCCTTTAGGATTGGCACGTTTACCAGCTTTTGTTTGGCCGGGCAGTGCCTGGAAATTTACTCGAGCATTAGCTAATATCTCCGCAGGGTGCCAGTAGTAAGAGAATATACAGGAAATGTCACACAGAGCCTAGGATTAGACACCAATGTGGACGCCTCGCAGTCATGTATACATAGATTAGATTTAAAAAAATAAAAATTATTGGACATGTTTTACAGCAGAAAGTCAAAAAAAAGTTTTTTTTTTTTTTTTTTTTAATTTATACAATAAAAAAAAACAGTGGTGATCATATACCACCAAAAGAAACCTCTATTTGTGTGAAAAAAATTAAATCAATTTCATTTTGGTACAGCGTTGCATTAAACTAGCCCATTGCTGAATAGCAAAAAATGGGCTGGTCATGAAGGGGGGTAAAACCTTCCAGAGCTCTAATGTTTAAAGGGGTTGTAAACCCTCGAGGTTTTTCACCTTAAAGTGATACTAAAGGTTAATTTTTTTTTCTTTTTAAATAACAAACATGTCATACTTACCTCCACCGTGCGGCTCATTTTGCACAGAGTGGCCCCCGAACTTGCTCTGCTGGGGTCCCTCGGTGGCTCTCTCGGCTCCTCCCCGCATCAGATAACCCCCCCAGGAGAAGCGCTCTGCCAGGGGGTTACCTTGCGGGCACGCTCCCTAGTCCAACGTTCTGCATCCAAAGACGCCGAATGCAGGACTCGGCCCCGCCCCCTGGGGGCCACGTCATTGGATTTAATTGACAGCAGCGGGAGCCAATGGCTGCGCTGCTATCAATCTATCCAATCAACAGCCGAGAACCCCCGGGCAGAGAGGCAGCGCGTCCCCATGGGGGTTCGAGGGTTCAGGTAAGTAAAATGGGGGTGGGCGGGGGCTGGAGGGCCGGCCACTGACAGGTGTTTTTTCACCTTCGTGCATAGAATGCACGAAGGTGAAAAAACACGAACCTTTACAACCCCTTTAAGGCATTCTATGCATTAAGGTGAAAAACCTTTCGTACTGCCGGACACCCGCGCGGGCGCGTTCCCGAGTCCTGCTTTTGTATTCACACAGAAAGCAGGACTCGGCCCCGCCCCCCTGGCATTGAATTTGATTGACAGCAGCAGGAGCCAATGGCTGCGCTGCTATCAATCTATCCAATCAGGACACGAGACACCAGCCAGAGCTGGTGTGCTCGTTCCTGGCCGGAGAAAAACGGCGTAGGAGGACTTGACCAGTAGGTGTCCCACTTTAGCCTCTACTAAAGGGCCATAGGGCAGGGGAATTAGCTCAAATGGTAGAGCGCTCGCTTAGCATGTGAGAGGTAGCGGGATCGATGCCCGCATTCTCCAAGTTTTTTTTTTACTACATTATTATTATATTGTATTATTATACAGGATTTATATAGTGCCAACAGTTTGTGTAGCACTTTAAAATATAAAAGGGAGACAATACAGCAACAATACAATTCAATACAAGAGGGTTAGGAACATTTGTTTACAAAAAATGTTTTAACCACTTACGGACCGCCCGCCGTCATTATACGTCAGTACTTTGAAGAGGAGTATCATTATGGCAGCAACTAGCTACCATACCCCCGGTATCCTCTTCTTCAGCGGGCAGTCCGCTTCAAGATAAAAGTGGTCTCTGTGGCAGATTCGCCGCAAGATCACTTTTATTGGCGGTGAGAGAGGGTCCCCCCCGCTGCGCTCTGGTGCCATCCGCCGCTCCGCCGAATGCAGGACTTGGCCCCGCCCCCTGGCGGCCACGACATTGGATTTGATTGACAGCAGCAGGAGCCAATGGCTGCGCTGCTATCAATCTATCCAATCAACAGCCGAGAACCTCAGGCAGCGAGGCAGCGCGTCCCCATGGGAGTTCGAGGGTTCAGGTAAGTAAAACGGGGGTGGGCGGGGGCTGGTCACTGACAGGTGTTTTTTCACCTTCGTGCATAGGATGCATGAAGGTGAAAAAACACAAACCTTTACAACCCCTTTAAGGCATTCTATGCATTAAGGTAAAAAACCTTTCGTAGTGCTGCGGCCCCCCATTTTACTTATCTGAACGCCGTTTCTCTCCTGCCGGGAACGAGCACACCAGCTCTGGCTGGTATCTCGTGTCCTGATTGGATAGATTGATAGCAGCGCAGCCATTGGCTCCTGCTGCTGTCAATCAAATCCAATGACGCGGGCGCCGGGCCGAGTCCTGCTTTCTGTGTGAATACAAAAGCAGGACTCGGGAACGCGCCCGCGCAGGTGTCCAGCAAGGAGAGCGCTTCTCCGATGTGGACACCTGATACGGAGAGGAGTCACCAGTGGACCCCAGAAAACATAGAATGGGGCCACTCTGTGCAAAACGAACTGCACAGTGGAGGCAAGTATGAAATGTTTGTTATTTAAAAAAATGAGGGTTTACAACCCCTTTGAGGAACTTATAGGATGAAAAGCATTTTTCCCTGACCGGGAATCGAACCCGGGCCGCGGCGGTGAGAGCGCCGAATCCTAACCACTAGACCACCAGGGAAAACTGTGGGACTGTGGGACTGTGGGACTGTGGGACTGTGGGACTGTGGGACTGTGGGACTGTGGGACTGTGGGACTGTGGGACTGTGGGACTGTGGGACTGTGGGACTGTGGGACTGTGGGGCTGTGGGGCTGTGGGGCTGTGGGGCTGTGAGGCTGTGGGGCTGTGGGGCTGTGAGGCTGTGGGGCTGTGGGGCTGTGAGGCTGTGGGGCTGTGGGGCTGTGGGGCTGTGGGGCTGTGGGGCTGTGGGACTGTGGGACTGTGGGACTGTGAGGCTGTGGGGCAGTGGGGCTGTGAGGCTGTGAGGCTGTGGGACTGTGGGACTGTGAGGCTGTGGGACTGTGGGACTGTGGGGCTGTGGGACTGTGGGACTGTGGGACTGTGAGGCTGTGGGACTGTGAGGCTGTGGGGCTGTGGGGCTGTGGGACTGTGAGGCTGTGGGACTGTGAGGCTGTGGGACTGTGGGACTGTGAGGCTGTGGGACTGTGGGGCTGTGGGACTGTGGGGCTGTGGGGCCGTGGGGCTGTGGGGGCAGTTTTGGATAGCGTGTCCAAGCATTGGAACACCTGTCAGGTTTTTATTGCTATAAAACCCTCAGTAAATCCGCACTATAAAAATAGGATCAAATAGCAGCTAACAAATAAATGTTGATCACAAATGTACTAGATAAAAAAGGGTAAACATACAGCGCTATAAATCAAAGGGTATTGCACATATGATACGTAAAGGAAGTCCATATAACATATGATGGAGAGAAAGATGAGAAATCCCGACACCAATCTTCCATGCACAGGTAAAGCACACCACCCCACCGTGCTCACAGCTGGTCTCCTTTCCAGATGAATGGGACCCTCAAGTTTTAAAGTGGCCTTCAGAAGGAGTGGACAATATGATGTGTCATCCGACCAGTCCAGGACACCTGACGGAGCGATAATGACCAGCCGCCCGGATATCCAACCAAATGATCCAGATTGACCTCCACAAGATCCAACCCACAATCACTCATTCAATAGAAGATCACCAAATGATTAAAACAAGAGACACTTCCATAGTGAAGAACGTTTTTAAAAGGTGTAAAGCTCTATTGTAGTAAGCTTACAAAAAGCGCGCGTCATTCAGCGTCAGGTCCCGCAAGTTTTTATTGCACCTGTTAGGAAGATTCACCCTCTCTATTTTTCATGGTGTCGATCACCAGGAGTGAAAGTGAAGAAAATATCCTAAATTTTGGGTTAGCGCCAGAACAGCACCAGTAAAGTACCTGAATTTGACCTGGTGCCAGCCTCTTGAATGCCCTACACAGAAGGGCTTTATCCCTTGCACAAATACATGTACAAGGCAAAAAGAAAGCCATTTACACAAATATTGTATTTGGGTTTACATACATCTTAAAATGCAACTCCATCTTTTCTACTACACGTTGAGAATGAGGAAGGGTCAGAGCCTCCGTCAGGTTTAACGTGTATTTGTAGGCAAAGCCTTTTTTTTTTACATTTTGGGTAGAGTGATGAAGGGTTGGACCCCCCCATCAAGATTTTATTGCGGTCTGTGTTCCCAATAGGGAGAATCACCCCTCTATTTGTGGCTGTGACCAGAGTGTAATGGCATGAGAAAAAGGCAAGTGTTTGGTGCGGGCACAGATGGCAATGCTGAATCTACCGGTCATCATTCCCAGAAGAAACGCAAGTGAGGGACACAGATGGCGGACTTTGGTAAGTATTAAAAATAGGATTTACAAGGAACTGCCCCTGCGGAATGGATGAGAGAGAAGGATGGGAGAGCTTTACCCAGAGATTGACCTCCTCTTAAAGGGTTTTATTATTTATATTCTTTCTTTCTATATCTATTTATAATTTTCTTTAAAGGTTTTTGGGTCAAGTTTATTATTTGTTTCATTATTTTTAAACTAATGATTTATATCTGTTTTTCATAATTTTATATATACACACACTCTTATTTCTGGTTCTACCTTCACCAACCTTCCCCCAATCACTAATGACCCTTTGCTGCCTGCCCACACCACAAGCCTTTACCCTGTCACCCATCCACCCCCTCCCCCCCCCTCCAGTTCAACAAACCAGAAACACCCATCCGCCACTATACTTTCCGCCAAAGGAAATTGCATGAAAAGGGACTTTACCATTATGGATCCATCATGTGACCCTAAAATTTCAACCAAAGGAGGGGAATTAGCTCAAATGGTAGAGCGCTCGCTTAGCATGTGAGAGGTAGCGGGATCAATGCCCGCATTCTCCAGTGTTTTATATGTGCAAGCATAATATCCATTTTGCATAAAATATTGCAGTGAGTAAACCCAACAGAACAATTTGACTTTGCATGGGAAATTCATATATCTTATGGATGATTGTAATGAAAACAATATAACTTTCTTAGCGAATAGGGAAATAGGGAAGTGCAAAAAAAAGGTCAGTATACGTAAGAGGACTTGACCAGTAGGTGTCCCACTTTAGCCCCTACTAATTGCTTTTAGGTCAGGGGAATTAGCTCAAATGGTAGAGCGCTCGCTTAGCATGTGAGAGGTAGCGGGATCGATGCCCGCATTCTCCAAGTTTTTTTTTTACTACATTTTACTACAAACTGTATTTTACCCTCTACCTAAAATGTAAAAGTAATGATATTGAAATATAACAATCAATACTGTAACATAAATGAACATAAATGAAATAACACCCTGTGACAAGTGAAAGTCACTGTGAACATTAGTGACAGAAGTGACACAAATGAAAGTCCATAAAATCATCCAAATTTTGACTTTGTGACTTCAAAAATATCTTTCTATAGTAGTTGTAATATTCCAGATCTTCCACCATACTGCATGTGAAAGTGCCTCCATTTCCCTTAAGATTGCAATCCCATGAATAAGTTGTGATGACGAAACGCATCGGGGCGTGGCTGTATGGCAACCAGCTGTGACATCTGACATACAGATCATACACCGTGGGTCCGCTGTGACCACAATATACCACCACTTGCTGATAACAGGAGGATTGTTTTTATGCTTACCTTATTTGGATCTATGTGAGTGCAATAGTTGGAGATTTGCTCTTATTCATTAAATTGTTTTAAACGTTATCACACTATTGGAGCCTTATTTTATTTTCATCTTTTTCCGTATGCACGGTTGGATATCGGTGGGATAATTTAACCCTTTGAGGGTAAAAGTGTATATGCCGAGCATGAGAATGCAAGGCACCCAAAGCCGGTGAGTGCGTTTCTTAAGGGGAGCGGAGGCACTTTCACATGTGGTGTGGTGGAAGATCTTGAATATTATAACTACTATAGAAAGATATTTTTGAAATCACTGAGTCAAAATTAATGGCTGCATGTTGAGTTATTTTGAGGGGACAGAAAATTTACACTGTTATACAAGCTGTACACTCACTACTTTACATTGTAGCAAAGTGTCATCTCTTCAGTGTTGTCACATGAAAAGATAGAATAAAATATTTACAAAAATGTGAGGGGTGTGCTTACTTTTGTGATAATACTGTACAAATACTGCAGCTGCTGACTTTTAAAATAAGGACACCTACCTGTCCAGGGCACCTGCGTTGTCCTCACGTCCCTTGGCTCCCGGGTGGAGGCGCCGGCATCTTAAGTAAGGGAATCAGGAAGTGAAGCATTGCGGCTTCAAAGCCTGTTTCCCTACTGCACAGTCGCGCTGCGCGTTCTGAGTGGTCACTGCTGTCTTCTGGGACCTGTGTGTCTCACAGAAGAAAGCGGGGGGGGAATGGAGGAGGGGCCGGACATGGCGTAGATCGCCACGGATACTGCGCCGATCTTTCGCCGGAAGTGGGAGCAGATACCTGAATTAGACAGGTATCTGCTCCTCCCTCCCCCCTGAAGGGTGCCAAATGTGACACCAGAGAGGGGGTGGAACCAGATCAGTGGAAGTTCCATTTCTGGGTGGAACTCCACTTTAAGGCCCCATTCACACTTCACAATTTGGAATTGAGGTCAGAATTGCTGCATTTCTGCCCGTTGGCAATTGCTGCATAACATACAACGCACTTGCGTTGTATGTTATGCAGCCCAACGTAAATGCGATTTTGCTGCAATTGTCATGCAACAGGCTTGTTGCCCAGAAAGCAAGAGGAACTTCTTGTTGGGTGGCACACATGCATAGGGCAGCCCCATTCAAGTGAATGGGCTGCCCTAGGCTTGACACAGAACTGTGCTTTGAAATCGTGAGCTGGAACGCTTGTTCCAGATAAGCGTAGAGTGAACAGGGCCTAAGACAGGACATGCCCCAAAAGTTCAGGTCATTTGGGGCAGGGAGGATGGATTACCTTTGGTCTGGAATGGGGGAGGTTTTGCAGGCTAGGCAGAAAAGATAAGTGCATGTTACGGGAAAGTCCACTTATCCTTAAGGAAATTGGTTTGTAAGGGGCATGGATCAGTAGGTATCCCCCTTCAGACCCTTTAGCTAGCCTGTAAGTAGCTCAAATGGTAGAGCCCTCGCTTAGCATACACTCCACAAGGATTTCTGATGAGAGTGATCGGGCAACTGTAAAGCCCCCTGATTGCTTCGTGTGACCCCCGGAACTGTGCCTCCCTGTACAACCCTTCCCACCATTCTTCCTGGGCTCAGCTCTCCCACCTGTGGAGATGACCTCTGATCTCCCCTAGCTACAGAGAAGCCAGAAGTAACATGTACAGTGCCTTGCAAAAGTATTCACCCCCCTCTGCATTTTTCGTGTTTTGTTGCCTCACAACCTGGAATTAACATGGATTGTTTGAGGATTTGCATCATTTAATTTACAGAACATGCCCACAACTTTGAAGATTTTTTTTTTTTTATTGTGAAGCATACAAAAAATAAGACAAAATAACAGAAAAAGTCAATGTGCATAACTATTCACCCCCCTAAAGTCAATACTTTGTAGAGCCACCTTTTGCGGCTATCACAGCTCCAAGTCGCTTTGGATAAGTCTCTATGAGCTTGCCACATCTTACCACTGGGATTTTTGCCCATTCCTCCTTGCAAATCTGCTCCAGCTCCTTCAAGTTGGATGGTTTGCGCTTGTGAACAGCAATCTTTAAGTCTGACCACAGATTTTCTATTGGATTGAGGTCTGGGCTTTGACTAGGCCATTCCAACACATTTACATTTTTCCCCTTAAACCACTCAAGTGTCGCTTTAGCAGTGTGTTTGGGGTCATTGTCCTGGTGGAAGGTGAACCTCCATCCTAGGATCAAATCACACACAGAGTGGTACAGGCTTTGCTCAAGAATATCCCTGTATTTAGCACCATCCATCCGTCCCTCAACTCTGACCAGTTTCCCAGTCCCGACTGCTGGAAAACATCCCCACAGCATAATGCTGCCACCACCACGTTTCACTGTGGGGATGGTGTTCTTCGGGTGATGTGATGTGTTGGGTTTGTGCCAGACATAGCATAACCTCCATACATTTTGGGAGTCTCCCACATGCCTTTTCGCAAACTCAAAATGTGCCATTTTGTTTTTGCTGAAAGTAATGGCTTTCTTCTGGCCACTCTGCCATAAAGCCCAACTCTATGGAGCGTACGGCTTATTGTGGTCATATGTACAGATACTCCAGTCTCTGCTGTGGAACTCTGCAGCTCCTCCAGGGTTACCTTAGGTCTCTGTGCTGCCTCTCTGAATAATGCCCTCCTTGCCCGGTCCGTGAGTTTTGGTGTGCGGACGTCTCTTGGCAGGTTTGCTGTTGTGCCATGTTCTTTCGATTTGGTTATGATATATTTGATGGTGCTCCTAGGGATCATTAATGATTTGGATATTTTTTTATAACCTAACCCTGACTTGTACTTCTCAACAACATTGTCCCCTTACTTGTTTGGAGAGTTCCTTGGTCTTCATGGCAGTGTTTGGTTAGTGGTGCCTCTTGCTTAGGTGTTGCAGCCTCTGGGGCCTTTCAAAAAGGTGTGTATATGTAATGACAGATCATGTGACACTTAGATTGCACACAAGTGGACATCATTTCACTAATTATGTGACTTCTGAAGGTAATTGGTGGCACCAGAGCTTTTTATGGGCTTCATAACAAAGGGGGTGAATACATACGTACATGCCAATTATCAGTTTTTCATTTCTGAAAAATAGTTTTACGTATATATTTTTCTAATTTTACTTCACCAACTTAGACTATTGTGTTCTGATCCATCACATATAATTCAGATTAAAAAAAACATTGAACTAAAGGCTGTAATGTAACAAAATAGGTAAAAAGCCAAGGGGGGTGAATACTTTTGCAAGGCACTGTAAGTAATGTATAACATCACTTCTGGTTTCTATTGTCACTTTCCCTGGCCACTGCAGAAGAAGCTTCAATAGAAGGTAGGTGAGAAATCAGGGGTCTTAACCACTTCAGCTGTTGACGGTTTTACCCCCTTCCTGACCAGGCCATTTTTGCGAAACGGCAGTGCGTTGTTTAACTAAGAATTGCGCGGTTGTGCGACACTGTACCCAAAAAAAATTGATGTCTCTTTTTTCCCCACAAATAGAGCTATCTTTTGGTGGTATTTGATAACCTCTGCGTTTTTTTTTTTATTTTTTTGCGCTATAAACAAAAAAAGACCAACAATTGTGAAAAAAAACAATCATTTTTTACTTTCTGCTATAAAACATATCCAATAAAAAAATTTTAAAAAATCGAATTTATTCACCAATTTAGGCCAAATTTGTATTCTGCTACATATTTTCCCAAAAAAATTCCAAAAAGCGTATATTGATTGGTCTGCGCAAAAGTTAAAGCGTCTACAAACTATGGGATAGATTTATGGCCAATTGCACTACACTTGTTACATATTGCTGCTCGTGCCAGAGTGGGAGTAATAATTCATGGTTATACACGGTTAATTCTAAACTGTTTAAAAAAAAATTGTGATATATATATATATACATTTATATACATATATATATATACATACATATACATATATATATACATATATACATATATATATATATATATACATACATACATACATACATATATATACATAAATATTGCTAATATTTAAAACATTATGTATTTCTGGTTTTACCCCCAATCACTATCAACCTTATGTTGCCTGCCTACACCTCTTCCAAACACCCATCAATTCCCACCACCCGTCCGATGCTACCCACTGTCCAGTTCTACAAGCCACAAAATACCCATCCACCGCTACACCTTCCCCTCCCCCCCACCCCAAAAGAATTTGCATGAAAAGGAATTTCACAAGTTTAGATCCTTTTTGTGACCCTTTAACAACTGTCCATGGAGGGGAATTAGCTCAAATGGTAGAGTGCTCGCTTAGCATGTGAGAGGTAGCGGGATCGATGCCCGCATTCTCCACTTCTTTGCTTGAATTATCAAGTAGTTCTATTTTTATCATGTTACAATGTACAAAAATAATAATGTGCTATATGACCTAAACAGTTAGCAGAGTCCAGAAAAAATGAAGGTGAAGTTATCACACTTAATAAATGCGAACGCGCATGTAGGTCCTCCACACATATGTACAGTATACATTGATCGCAACACACATGTGAGGTATTGCTTAGACATGTGCACAACAAAAAAAATTTGTTTTGTTTCGTTTCTTTGCGTTTCCGTTGATTCGTAACGATTCGTAATTTTGTAAGACGCGAGTTTCATATTCGGACTCGTTTGTATTTTCGTAACAGTTATATTTTCGTAGATACGAAATGATTCGTAATTCCGTTGGTCTAATTTCCTTTGATTCGAAATTTCGTAATTTTGTCAGATAGTAATTTTCGTTTATTCGGTACACTACTCGTAATTTAGTAATTGTTACTTTTGTGAGATTGCCTTTTTCGTTGATTCGTACTTTGGTAGGAAATAAAGAATAATAATCCTATGCTATGTACTTACTCCCAGTCCACTCCCTCAGTCACCGGACCTGACTCCGCCTCCTCCTCAACTGAATCTAAAAAGATTCAGGAATGCCGTGTGACTCAAAAGGGATAAGCTGATTGGCTAAAGATATTAAGTAAGATACATCACTCACTAATACACTGCCCATGCGAAAGAACGATTCGAGAACACCAAATTACGAACATACATATTAGGATACACTTACACTGTCCATTCAAAAGAAGGATTCGAGAACATGAACAGACAAATTATGAACAGATAAAGGATTGAAAATATTTAATGTAATTCATTCGTTACAGATGTCATTTTCTTTCTTTTACTGTTTCGGAGTTTCGTATTTTCGTAAGTCTGTCCGTTCATAAGTTTGTATTTTCACGTGTTCTATATTTTGCTTATTCGTAATTTTCGTATTTTGGTTCTTTCAGCTATTCGGATGTTCGAACTGATCCGAATGTACAAATACTAACAAATTCGTACGAAAATCCATTAGTTACGAACCGAATCGCACATGTCTAGTATTGCTTATGTCAGAGTGAGAGTAGTAGTCCTAGCGCCAGACCTCCTGTTTAACTTTAGCCACTTCCCGCCCGGCCTATAGCAGATTGACGGCCGGGAAGTGGTTCAGTTATTCTGGCTGGGCATCATATGACGTCCAGCAGGATAACATGCCGCCGTGCGCCCGTGGGGGAGCGCATCGCGGCGATCGGTGGATTGGTGTGTCAGTCTGACACACCGCTACACCGGTCTTGGTAAAGAGCCTCCGGCAGAGGCTCTTTACCACGTGATCAGCCGTGTCCAATCATGCCTGATCACGATGTCAATAGGAAAAGCCATTGATAAGCTTTTCCTAACTTGCGTCTGACAGACGCGAGTAGAGGAGAGACGATTGGTGGCTCTCCTGACAGGGGGGTCTGCGCTGATTGTTTATCAGCGTAGCCCCCCCTCGGATGCCCGCACTAGACCACCAGGGAAGCCGCCAGGACCACCAGGGAAGCGGGCAACATGTGGATGGCCAGGTATGTACCCCATGGCCATCCAAATGTGCAAATTATGCCAGATCTGTGGCAATCAGTGCCCACAAATGGGCACTGCCTGACACCATTATGTTTCAGTGATGCCCAGCAATGCCACCCATTAGTGTCATCAGTGCCACCAATCAGTGTCATCAGTGCCACCCATCAATGTCCATCGGTGCCACCTGTCAGTGCCCATTCATGCCCACCTATCAGTGCCTATCAGTGCCCATCTGTGCCACCTATCAGTGCCACTCATAAGTACCCATCAGTGCCACCCATAAGTACCCATCAGTGCCACCTACGAGTGCCCATCAGTGCTGCCTATGAGTGCCCATCAGTGCCCCCATAAGTGCCCATCAGTGCCACCTATCAGTGCCCATCATCAGTGCCACCTCATTGGTGCCACCTCAGCGGTGCCCATCAGTGCCGCTGTATCAGTGCCTGTCAGTGCAGCCATATCAGTGCCCGTCATTGAAGAAGAAAACGTACTTATTTACAAACATTTTTTAACAGAAACAAAGAAAAACTTGTTTTTTTTCAAAATTTTCTGTCTTTATTTATTTGTTGCGCAAAAAATAAAAACCACAGAGGTGATCAAATACCACCAAAAGAAAGCTCTATTTGTGGGAACAAAATGATAAAAAATTTGTTTGGGTACAGTGTTGCATGACCGCGCAATTGTCATTCAAATTGCGACAGCGCTGAAAGCTGAAAATTGGCCTGGGCAGGAAGGTATCTAAGTGCCCTGCATTGAAGTGGTTAAACTGGTAACCTGTAAAAGCCCGCAGTCTCCAAGTGTTTTTAAGTATATATATAAAAAAAACTCTATTTAAAAAACTTCATTTGGTAAAATAAAGGGGTATTTTAATGGTAGAGCGCTCGCTTAGCATGTGAGAGGTAGCGGGATCAATGCCCGCATTCTCCACTTCTTTTGAGTGCACAAACAACTGCTTAAAGAGGAGTTCCACCCACCCGCCCCTTTAAAAATGTAAAGTCAGCAGATACACATACGGTAGCTGCTGACTTTTAACATTGGTACGCTTTACCTGTCCTGGAGTCCAGCGCAGGAGAACTTGTCAGAATGGCTCATGCTGATAGCAGAGGATTGAGGCAGCAGACAGAAATGACACTCAGTGCTCTGGAAAGAAACAAGCACACACTATAGACTGATATGCTTTGTTCATATTTCATGTCTGGGGTTTGCAACCACTTTAACACTTTTGCATGCACAGAAGTCAGTCATCCCGGCACAGAAGGACCATTCCAATGATATGCTTGATGCCTAATATATCCCACTCACTTCCAGGTGCCATTGTAACAAGATAATCAGTGCAACTCACTTTACCTGTCCGTGGCCACGTCATGGCTGATCAGTTTATACCCTTCACAAGCCGACTATCGGCTTTCATAGGAAAGTGATGCCCAATAGACATGTGCAATTCGTTTCGTTCCGAATTCGTTTTTTAAGGAATTTCGACAAATTTGTTAATTCTGAAATATCCAAATTAACGAAAACCCGTTCATGATTTTTTCCTAATATTCATAAATTCGAATATTCGTAAATTGGAAAAATTTGAAAATCCGAAAATTAGAACCAACTAATAACCTAACTATTAAATTATAGGTGTGCGGCCTGCTCTGGCCGCACCTGGAGTATGCTGTCCAGTTCTGGGCACCAGTCCTCAGGAAGGATGTACTGGAAATGGAGCGAGTACAAAGAAGGGCAACAAAGCTAATAAAGGGTCTGGAGGATCTTAGTTATGAGGAAAGGTTGCGAGCACTGAACTTATTCTCTCTGGAGAAGAGACACTTGAGAGGGGATATGATTTCAATTTACAAATACCGTACTGGTGACCCCACAATAGGGAGAAAACTTTTTCGCGGAAGGGAGTTTAACAAGACATGTGGCCACTCATTAAAATTAGAAGAAAAGAGGTTTAACCTTAAACTATGTAGGGGGTTCTTTACTGTAAGAGCGGCAAGGATGTGGAGTTCCCTTCCACAGGCGGTGGTCTCAGCGGGGGGCATCGATAGTTTCAAAAAACTATTAGATAAGCACCTGAATGACCACAACATACAGGGATATATAATGTAATACTGACACATTATCACACACATAGGTTGGACTTGATGGACTTGTGTCTTTTTTCAACCTCACCTACTATGTAAGGGATTGGAATTTCCTTTCAAATTTGGCTGTTGGTGAATGCAACTAATACAAATTTAGCCGAAGTTGCAAATTATCCGAAATAACGAATGCCGTATCTAAACGTATGGAACGTAATGAAAAATTAATAATAATAAATAACGATAATAATAATAAAAACTTTATCATTATTATTATTATTATTTTTATTTATTATTAATTTGTTCCATTTGTTTAAATGCAGCACTCGTTATTTCGGATAATTCGTAATTTCACTAACAGCCAAGTTTGAAAGGAAATTCCAATACCTATAATTTAATAGTTATAATTAGTTAGTTAGCTAGTCTTTCGAATTTTTGGATTTTCTTTCTTATTTTCAGATTTTCTAATTTACAAATTTACAAATTTACGAATTTTTTAATTTATGAATAAGGGATGACCTGAAAAAAAAAGCAAAAAAGCAAAACGAATCAAAACGAAAACGAACAAATTTTTCGGCAGTGCACATGTCTAATCGCTTCCTGTGACCCCAGGACTGTGCCCTTCTTCCCAGGTTCCACTGTCCCACCTGTGGTTGGGTGCTGTTGGGTAGAGAGGAGGGAGATTATTATTATTATTATTATTATACGAGATTTATATAGCGCCAACAGTTTACGCAGCGCTTTACAATGTATAAGGGGGACAACACAATTACAGTACAGTTCAATACAAAAGGTACAGGAGGGCCCGGCTCGTAGAGCTTACATTCTAAAGGGAGGGGGTGGTGGTACAAAAGGTAATAGCTGCAAAGAATGATTTGATGGGTGTGGCTCAGGGACAGTTATGTGGGTGTGGGATAGGCTTCCCTGAATAAATGAGTTTTCAGGGATCTCCTAAAGGTGGACAGGGTAGGGGCTGATCGGACATACTGGGGCAGGGAATTCCAGAGGATGGGAGAGGCTCTGGAGAAGTCCTGAAGGCGAGCATGGGAGGAGGTAACAAGGGAGCTAGAGAGCAGGAGGTCCTGGGAGGAGCGGAGGGGACGATTTGGAGGATATCTGCAGATGAGGTTGGTGATGTAGATGGGGGCGATGTTGTGAATGGCCTTGTATGTTATGGTTAGCATTTTGAATTTTACACGGTGGGTTATGGGAAGCCAGTGAAGAGATTGGCAGAGAGTGGCGGCAGTCACGGATTGATTAGTGAGGTGTATTAGTCTAGCAGCAGCATTCATAATAGACTGAAAGGGGGAGGAGCCTGCTTAAGGGTAGGCCATTAAGAAGAGAGTTGCAGTAGTCGAGGCGGGAAATAATCAAGGAGTGAATAAGTTGCTTTGTGGTGTCATTAGTCAGGAAGGGTCGAATTCTGGAGATGTTGCGGTGGTTAAGGCGGCAGGATTTAGCCAGTGATTGGATATGGGGGCTGAAGGAGAGGTCAGAGTCAAGGATTACACCCAGGACCCTGGCATGTGTGGAGGGACCAATGGTTGTGTTGTTGATATTAATGGGAGATGATCGCTGATCGCTCTCTTAGCTGCAAAGAACCGAGAAGCAACATGTATGTAATCATATCCCCCTGATGATGACACGTGATCCCTGTGTCGAAGACGCGTAGGGGAGGGGCCAGGACGGAGAGACTGACACGGACTTTACACCAGCGCTGTCCCAGCACAGCATACCGCACCAAACATCCAGTGATTTTGCATAGAGAGCCGTTATAGTATGGTGCACTGACGCACCGGTGCCATGTGAGTACCCCGGTGTGGGGAGCATTTTCTTTTAATAAAAGTATTTTGACTATATTACACTATATAGTTTCCTTTTCATTTATATGTATGGAGCCACATTGTTTCCAGCTGGAGGAGTGCAGCAGACACTGAGACTGAGCCCAGGGGTGGCTCCAAAGCGTATTTGGACTCAGGGTAGAAGCTGAGTCACACGCTCTGAGGTGAGCACATTAGCTTAAGGGGGTCACGAAGGAGCACCGGAGCATGTTTTGCAGCACGCAGGATATCTTCGGCATGATGTTGGATTGTTGTCACAGCTGAACACAACCTGCACGCATTGTTTTATTATCACTGCTGGACATTATTTGCAAGCACTATTTAGAGTGCCAAAGAGAACTTTTTTTTCATTATTTATTATTTATTATTTTTTTCATTTAAAATAGCAGGAAACTTTATATTGAGCACTAAGCACTTTTTATGTTGATTAAGACACCATGTATGGTGTAACAAGCACTATTAAGCACTAATTTATGGTGTAACAAGCGCTTGTTTTTTCACACCTTGTTTATTTATTCAACATTCATATTATTTGTATTTAATATTATCACACTAGTAAGCACAGAGTTGGTTATTATTAATTTTGTTTTTGGGGTCACCCAAGCTCAGCGCATAACTTGTAAATTTATCCTATGCACGTTATATGAAGCGTGATTAGCGCATGCAGCTGGAGGTAGCACAAGCAAGGCATAAGATCATTGTGGCTCACAGAATTTTTCCAATTTGAACATGTATGTAATCACTTCTGGTTTCTGTTGTTACTTTCCCTTTCTCCTGAAACTAGGGAACAAAGCTTCAATGGATACAATACAATAACTTTAATATGCCCTAAGTTGCCATAGCAGAGAAATTTGTCTGTAGACATCCTTCTTCAGGCCTTCAAAAACAACACACAGATGGGGAATTAGCTCAAATGGTAGAGCGCTCGCTTAGCATGTGAGAGGTAGCGGGATCGATGCCCGCATTCTCCAAGTTTTTTTACTACATTATTATTATATTATATTATTATACAGGATTTATATAGTGCCAACAGTTTGCGCAGCACTTTACAATATAAAGGGAGACAATACAGCAACAATACAATTCAATACAAGAGGGTTAGGAACATTTGTTTACAAAACATTTTGTTTAACCACCGACCGCAATATGTATATATACGCTGCAGTTTGCAAGTGATTTACTTACTTTTTTTTTTTTTCCAGCCAGCGACTGGTTTTCTCATAAAAGTGTTCCGAGCAGCTAATTAGCCGCTGGATCGCTTTCAGAAACAGTGGGAGGGGACACCAACCCCTCCTCCTGCCGCTCAATGTTGTTTCTTAAGCTTACCGTCTGGGAAACAATCTGATGGGTCGCACTTCTGGCCATAGAGGTTCCCAGAGACCACATCGTCTCTGATCACCTCTATGGTCTTGGAGGACCGGAGCGACGTCATGACGTCACTTCGGGTTTAGGGCAAAAGTAAACTATTTTTTTTTTTAAAGCAGCTGATCACTTTTTTTTTGGTCTTTTGCTTTTAAAGGTAGAGGAGAGATCTGGGGTCCTATTGACCCCAAATCTCTCAATAAAGAGGATATATCATCCCTCATTTCTAAAAATAAATAAAACGTTTACAGCGCCCGTGCTAAGGCGAATGCACACGTGGGTCCCTTACGCTCATGTAAACAGTGATCGCACCACAAATGTGAGGTATCGCTGCGAACGTCAGAGCGAGAACAATAATTCTAGCACCAGACCTCCTGTGTAACTCTAAACTGGTAACCAATAATTGCTTATAAAGCATCGCCTTTTTGAGATGTTTAAATATCGAAGTTTGGCGCCATTTCACAAGCGTGCGCAATCTTAAAGAGTGACATGTTTGGTATCTATTTACCCTCTGCAACACTCAAACTCATCATGCCTCTTACTAAATACCTTGGACTGTCTACTTTTCAAAAAGGGGTCATTTTGGGGGATATTTGTACTTTCCTGGCATGTTAGGGCCTCAAGAAATGAGATTGGTACCATAACTTGAAGATTCTATATAACGTTCACACAGACCAAATAATATACACGGATTTTGGTTATTTTTTACCAAAGATGTGTAGCAGTATAATCTTTGGTCAAAACTGATAAAGAAAAATTACTTAGTTGCAAAATTTTTATAACCGAAACGAAGAAAACGCTTTTTTTTTTCAAAAGTTTTGGTCTTTTTTTATTTGTAGCGGAAAGAATAAAAAGCACAGAGGTGATTAAATACCACCAAAAGAAAGTTCTATTTGTGTGAAAAAAACTATAAAAATGTCATATGGGTACAGTGTAGCATGACTTTGTAACTATCATTTAAAATGTGAAGTTAGAAGTAAAGCAATATAAGAAATTAGTTTAACCGCTTGTCCTCCGGAAGGTTTTACCCTTTCATGCCCAGACCATTTTAGCTATTCTGCACTGTGCTACTTTAACTAACAATTGCATGTAACACTACACAAATAACATTTATATCATTTTTTTCACACAAATAGAGCATTATTTTGGTGGTATTTGACCACCACTGGGTATTTTATTTTTTATTTTACAAATGAAAAAAAAATACGAAATAAAAAAAAAAAAAGATTTTCTGCTATAAAACATATCCAATAAAAAATGAACAAAATCACATTTCTTATGTTTCAATATTTTTATTGAAATTTCAAATAGAAGGGAAAAATTACAGTCATAGAAATATAAGATTGTTAATAACGATGATCAAAAATAATCACAAATATTACACAAGCAGGGTGTAATTAAATGACTATTACAAATTATTCAACTCAGGATAATATAACATCGAGGAAAATAACTCAAAAAGTCAAGGGAATGAAAAGAAGAGTAAAAAAAAAAAAAAAGAGAGAAAAAAAATTAAAAAATAAAATAAATAAATAAATATGGGGAGAAAGAAGGAGTACATTACATGTAAGTAATATAGTATCCATTTATCAACAATTCGATAAATAATCAATCCAAGGTTTCCATATCTCATCAAAAGAATTTTGTTTGTCCTGTAATATAGCTGTAAGACGTTCATTAATCATTATATACGACAAATTATTTTTAACCAACTGGATGGGAACAAAGGGAGATTTCCAGGATTTGGCTATTGCAATCCTAGCAGCAACAAATATGAACGTTATACGTTTTTTCATATGTTTCCGAGAATGTTCAATTGGGTATCCCAACAATGCTTGTTTAGGAGATTTAATCAGGGTAATTTTGGTTAAAGTATATATTAAATTATAAATCTGTATCCAGAATTTGTTTATTCTTGGACATGTCCACCAAATATGGAACATGGTGCCATCCATTCCACAATCTCTGAAACATAATGACGATGCTTCAGGGATACATTTTGCTAATCTAATTGGAACCATATACCACCTAAGTAATACCTTGTAATTAGCCTCTATCAGGTTAGTATTAATAAAGGATTTAGAGGCAGATTGTGCCAACTTGAACAATTCATCAGTCAAAATATTTTCATTGAGATCTTGTTCCCACTTCTGCATATAAGATAGTTTTTCAGAATTAGAAATTAAAATGGAATAAATCTTTGATATGTGACCTGAATGTTTATCAAAAGATTTACATAAACATTCCATCGAAGTGAAAGAAGTCAGGTTAAATGAGCGTTGTAATGACTGTATATAATCCGAAATTTGGGAATAATTGTATATTTCAGAATCGGGAAATTGAAATTTTTCTCAGAGTGTCTGTATTGTTAAAACACCCTTACGGTAATTAAAATCAGCAATTCTTAATAAACCTTTATTCGTCCGCCAAGAAAAAGCTTGTGGCAGTGGCGGAATTATAAGGGTCGCAACAGTCGCAGGTGCGACTGGGCCCTGTAGTTCTCCGCCACTTCAGGTGGCCCACCGGCCGCCTGCCCGCCGCGTGTGGGGCCCACCTGACTGTCCAAGGTGTGTGTCAGTCTCACTGTCGGGTTCATGCCGTGGGGAGGGGGGTTTTCACCCGCTACGCCGAGGGGAGAGACGGTGAGAGAGAAGCGCTGAGTTTGTGGGCTCCGCCTCCGCCTATCCAGAAACAGAGAGACTGTTAGGGAGGCGGGGCGGACATTGAAAAAACTCAGCAGACCAATCCAGTGAAGGCAGGGGAGGAGCTCTCCCCTCTGCGACTGCGCAGTGTGTGGAGTACCTACCTGACGACCTGAGGCAAGCAAGGGATTCCTGGAGGAGGAACGCCGTGACGTGAAGGATAATCTCTGAGGAGGGGGAATCGATCGATTGATTGGCGGTAAGTCACCATTTTGCACTGCAATAGATCAATCCCAACCTCCACCACCTCTGCGGCTCTGCCTCTTACTGATCCCATCCCCCCACCACCACCACTGATCTCATCCCTATCCCCCCACCCCCCATCACCTCTACAACAGAGGTGATGGGGGGTGGGGGGATAGGGATGAGATCAGTGGTGGTGGTGGGGGGGATGGGATCAGTAAGAGGTCCCCCTCCAGTACCACCACCACCCCCCTCCAGTACCACCCCCCACCAATACCACCACCACCCCCCTCCAGTACCACCCCCCCTCCAGTACCACCGCCCACCCTCCAGTACCACCCCCCCCTCCAATACCACCACCACCCCAGTACCACCCCCCTCCAGTACCACCACCACCCGCCTCCAGTACCACCCCCCCTCCAATACCACCACCACCCCCCTCCAGTACCACCATTACCCCCCTCCAATACCACCACCACCCCCCTCCAGTACCACCACCATCCCCTTCCAATACCACCACCACCCCCCTCCAGTACCACCACCATCCCCTTCCAATACCACCACCACCCCCCTCCAGTACCACCCCCCACCAATACCACCACCACCCCTCTCCAGTACCACCACCACCCCCCCTCCAGTACCACCCCCCTCCAATACCACCACCACCCCCCTCCAGTACCATCCCCCCTCCAATACCACCACCACCCCCCTCCAGTACCACCACCATCCCCCTCCAGTACCACCCCCCCTTCAGTACCATCCCCCTCTTGTACCACCACCATCCCCCTCCAGTACCACCCCCCTCCAGTACCACCACCACCACCCCTCCAGTACCACCACCCCCCTCCAATACCACCACCACCCCCCTCCAATACCACCACCACCCCCCTCCAGTACCACCACCATCCCCCTCCAATACCACCCCCCCTCCAGTACCACCACTACCCCCCCTCCAGTACCACCACCACCCCCCTCCAGTACCACCTCCCCCTTCAATACCACCACCACCCCCCTCTAGTGCCACCACCCCCCTCCAATACCACCACCACCCCTCTCCAGTACCATCCCCCCCTCCAGTACCACCACCATCCCCCTCCAGTACCCCCACCACCACCCCTCCAGTACCACCACCACCCCCCTCCAGTACCACCCCCCCTCCAATACCACTACCACCCCCCCTCCAATACCACCACCCCCCCAGTACCACCCCCCTCCACCAGTACCACCACCATCCCCTCCAGTACCACCCCCCTCCAGTACCACCACCACCCCCCTCCAGTACCACCCCCCTCCAATACAACCACCCCCCCTCCAGTACCACCACCACCCCCCTCCAATACCACCCCCCCCCTCCAATACCACCACCAAACATTATGCTTTGGGGATGTTTTTTCTGCTAAGGGGACAGGACCACTTCACTGTATTAAAGATACAATGGACAGGGCCATGTATCATCAAATCTTGGGTGAGAACCTCCTTCTCTCAGCCAGGGCACTGAAAATGGGTCATGGATGGGTATTCCAGCATGACAATGACCCAAAACACATGGCCAAGGCAACAAAGGAGTGGCTCAACCAGAAGCACGTTAATGTCCTGGAGTGGCCTAGCCAATCTCCAGATCTTAATCCCATAGAAAATATGTGGAGGGAGCTGAAGGATTAAGTTACCAAACGTCAGACTCAAAACCTTATTGACCTCCTGAGATGTTTTCAAACCTGGTGGCGAACTACAAGAAACATCTAACCTCTGTGATTGCCACCAAGGGTTTTGCCACCAAGTACTAAGACATGTTTTGCGAAGGGATCAAATACTTATTTCATTCATTAAAATGCAAATCAATTTATAACTTTTTTGAAATGTGTTTTCTGGATATTTTTGTTGTTATTCTGTCTCTCACTGTTAAAATAAACCTACCATTACAATGATAGACCAATCATTTCTTTGCCAGTGGGCAAACGTACAAAATCAGCAGGAGATCAAATACTTTTTTCCCCTCACTGTATACTGTATGTACTTGGAGGCATTCATATTTAGTTATAATACAGGCTTCCTGCTTAAACTCCACTGCCTTTCGATGGGTGGCTTATCCTTTACTTGACTTTATCTCAGCAGTCATTCATCTCACATTAAAATGATGTTCAAAAAAGCTTTGCAACTATGACTCAGGATTTGCACTCATACATTGAATTTTACTTTAAGCTGTTGGCTGCTTCACATTTAAATACGTCATGTGAAGAACACGGCACTTTTCAGAGCCAGACTATCTGATACTTGCATAGCCTGTGATGGGATTTCCATCCATTGTGTGCGGGGAGGTTGGGGGGGAGGAATGCATGTTGTAAATTTCTGTAATTCCATTTATAATTTTTTCCACATGTTCGCGGTTTTTGTCAATAAGGCAGTATGAAGCCACAAGGATGAAAATTTTCTGCACTCTTTGCTCTGTGCATTGTAATGTGATCTTCAGTGAAGTTCCACAGATACTATTCTTTTAGCCTTGTTCTCATCACACTGTGCATAACGCTCATCCATGTCTTTATGGTCCTTGCTTTGTGTACGTGTTCCCACAAAGTTGGGAGAATAAAATTGTCCAAAATGTCTTGGTATGCTGACGCCTTAAGAGTTCCCTTCACTGGAACTAAGGGGCCAAGCCCAACCCCTGAAAAACAACCCCACACCATAATCCCCCTCCTCCTAATGGTTTGGTCCAGTGCACAAAGCAAGGTCCACAAAGACAGGGATGAGCATTGTGCACTACGTGACGTGAACAAGGCAAAGAGAAAACCAGAATGATTTCATGGTTGGGGTGGAGGATCTTGACTGGCCTGCACAGATTCCGAACCCCAACCCAACAGAACACCTTGTGGATGAATTAGAGAGGAGACTGCGAGCCAGACCTTCTCGTCCAACATGAGTGCCTGATCTCACAAATGCTCTTCTGGAAGAATGGTCAAACATTCCCATAGACACACTCCTAAACCTTGTGGACGGCCTTCCCAGAAGAGGTGAAGCTGTTATAGCTGCAAAGGGTGGGCCAACTCAATATTGAACCCTACGGACTAAAGTCTCGTACACACAATCAGATTTTCGGACGACCATTCGTTTTTTGTTGCATGCTAGTCTCATGTCGAAAGTGAAGAGGTTACTCACCATATGAAAATTCTCGTACGACAGAATACAACGCCAGAAGTGACGTAATGTGTTGAATAGTTTTGTATGTCTTCCTTCATTTCTGAGCATACGTAGTCTCGCTCTTATGATTTTTTTGGGACGAAAACCGTACTAATTAAACGAAAAACGGATGTTGAGTTCACATACGACAATAATGTTATAGTCTGCGCATCCAGCTTTTGTCAGACAAAAAATACGAATCAGCTGTTGAAAGCACCGTACTAACGGTCCTTAAAATCGGCAGATCATTCGTCGGACAAAATTTCAATTTCCAATTTCCATTGGGCGGCACAGTGGTGTAGTGGATAGCACTTTTGCCTAGCAGTAAGAAGGGTCGCTGGTTCAAATCCCAACCACGACATTACCTGCCTGGAGTTTGCATGTTCTCCCTGTGCCTGCTTGGGTTTCCTCCGGGTACTCCAGTTTCCTCCCACACTCCAAAGACATGCTGGTAGGTTAATTGGACCATGTCTAAATTGTCCCCTAGTATGTATAAATGTGAGTTAGAGGCCCTTAGATTGTAAGCTACTTGAGGGTAGGGACTGATGTGAATGTACAATGTATATGTAAAGCGCTGCGTAAATTGATGGCGTTATATAAGTACCTGAAATAATTAAAACTTTTTGTAATGTGTGTACGAGCCTTAGACTGGGAAGCCATTAAAGTTCATGTGCGTATAAAGGCAGGCGTCCCAATACTTTTGACAGTGTATATTAATTCTATAAACTGGATCATATTGCGGTGCATTACAGAGTGTAGGAGGGGTTAGGTCAGACCCCCTAATGTTGCCCTCTCTGGTAGTGTGAGTGGGGGGTTGGCGTGTGTAAAGGAAATTTGTATGTTCTGTATATAATTGTATTCTATTTTATATGTCTTGCACACTGCCTTCACTGTGCACATGGCACTAATAATGTTTTCAGTACATGTTTGCATTCTTTCGAGTCCTGATTAGAATTAGTCTGCCTATGTTACGCCCCTTGTTACCATAAACGTACAATTGTAATATTAATGTGATAATCATGTGTATAAAAACCTTCAATTGCGTCATAATAAAGCAGAAGTTATTTGGAAAGATGCAGAGTTTATGTTTTGTGTCTGTTCCCTACTGCAGTAGTTATTATTCATTTGGAACCACTAATCAATATGAGGATAGGAGTTGTCTTTCTATAAATATCCATGTCAACTGTTATGCCCTGTACACACGATAGGATTTTCCGACGGAAAATGTTCTATAGGAGCTTGTTGTCGGAAATTCCAACCGTGTGTGGGCTCCATCGGACATTTTCCATCGAAATTTCCATCACACAAAATTTGAGATCTGGTTTCAAATTTTCCGACAACAAAATCCGTTGTCGTAAATTATAGATTTATAGGAATAGATTCAACAAGGTGTTGGAAACATTCCTCAGAGATTTTGCTCCATAGTGACATTATAGCATCACACAGTTGCTGCAGATTTGTCAGCTGCACATCCATGATGCCAATCCTCCATTCCACCACTTTCCAAAGGTGCTCTATTGGATGAGATGTGGTGAGTGTGGAGGCCATTGGAGTACAGGGACCTCATTGTCCAGTGGTGAGATGATTGGAGCTTTGTGACATGGTGACATTATCCTGCTGGAAGGAGCCATCAGAAGATGGGGACACTGTAATCATAAAGGGATGGACATGGTCAGCAACAATACTCAGGTAGGCCGTGGCGTTTAAACGATGCTCAATTGGTACTAAGGGGCCCAAAGTGTGCCAAGAAAATATCCTCCAGACCATTACACCACCAGCCTGAACCGGTGATACAAGGCAGGATGGATCCATGCTTTCATGTTGTTTACACCAAATTCTGACCCCACCATCTGAATGTCGCAGCTGAAATCGAGATTCATCAGACCAGGCAACGTTTTTCCAATCTTCTATTGTCCAATTTAGGTGAGCCTGTGTGAATTGTAGCCTCAGTTTCATATTCTTAGCTGACAGGAGTGGGACTTGGTGTGGTCTTCTGCTGCTGTATCCCATCTGTTTCAATGTTCGTGCGTTCAGAGTTTGTATTTCGCATACCTTGGGTGTAACAAGAGGTTATTTGAGTTGCTGTTGCCTTTCTATCATCTGGAACCAGTCTGCCCATTTATCTTTGACATCAACAAGGCATTTTCCTCCACACAACTGCCACTCACTGGATATTTTCTCTTTTTCGGACCATTCTCTGTAAACCCGAGAGATGGTTGTGTGTGAAAATCCCAGAAATACTCAGACCAGCCCGTCTGGCACCCACAACCATGCCACGTTCAAAAGTCACTTAAATTCCCTTTCTTCCCCATTCTGATGCTCAGTTTAAACTTAAGCAAGTCGTCTTCACCACATCTAGGTGCCTAAATGCATTGAGCTGCTGCCATGTGATTGGCTGATTAGCAATTTGTGTTACCAATAAATTTAACAGGTGTACCTAATAAAGTGGCTGTATAGTGTATGCTGTGAATGAATAATGATAATAATTCATGTCTCTCCAGAGCCACACAAAATCCGGCTGTGATTAACATTTTGGATATTTTATTACAGGTTCGGGATATGCCTCCGATGACAGCTACAATAATGAAGTTTATGTAGAACAGCGCCCACCAGCCCGCCAGCCAGATTATCTTGGTAAGATATGGTGACTATCACATTGGCAATGTAAGATGGTCCATACAACTTACAGTATTGACCAACACGTTTGGGCTTCTATGGATTTGGGTTTTTTCTTACTTGCGTCGCACTGTTAAGTTGCTCGGAACTAGGAGTGGCTGGTTTTGTTGCTTATCCACTTGACCGCCAAAAGGTTTTACCCCCTTCATGACCAGAGCATTTTTTGCTATTCAACACTGCGCTAATTTAACTGGTAATTGCGCGGTCATGCAACGCTGTACACAAACAAAATTGATATCATTTTTTTTTTTTTTTACGCAAATATAACTTTAATTTGGTGGTATGTGATCAGCACTGCGTTTTACATTTTTTATTATATGGACGAAAAAAAAGGCCAGAAATGTAAAGTGGTTCTAAAGGCTGAAGGTTTTTTACCGAGGTGCACGACAGCATCGGCTCTCCAGGGACTCTCCTCACTCATTGGCTGAGACAGCAGCGAGAGCCAATGAGGAGTGAGAGGGGGTGGGGCCAGGTCACAGCTCTGTGTCTGAATGAACATGCAGAGCAGTGGCTCGGGAGCACGCCTGCTTGGGTGTCCCCCATTACAAGCTGCTTGCTCTGGGGGGGGGCATTTGGCAGGAGGGAGGGGCCAGAAGCACCAGCGGGCGACCCGAGGAGGATCTGGGCTACTCTGTGCAAAACCACTGCACAGAGCAGGTAAATATAACATGTTTATTATTTTAATTTAAAAAAAATGTCTTTAAAGGGGTTGTATGGGTTCCTTTTTTTTTTTGTTTTTTTTTAAATAACAAACATATTATACTTACCGCCACTGTGCAGTTCGTTTTGCACAGAGTGGGCCTGATCCCCGACTTCTGGGGTCCCCTAGCGGCGCTCACGACTCCTCCCCGCTTTGGAAAACCCAGGGGGATTACCGTGCGGGCGCGCTCCCCAGTCCAGCATTTGCATCCATAGACACAGAATGCCAGACTTGGCCCCGCCCCCCCGCGACATTGGATTTGATTGACAATGGCTGCGCTGCTATCAATCTATTCAATCAAGAGCTGAGACCGCGGCCGGAGAGGGTTTGCACGTCTCTGGCGTGGGAACGAACGGGCTCAGGTGAGTAAAATGAGGGGGGGGGGCTGCTCAGTGACAGAAAAATTTTCACCTCAATGCATAGGATGCATTAAGGTGAAAAAAAAAACAAGGGTTTACAACCCCTTTAACCACTTGCTTACTGGGCACTTTCACCCCCTTCCTGCACAGGCCAGTTTTCAGCTTTCAGCGCTGTCACAATTTGAATGACAATTGCGCGGTCATATAACACTGTACCCAAATGACATTTTTATCATTTTTTTCACACAAATAGAGCTTTCTTTTGGTGGCATTTAATCACCACTAGGTTTTTTTTTTTGCTAAACAAACAAAAAAAGAAAATTTTGAAAAAAAGTTTTCATAGTTTGTTATAAAAATTTGCAAACAGGTAATTTTTCTCCTTCGCTGATGTGCGCTGATGAGGCTGCATGGATGGGCACTGATGGGTACTGATGAGGCAGCACTGGTGGGCACTGATAAGGAGGCACTGATAGGTGGTACTAATAGGTGTCACTGATAGGCACTGATAGGTGGTACCAAAGGGCACTGATAGGTGGAAATGATGGGTGGCACTGATGGACACTTGTAGGTGGCACGGATAGGCAGCACTGATAGGTGGCACTGATGGGCACTGATGGGCAGCACTTATGGGCACTGGTAGGTGACACTAATAGGCAGCACTGATAGGTGGCACTGATGATGAGGCACTGATGGGCACTAATAGGTGGCACTGGTTTAGCAGTACTGATGGGCACTGGTAAGTGGCACTGGCACTGATGGACACTTGTAGGTGGCACGGATAGGCAGCACTGATAGGTGGCACTGATGGGCACTGATGGGCAGCACTTATGGGCACTGGTAGGTGACACTAATAGGCAGCACTGATAGGTGGCACTGATGATGAGGCACTGATGGGCACTAATAGGTGGCACTGGTTTAGCAGTACTGATGGGCACTGGTAAGTGGCACTGGCACTGATGGACACTTGTAGGTGGCACGGATAGGCAGCACTGATAGGTGGCACTGATGGGCAGCACTTATGGGCACTGGTAGGTGACACTAATAGGCAGCACTGATAGGTGGCACTGATGATGAGGCACTGATGGGCACTAATAGGTGGCACTGGTTTAGCAGTACTGATGGGCACTGGTAAGTGGCACTGGTGGGCCTTTTACATGAGTTGGTAATCGGCTTGTTTTTTCTCCTCATGCTGTCAGATTTAGGAGATTTAGTGTGAAAATAGCAAATATTCATTCGCTATCGTCACACAACTGGGTGGGCTTGGAGCGCCCCCTGAGCACATCCTTTTTTAAAGCCTATTAGAGCCTCTGGCTCTAATCACGTGCTTCAAACACCCCCCCCCCATTGGAATCCATGCTTCTGGTGTCCTGTATGTAGATCAGGGTGCCGGACGCATGGATGGGGGGGCGGCGCTGTGTGCCCTCTATGGGTGGGCCAACCACTGGTAGTGTGACTGTGATTGAATGCCATTAAAGTCACGAAAAGGGATAAAATAAGAGCAGCTCATAGTACGGCTTTACATACACTTTCCTGGCTGACAGCAATTAATGAGAGGCTCGTTCCCCTCTAAATTCCTGGGCTGGGGATCTGCTTTGTTGATCTGCATATGTTATTCATTTTTTTTCTCGTGTTCGATTGTTTAAAGGGAAAGTGTCTCAGCAAAAATCCCTGTGTGAAAAGTTTAAGATGGAAGCTGTCTTCCCCAACAGAAACAGATTTAGGGCAAAAAGGTCAGTGTCACAGTGAGCAACATTACTGCCCTTTAGCTACTGTGTAGCGGAAAGATAAGAGGTTTCCAGCTTCAATATAAAACTTCTCACACTGGTACTTTTCTGTATGAGTAGTTGCCTTTATAAAGTGTCGGTCAACCCACATCATAAAAACTATCAATAAATGGTGTATTACATGCTCATACTCACTCAGTCACTATGGGATTCCTTTTCTGTATTCTGAAAAAAAACCTGTTGGTCCTGCTGCTCTCTATCTCCCCCTTCTGTTCATGTCCCCAACTCAGCTAGGAATTTTGCAGCTGTAGTGGCAGCTGTGCACATGCTCAGTTTTCAGTGAGTTTCTATGCTGAGCATTTCCTTCCTATCTGTCAGGAACCATTAATCAGACTGGGACAGAAGTATCACACTTGTTTAATAATGTAAACAATGTAAACAGAGCAAACGTAGTCAAAACATAGCCAGAGTTCAGGAATTGGAAAGGACAGTCAGATAAGCCAAAACATCAGGGAGCCAGAGATGAGCGTAGTAGAACAGCAAACAGGATCTGGAGCCAGAAGGAATGTCAGCCAAGCAAGTCTTTAACAGGAACACAGGATGTGACCAAGGCAAAGGCAGAGATCATCTGGGCTGGACGGCTTAAGTAGGCAGGACTGACATGCAGGATATCATCAACAGGTGAGTCACTGTGGAGGGATAGGAGCTAGCAATTAGCCGACAGCTGAGCGGCCAGCTTTGAGAAGGAAGGGCTGAGCCCAGCCCTGACACAATCGCATCTGAGCAGCCCATATGACTAAGGACAGAGCTGATGTTCACGGGACCCCATACACAGCCTACCTGACAGGGTCGTCCCCCCAGCCGAAAGTGACTGAGGACATAGATTTATCAGTCCCTTTCTCTGTAGCCTCAGCTGTACAGCCGTGGCCAAAAGTTTTGGGAATGACACAAATAATAATTTTCACAAAATCCGCTGCCTCAGTTTTTACGATGGCAATTTGCATATACTCCAGAAACCTATCAGTATGCAGGCATAGGACACACCCCTTGCCACGCCCCCTTAAAGGAGAATTGTACAAAAAAACAAGATTGGTTAAACCCCCAAAGGACTTTTTTTTTACCTTTATTCCTTTATATTGGCTTTTGGAATTTACAAAGGCAGCAATTTAGAAATCAGATAAAAGGTTTAGCGCTGGAAAACACTTTTTGATAGATAAAAAAGTGCATTTGATATACATCTATATGGATCAGATCAAAATGAGGGACAAATGAGGAGGAATGAGGGACAGAGGGACATTGCTCCAAATCAGGGACAGCCCCTCGAAATCAGGGACAGTTGGGAGCTATGCGGTAACAGCTTGTAAACAACACACTGAAACCAGAGGTGACCAAGTCCTCATCACTTCCAGTTTTTAACGTCAGAGAAGGGGGGGTGGAAATTCTCTCCATTCTTCTCAGTGAATTGAAAATTTGAACCAACCTCAAAGGCGGAGGCCGTGGGAGAGGGGGGACCCCCTCCAACTGCCTGTAAAAGTGATTGAGTGGCTGTATAGCCACTTGGATTACTTTTATATTCTGCAGAATTTCCGGCTGAAAAAAGCTACCGGGATTATGGTTGTAGCTGCATCTAGGATCCCGGTATAACCACCTCAATACGGGACCATATACATACGTATTGAGGTGGATTAAAGGCACATTCCAAGTGCATAAAAAAAAAATATTTATGGAGAATTAAAACATAACAAGTAAGCATTTATAATACTTAATTGTGTTCTGTGCTGTTATCTGAATTTTTTAAAGTTAGTGTCAGAGTCTCTCTAAAATGACTGGCAACCAGTTCAATATCAGAGAGGGGAATTAGCTCAAATGGTAGAGCGCTCGCTTAGCATGTGAGAGGTAGCGGGATCGATGCCCGCATTCTCCAAGTGTTTTTTCCCTTACATAGAATTTTAGTTATCACTACAGCAGTGGTTCTTTAACTTATTTGAGTTACTGGCCCCTTTAACTACTTACGGACTGCCCGTCATTATATAGCGGCAGGTTGAAGTGGAATACTGATGTTATAGCAGCTAGCTGCCATAACCCCGGTATCCACTTTTTCAGATAAAAGTGGTCTCAGCGGCGGATTCACTGCAAGATGACTTTTATCAGTGGTGGGACAGGGCCCCCCTCCCGCCGCTCCCCGGTGCCCTCCGCTGCTTACCGGCGGAGGCGATCGCGTCCTCTCCCCAGTTTGGCATGGAGCTGAGTGAGGGGAAGATGGCCCCCGGTCGGCTCCATACAATTGCAGGGCGGAAGTGACGTCAAAACGTCAGTTTCCCCTATAGCTCTTAAAGGGACATTTTTTTTTTTTTCAAACGACTTTTGTTTTTTTGTTTTTTTATTGCATTTTAGTTTAAATATGAGATCTGAGGTCTTTTAATATTTAAGAGGTCCTGTAATGCTTTTTTTCTATTACAAGGAATGTTTACATTCCTTGTAATAGGAATAAAAGTGACACAATTTAAAAAAAAAAAGAACAGTATAAAAATAGAAAAATAAAAAGTAAAAGAAAAACAGTTTTTTTTATAAAACGCACCCCGTCCTGCTGAACTCGTGTGCAGAAGCGAACGCATACGTGAGTAGCGCCCGCATATGAAAACGGTGTTCAAAGCACACATGGGAGGTATCACAGCGATCGTTAGAGCGAGAGCAATAATTCTAGCCCTAGACCTCCTCTGTAACTCAAAACATGCAACCTGTAGAATTTTTTAAACGTCTCCTATGGAGATTTTTAAGGATAAACGTTTGTAGCCATTCCACGAGCGGGCGCAATTTTGAAGTGTGACATGTTGGGTATCAAATTACTCGACGTATCATCATCTTTCACAATATAAAAAAAATTCAGCTAACTTTGCTGTTGTCTTTTTTTTTAATTCAAAAAGGTGTATTTTTTTCAAAAAAAGTGCGCTTGTAAGACCGCTGCGCAAATACAGTGTGACAGAAAGTATTGCAACGACCGCCATTTTATTTTCTAGGGTGTTAGAAAAAAAATATTTATAATGTTTGGGAGTTCTAAGTAATTTTCTATCAAAAAAAAAAAAAAAAAAAAAAAGATTTTAACTTGTAAACAACAAGTTTGAAAAATAGGCTCGGTCTTAAAGTGGTTAAGAATCTGATAAAAGCTATGGACCCCCTCCCTAGAAATATTCACAATAACACAACTTTGCATGTAGTAAATGTATGTACTTTATTTTATTGAAATGTGATTGCCCTATACATACCCATACTCAAAGTTTGAATAAAGTAAACAATCCTAAAGGGGTTGTAAATTCGGAATTTTTTTTTTTTATCTTAATGCATTCTATGCATTACGATGAAAAACCTTCTGTGTGCAACAGCCCCCCTCAGCCCCCCTAATACTTACCTGAGCCCCATCTCTGTCCGGTGATGTCCACAAATGTCTCAGCCGTCTGGGACTCTCCCTCCTGATTGGCTGAGACACAGCAGCGGGAGCCAATGACGCCGCTGCTGTGTCTCAGCCAATCAGGAGGGAGAGTCCCAGACGGCTGAGACATTTGTGGACATCACCGGACAGAGATGGGGCTCAGGTAAGTATTAGGGGGGCTGAGGGGGGCTGTTGCACATAGAAGGTTTTTTATCGTAATGCATAGAATCAATCAAAGTCAGTTAGCCAATCAGGAGAGAGACGGGGGCGGGGCCGAACCGCAGCTCTGTGTCTGAAAAGACACAGGGAGCTGCAGCTCGGCTTGCGTGCCCCCCGTAGCAAGCTGCTTGCTGTGGGGGGCACTCAACAGGAGGGAGGGGCCATGAGCGCCAAAGAGGGACCCGAGAAGAGGAGGACTGCCATGTGCAAATCCACTACACAGAGCAGGTAAGTATAACATGTTTGTTATTTTTATAGTATCACTTTAACAAAAAAAACACTCTTATTATAACGGTGATACAGATTTAAATGGTAAACATGGGCCAACAACGAGTCAAGAGATGCTTAGTGGTTGGTGCTATATGCAGTGACAGGGTGCATTTTCTTTAGTTTTTTTCAATGGGAAACCATTGAGTGGGACAAGGGGGAGGGCCGTATAGTGAATGTATATAGTATTTTTTATCTGAACCTCATCAACCCCCACAAACCCACTAGCAACGGCAACCCAACTGCACTGGAGGTGTCCCCAACCAGAAAAAAGAGGTCCGAATTCTGCACTATAAATCTTTAGTTATTACTTGAGGGATCACCAGCAGGAGAAAGGAGGTTCTGAGTTCTCTATATAGATCTTTATGTAGCAAGGTCCCCGGCCTCCTTCGGTCTAATGTGAACCTCCAGGGCTAGAGATAGCAGACCTCCTTCTGTATATGGTGGGTTGTGAGGCCTAGTGGGTTCAAGTGGTTAGAGTCAATGGGGCGACAGACACTTCTTGCATGCAAAAGAGATTTTATTTCTCTTAAAAGAACTTTGGGAGAGAGGGTTAGAGCCAGGACACCCTTAGGTAGTTGCCAGATTGTCAGTCTCCGAGACTTCAACAGGAGGACAGCTATGCAGGGAAAGGCATCCAGCAAGATGCTACATCTGCATGTGTAGGAATGCTGTCTCCTATGGCAACAGTCTTTAACAGTTCCTAACACAAGCTGTAACAGTTCCTTCACTTCCACTACACTTACTTCTTGTAGTTCTTCAGCCCACTGAGCTCCGGTCTCTCTCTCACTAGACTAGATGATTCACTGCCACTGAATCGCTTGAGCTCCTCCAATCTTCATGGTGGTATCTTCCTCAAGCGTCACCCCCCGCTTCTCTGCTGGGTCCCTAGCTTGGCACTCAAGATGCTTCTCAAGCTTCACCCCATTGGCCTGCTCGGTCCCTGGCTTGACACACAAGGCTGCTCTGAAAGCATCACCTTCGCTGGCCCTGGCTTGATACCCGCTAAAGTTTCCCGATTCTTCACCATCCCCGGTTGGTGAAAATACTGCTCCAGTACTTGCTTCAGCTACTCACTGTGGTCCCTGGTAATAAGGTGGTTGGTCCCTTAGTGGCGACAGCTTCCCCTCTACCTCTGACCATGACAGGTTCACCGGCCGGCAAAACTGTTACTTCTGGTTGCATTGCAAGCCGCAATCCCAACCCTGCGCTGCTCTCTTGCTTCTGGATAGGCCCTCAGACAGCCTAGCAGCCAGATGTGCCCGGGATAGGCCCAATCTCCGGCCTAGCAGCCCGGGGCAGTACAACACATGTCCACCCAGACAGCCGTCCAGGTGACACAGAACACTGATCACCTGACTCCACCCGAATATATATTATCTCCCAGCAGGCCAAGGGATTTAACCACATGCCGACCAGCCGCCGTAGTTGTACTGCGGCAGAATGGCATGGCTGGGCGAAACGGCGTTATGTAACGTCGCTTCGCCCTGTGGCCAGAGTATGAACAGCGATCTGTTAGTTTCCCTACACAGTCCACATCCCCCTTCAGTTAGAACACTTCCTAGGACACACATTAACCCCTTCACTGCCCCCTAGTGTTTGTTTTTTTTTTCAAACAGGTTTTTATTGGAGTTTTCAAACAAAAATTAACCACTTGACGACCGCCTCACGCCGATGTACGTCGGCAAAGTGGCACGGACAGGCAAAATCACGTACAGGGTACGTGATTTGCCTTCCGCGGGTGGGGGGTCCGATCGGACCCCCCCCCGGTGCCCGAGGCGGTCGTCGTTTGTCCAGCGGCGATCGGTGATGAGGGGGAGACCATCCGTTCGTGGCCCCCCCCTCGCGATCGCCGCCGGCCAATGAGAACACTCCTTTGCTGCTGTATGCTAAACAGCAGCAAAGGAAGTGATGTCATCTCCCCTCGGGTCGGTATTTTCCGTTCCGGCCCGAGGAGAGACGACAAGTATGTGAGTGCACAAACACTACACACACAGTAGAACATGCCAGGCACACAAATCACCCCGATCCCCCCCCCCGATCGCCCCCCGATCCCCCCCCAATCACCCCCCCCCCCCCCTGTCACAAACTGACACCAGCAGTTTTTTTTTTTTTTTTTAGTTTTTTTTTCTGATTACTGCATAGTGTCAGTTTGTGACAGTGACAGTGTTGGGACAGTGTATATTACCCCCCTTTAGGTCTAGGGTACCCCCCTAACCCCCCCTAATAAAGTTTTAACCCCTTGATCACCCCCTGTCACCAGTGTCGCTAAGCGATCATTTTTCTGATCGCTGTATTAGTGTCGCTGGTGACGCTAGTTAGTGAGGTAAATATTTAGGTTCGCCGTCAGCGTTTTATAGCGTCAGGGACCCCCATATACTATCTAATAAATGTTTTAACCCCTTGATTGCCCCCTAGTTAACCCTTTCACCACTGATCACCGTATAACCGATACGGGTGACGCTGGTTAGTTTGTTTATTTTTTATAGTGTCAGGGCACCCGCCGTTTATTACCGAATAAAGGTTTAGCCCCCCGATCGCCCGGCGGCGATATGCGTTGCCCCAGGCAGCGTCAAATTAGCGCCAGTACCGCTAACACCCACACACGCAGCATGCGCCTCCCTTAGTGGTATAGTATCTGAACGGATCAATATCTGATCCGATCAGATCTATACTAGCGTCCCCAGCAGTTTAGGGTTCCCAAAAACGCAGTGTTAGCGGGATCAGCCCAGATACCTGCTAACACCTGCGTTTTGTGCCTCCGCCCAGCCCACCCAAGTGCAGTATCGATCGATCACTGTCACTTACAAGGCACTAAACGCATAACTGCAGCGTTCGCAGAGTCAGGCCTGATCCCTGCGATCGCTAACAGTTTTTTTGGTAGCATTTTGGTGAACTGGCAAGCACCAGCCCCAGGCAGCGTCAGGTTAGCGCCAGTACCGCTAACACCCACGCACGCACCGTACACCTCCCTTAGTGGTATAGTATCTGATCGCATCAATATCTGATCCGATCAGATCTATACTAGCGTCCCCAGCAGTTTAGGGTTCCCAAAAACGCAGTGTTAGCGGAATCAGCCCAGATACCTGCTAGCACCTGCGTTTTGCCCCTCCGCCCGGCCCAGCCCAGCCCACCCAAGTGCAGTATCGATCGATCACTGACACTTACAAAACACTAAACGCATAACTGCAGCGTTCGCAGAGTCAGGCCTGATCCCTGCGATCGCTAACAGTTTTTTTTGTAGCGTTTTGGTGAACTGGCAAGCACCAGCCCCAGGCAGCGTCAGATTAGCGCCAGTACCGCTAACACCCACGCACGCACCGTACACCTCCCTTAGTGGTATAGTATCTGATCGCATCAATATCTGATCCGATTAGATCTATACTAGCGTCACCAGCAGTTTAGGGTTCCCAAAAACGCAGTGTTAGCGGGATCAGCCCAGATACCTGCTAGCACCTGCGTTTTGCCCCTCCGCCCGGCCCAGCCCAGCCCACCCAAGTGCGGTATCGATCGATCACTGTCACTTACAAAACACTAAACGCATAACTGCAGCGTTCGCAGAGTCAGGCCTGATCCCTGCGATCGCTAACAGTTTTTTGGTAGTGTTTTGGTGAACTGGCAAGCGCCAGCGGCCTAGTACACCCCGGTCGTAGTCAAACCAGCACTACAGTAACACGTGGTGACGTGGCGAGTCCCATAAGTGCAGTTCAAGCTGGTGAGGTGGCAAGCACAAGTAGTGTCCCGCTGCCACCAAAAAGACAAACACAGGCCCGTCGTGCCCATAGTGCCCTTCCTGCTGCATTCGCCAATCCTAATTGGGAACCCACCGCTTCTGCAGCGCCCGTACTTCCCCCATTCACATCCCCAACCAAATGCAGTCGGCTGCATGAGAGGCATTTTTATGTCCTCCCGAGTACCCCTACCCAGCGAACCCCCCAAAAAAGATGTCGTGTCTGCAGCAAGCGCGGATATAGGCGTGACACCCGCTATTATTGTCCCTCCTGTCCTGACAATCCTGGTCTTTGCATTGGTGAATGTTTTGAACGCTACCATTCACTAGTTGAGTATTAGCTAGGGTACAGCATTGCACAGACTAGGCACACTTTCACAGGGTCTCCCAAGATGCCATCGCATTTTGAGAGACCCGAACCTGGAACCGGTTACCGTTATAAAAGTTAGTTACAAAAAAAAGTGTAAAAAAAAAAAAAAAATATGAAATAAAAAAAAATAGTTGTCGTTTTATTGTTCTCTCTCTCTCTATTCTCTCTCTCTATTGTTCTGCTCTTTTTTACTGTATTCTATTCTGCAATGTTTTATTGTTATTGTTATTGTTATTGATTGTTATTGTTATTGTTATTGTTATTGTTATTGATTGTTATTGTTATTGTTATTATGTTTTATCATGTTTGTTTTTCAGGTGTGTAATTATTTACACTTTACTGTGCTTTATTGTTAACCATTGTTAACCATTTTTTTGTCTTCAGGTACGCCATTCACGACTTTGAGTGGTTATACCAGAATGATGCCTGCAGGTTTAGGTATCATCTTGGTATCATTCTTTTCAGCCAGCGGTCGGCTTTCATGTAAAAGCAATCCTAGCGGCTAATTAGCCTCTAGACTGCTTTTACAAGCCGTGGGAGGGAATGCCCCCCCCCCCCCCCCACCGTCTTCCGTGTTTTTCTCTGGCTCTCCTGTCTCAACAGGGAACCTGAGAATGCAGCCGGTGATTCAGCCAGCTGACCATAGAGCTGATCAGAGACCAGAGTGGCTCCAAACATCTCTATGGCCTAAGAAACCGGAAGCTACGAGTATTTCATGACTTAGATTTCGCCGGATGTAAATAGCGCCATTGGGAAATTGGGGAAGCATTTTATCACACCGATCTTGGCGTGGTCAGATGCTTTGAGGGCAGAGGAGAGATCTAGGGTCTAATAGACCACAATTTTTTCAAAAAAGAGTACCTGTCACTACCTATTGCTATCATAGGGGATATTTACATTCCCCGAGATAACAATAAAAATGATTAAAAAAAAAAATATGAAAGGAACAGTTTAAAAGTAAGATTAAAAAAGCAAAAAAATAATAAAGAAAAAAAAAACAAAAAAAAAAAACACCCCTGTCGCCCCCTGCTCTCGCGCTAAGGCGAACGCAAGCGGCGGTCTGTCGTCAAACGTAAGCAGCAATTGCACCATGCATGTGAGGTATCACCGCGAAGGCCAGATCGAGTGCAGTAATTTTTCCAGTAGACCTCCTCTGTAAATCTAAAGTGGTAACCTGTAAAGGCTTTTGAAGGCTTTTAAACATGTATTTATTTTGTTGCCACTGCACGTTTGTGCGCAATTTTAAAGCATGTCATGTTTGGTATCCATGTACTCGGCCTGAGATCATCTTTTTTATTTCATCAAACATTTGGGCAATATAGCGTGTTTTAGTGCATTAAAATTAAAAAAAGTGTGTTTTTTCCCCAAAAAATGCGTTTGAAAAATCGCTGCGCAATTACTGTGTGAAAAAAAAAAATGAAACACCCACCATTTTAATCTGTAGGGCATTTGCTTTAAAAAAATATATAATGTTTGGGGGTTCAAAGTAATTTTTTTGCAAAAAAAAAAAACTTTTTCATGTAAACAAAAAGCGTCAGAAAGGGCTTTGTCTTCAAGTGGTTAGAAGAGTGGGTGATGTGTGACATAAGCTTCTAAATGTTGTGCATAAAATGCCAGGACAGTTCAAAACCCCCCCAAATGACCCCATTTTGGAAAGTAGACACCCCAAGCTATTTGCTGAGAGGCATGTCGAGTCCATGGAATATTTTATATTGCGACACAAGTTGCGGGAAAGAGACAAATTTTTTTTTTTTTTTTGCACAAAGTTGTCACTAAATGATATATTGCTCAAACATGCCATGGAAATATATGAAATTACACCCCAAAATACATTCTGCTGCTTCTCCTGAGTACGGGGATACCACATGTGTGAGACTTTTTGGGAGCCTAGCCGCGTACGGGACCCCGAAAACCAAGCACCGCCTTCAGGCTTTCTAAGGGCGTGAATTTTTGATTTCACTCTTCACTGCCTATCACAGTTTCGGAGGCCATGGAATGCCCAGGTGGCACAAAACCCCCCCAAATGACCCCATTTTGGAAAGTAGACACCCCAAGCTATTTGCTGAGAGGTATAGTGAGTATTTTGCAGACCTCACTTTTTGTCACAAAGTTTTGAAAATTGAAAAAAGAAAAAAAAAAATGTTTTTTCTTGTCTTTCTTCATTTTCAAAAACAAATGAGAGCTGCAAAATACTCACCATGCCTCTCAGCAAATAGCTTGGGGTGTCTACTTTCCAAAATGGGGTCATTTTGGGGGGTTTTGTGCCACCTGGGCATTCCATGGCCTCCGAAACTGTGATAGGCAGTGAAGAGTGAAAGCAAAAATTTACACCCTTAGAAATCCTGAAGGCGGTGATTGGTTTTCGGGGCCCCGTACGCGGCTAGGCTCCCAAAAAGTCCCACACATGTGGTATCCCCATACTCAGGAGAAGCAGCTAAATGTATTTTGGGGTGCAATTCCACATAGGCCCATGGCCTGTGTGAGCAATATATCATTTAGTGACGACTTTTTGTAAATATTTTTTTTTTTTTTTTTTTTGTCATTTTTCAATCACTTGGGACAAAAAAAATAAATATTCAATGGGTTCAACATGCCTCCCAGCAATTTCCTTGGGGTGTCTACTTTCCAAAATGGGGTCATTTGGGGGGGTTTTGTACTGCCCTGCCATTTTAGCACCTCAAGAAATGACATAGGCAGTCATAAACTAAAAGCTGTGTAAATTCCAGAAAATGTACCCTAGTTTGTAGACGCTATAACTTTTGCGCAAACCAATAAATATACGCTTATTGACATTTTTTTTACCAAAGACATGTGGCCGAATACATTTTGGCCTAAATGTATGACTAAAATTTAGTTTATTGGATTTTTTTTATAACAAAAAGTAGAAAATATCATTTTTTTTCAAAATTTTCGGTCTTTTTCCATTTATAGCGCAAAAAATAAAAACCGCAGAGGTGATCAAATACCATCAAAAGAAAGCTCTATTTGTGGGAAGAAAAGGACGCAAATTTCGTTTGGGTACAGCATTGCATGACCGCGCAATTAGCAGTTAAAGCGACGCAGTGCCAAATTGGAAAAAGACCTCTGGTCCTTAGGCAGCATAATGGTCCGGGGCTCAAGTGGTTAACATGTACAGAAAGAGAAAAAAAAATCACTTATACATGCCGCTCTGATACCGAAAGTAAGCAGTAAGGTTACATATATGTGTTTGCTTTGAGGAACATAGGGATGGAACAGTTGTTATTACAATTAACATGAGAAATTCAGTTTACAATCTGGTTGTGTAAAGACTAATAATTGTTCATGGATAACGATGTAAGTCAGGATTGTAATTCTTGTTGGGGAAGGTATAAGGTTAGGATAGGATATTATCAGTACCTTCCATAGCTTATGTATATATGATGTCAGGTGTTGTGAGTAATGGGTATAAATGTGGGGTTTGGTATGAGAGGCAAATGGCTTAATTGGGGGGGGGGGGGGGGTTAATATGGTAGGTCTGTGAGATGAAGTGTGGTTTAGAAGTCTAGTTTATGGGTCTTGGTGTCCTGTGTATTTTGTATGGGACAGGGGAACAAAGTTAGGGGTGAGAGGGGAGAAAGAAAATATGGGGGGAGGAGTCATGAAATACAGTGGGGGGGGAGACAAGGAGGGACCCAGTTCCTGCCACAGCCCCCCCAGTGTTAACCCCTTCACTGACAGTGACATTTTTACAGTAATCAGTGCAATTTTAATCGCACTGATCGCTGTATTAAAGCTAATGGTCCCAAAAATGTGTCAAAATTGTCCGATGTGTCCGCCATAATGTCACAGTCACGATAAAAATCGCCGATCGCCGCCATTACTAGTAAAAAAAAAAATTATTAAGAAAAATGCCATAAAACTATCATCTATTTTGTAGACGCTGTAACTTTTGCGCAAGCAAATCAATATAGGCTTATTGCAATTTTCTTACCAAAAAATATGTAGAAGAATACATATCGGCCTAAACTGAGGGAAAAAAAATGTTTTTTATATATTTTTTGGGGGATATTTATTATAGCAAAAAGTAAAAAATAATGCGTTTTTTTTTTTCAAAATTGTCGCTCTTTTTTTGTTTATAGCGCAAAAAATAAAAAACGCAGAGGTGATCAAATACCATCAAAAGAAAGCTCTGTTTGCGTGAAATAAAGGACATCGATTTTGCTTGGGAGCCACGTCGCGCGACCGCGCATTTGTCAGTTAAAGCGGCGCAGTGCTGAATCGCAAAAAGTGCTCTTGTCTTTGGCCAGCCAAATGGTCCAGGGCTGAAGCGGTTAAGAAAACCCCTGCCCATTGGCTGGGAGACCACATATACCCATGATCTGACCCTGCAGTGCCCTTCTCTTATCTAATGCCACCAGGTACCCAGCCACCTAGCAGCAAAAGAAGGAAAGTGCAGCAATTACAGACTTAAGCCCCGTACACACGATCGGAATTTCGGTCAGCAAAAGACCGATGAGAGCTTTTGGTTGAAAAATGCGACCGTGTGTATGCTCCATTGGACTTTTGCTGGCCGAATTAAAGCCAGCAAAAGATTGAGAGCATGTTCTCAATGTTTCCATCGGAAAAAGTTCCGATCGGAAATTCCGATCGTCTGTAGCAATTCCGACGCGCAAAATTCGCGTGAAGCATTGGACTTCATTTTCCTGCCTCGTCGTAGTGTTGTACGTCACCGCGTTCTTGACGGTCGAAAGTTCAGTGAACTTTTGTGTGACCGTGTGTATGCAAGGCAAGCTTGAGCGGAATTTCGTCAGAAAAACCATCCAAGAATTTTCTGACGGAAAATCCGCTCGTGTGTACGCGGCATTAGAGTGAAATCAATTGATCCTCAACAATTAGCCAAGGTAGCTATACCAGGCAGGTAAATTTAGAAGCAACCCTGCCTAAACTCCAGGGCACTACATCTAGTTATCATTAGAGGGATCATTAGCAGGAGGAAGAAGGTCTTTAATTCTCTAAATAGATCTTTATATCACTAGAGGGATCACCAGCAGGAGAAAGTAGGTCCCGATTCCTCTATATAGAGTTTTAGTCATCACTAGAGGGATCATCAACTATATACAGTAGATCCTTAGTTATAACTGGAGGGATCCCCAGTAAGAGGAAGGAGGTCCTGATTTCTCTGTATAGATTTTTAGTTAGACCTCATTTAGAATATTGTGACCCGTTTTGGAGACATTACTTACAAAAAGATATTGATAAGATAGACTTAAGTCCAGAGAAAGGTCTTTATTACAGGAAGCTCCTGCATTGAGGCAAAGCTTCACACTGGATTACTGCATAGCTCCCAAATGTCCTTGAATTTGAGAGACTATCCCTGATTTCTGTCCCTCTTTCCTACTAAGTTGTCTCTCATTTTGTATATAGTTGTATATAACATCCACTTTTTAGTTTTCAAAAAGTGTTTCCAAATGCTAAACCTTTCATCCAATTTCTAAATGACTGCATTTATACATTTTATAAGTCAGTATGAAGGAATAGTAGTGGTAAAAAAAAAGCACTTGTGGGTTTAACTAATCATTTTTTTGTATAATTCTCCTTTAAGGGGGCTTGGCAGTGGGATGAGTCCTATGCAGGGGCGGACTGACCATTGAGCCACTCGGGCACTGCCCGAGGGCCCTGGGCCACTAGGGGGCCCCATCAGGGTTGCCAGCCTCAGTAAAACCAGGGACAGTATGTATAAATCTTTGTTTTTTTTACATCTGTCCGATATACTGTGTGTACATGTATGTGTATACTGTGTGATTGTATACTGTGTGTGTGTATACTGTGTGGCCCCATAATCTCTGATTGCCTGGGGGCTCCATGAGTTATCAGTCCACCCCTGGTCCTATACCTACATACTTTTTGCTAATAGGTATCCCTCGTTCCCATTTCAAAAAGGAGGTATGTTACTGTACGGATCTGAAATACACAAAGCACACCAAGACTCAAGGAAATGCATACAGTAGCTCACAAAAGTGAGTACACCCCTCACATTTTTTGTAAATATTTTATTCTATCTTTTCATGTGACAACACTGAAGAAATTACACTTTGCTACAATGTAAAGTAGTGAGTGTACAGCTTGTATAACAGTGTAAATTTGCTGTCCCCTCAAAATAACTCAACACACAGCCATTAATGTCTAAACCACTGGAAACAAAAGTTAGTACACCCCTAAGTGAAAATGTCCAATTTGGGCTGAAACGTGTCAATATTTTGTGTGGCCACCATTATTTTCCAGCACTGCCTTAACCCTCTTGGGCATGGAGGTCACCAGAGCTTCACAGGTTGCCACTGGAGTCCTCTTCCACTCCTCCATGATGACATCACGGAGCTGGTGGATGTTAGAGACCTTGCGCTCCTCCACCTTCCATTTAAGGATGCCCCATAGATGATCAATAGGGTTTAGGTCTGGAGACATGATTGGCGAGTCCATCACCTTTACCCTCAGCTTCTTTAGCAAGGCAGTGGTCGTCTTGGAGGTGTGTTTTGGGTCGTTATCATGTTGGAATACTGCCCTGCGGCCCAGTCTCCAAAGGGAGGAGATCATGCTCTGCTTCAGTATGTCACAGTACATGTTGGCATTCATGGTTACCCAAATTAAACTGTAGCTCCCCAGTGCCGGCAGCACTCATGCAGCTCCAGACCATGACACTTCCACCACCATGCTTCACTGTAGGCAAGACACACTTGTCTTTGTACTCCTCACCTGGTTGCCCCCACACACGCTTGACACCATCTGAACCAAATACGTTTATCTTGGTCTCATCAGACCACAGGACACGGTTCCAGTAATCCATATCCTTAGTCTGCTTGTCTTCAGCAAACTGTTTGTGGACTTTCTTGTGCATGATCTTTAGAAGAGGCTTCCTTCTGGGATGACAGCCATGCAGACCAATTTGATGCAGTGTGCGGCGTATGGTCTGAGCACTGACAGGCTGACCCCCCCACCCCTTCAACCTCTGCAGCAATGCTGGCAGCACTCATACATCTATTTCCCAAAGACAACTCTGGATATGATGCTGAGCACGTCCACTCAACTTCTTTGGTCGACCATGACGAGGCCTGTTCTGAGTGCAACCTGTCCTGTTAAACCTCTGTATGGTCTTGGCCACCGTGCTGTGGCTCAGTTTCAGGGTCTTGGCAATCTTCTTATAGCCTAGGCCGTCTTTATGTAGAGCAACAATTCGTTTTTTCAGATCCTCAGAGAGTTCTTTGCCCTGAGGTGCCATGTTAAACTTCCAGTGACCAGTATGAGAGAGTGAGAGCGATAACACCAAGTTTAACACATCTGCTCCCCATTCACACCTGAGACCTTGTAACACTAAAGAGTCGTATGCAACCCAGGGAGGAAAAATGGGTAAATTGGGCCCAACTCAGACATTTTCACTTAGGGGTGTACTCACTTTTGTTGCCTGCGGTTTAGACATTAATGGCTGTGTGTTGAGTTATTTTGAGGGGACAGCAAATTTACACTGTTATACAAGCTGTACACTCACTACTTTACATTGTAGCAAAGTGTCATTTCTTCACTTTTGCCACATGGAAAGATATAATAAGATATTTACAAAAATGTGAGAGGTGTACTCACTTTTGTGTGATATTGTACATTACTCCTGTACTTAGATAATATTTGCTTATCCTGGAGTTCACCTTCAAGCTTTGCGTATTGAGTCTCAAGTCCCATCATGCGATGAAAGATATAAAGTATTTACTTTGGCAATTCTCCCTGTTTGTTTTTAAGTTCCTCGCTGGTGTTATGACCTGAAAATCCAAGATGGAGAAGCGGCATGTTATTCTCCCCGAGGGCCGGGCTACCGCAGCACTCTTGGAACGCGTTGCAGTCTGTCATGTGACCAGGGCTTCCGCCTTATTGGACAGACCTCGGTGCGCTGTTTGCAAGGTCGTCGCTGGTCTGGATACGCTTACTGCAGAAGTAAGTGACTACACTGAGATGACTAATAGGGAAGATAGGATATATGTGGATTTGTGCATAAACAAATTGATATCGTTAATGTGGACTTTTACCCTTTTCACCAAAAATCACATCATCATTCAGCTCTGATGTAAAATTAAATATATAGTAATTTAAAATGAAATGTATTAGCTGTTACTTACCTCTAAAGGTTTCCTAATTACTGGTCAATGGTCATCAGAGGCACTGGTTACATAGCCAGGACCTCACGGATGCCCCCTGGGAGGGTTAAGTCACCATTGTCTTCCAAGGAGATCTTGTTTCTTAACAGCAAGATCTCGAGAGACATAAGGTATATAAAAGGTGAGGAAGAGGCAGTTAAAGCCAGCCATACATAAATCGAAATTCGTCCGGTTCAGCAGGGACCTGCTGAGATTTGATCCATGTATGGGAAGGCTGATTGTACCCAAGCCCACTGGCTCTTGATGGGGGAGTCGAGTGATTTTCTTTCCTTCCACCCGTGGTGGAAGGAAAGAAAATCGAGTCATCTATGGGCTGCTTAAAGCGGGGTTCCACCCAAATTTTGAACAATATCTGTATGTATTCTCTTCCTTCCCTAGATGCTGACATGCCGTTTAAAAAAATGTAAATCGCCTTTTATTTTTCCATTCTTCTTTGCACTTCCTGGTTCTCCTCCCGTGGGAGTAGGCGTGTTTCTAGCCTCTCCCAGACTCCTGGGAGCTAGTCTCAGGCTTCCCAGGATGCCACTGAGCATGTGCGGGAACGAGCGGTGAATGCTGGGAGCACAGCATTCACCACATCCAGGAAATTAATGCTTGCGGACTTCAAATGCCCACAATGAAGATGGAAACCGCCTGCAGTGAATAATAGAAGTTATTCTTTCCGACGGAATCTGACACAGGCGGACATATTACACACAATATGTGAGTATGTAATGCTGAGAAGAAAAGTTTGTGAATGAACTCAAAAAAAAAAAAAAACGATAGATAGGTGGACTCTCGCTTTAAGTACTTCTAACTTTATTAATTTCAGTTAATAGAGTCTATTTAGGTAGTCAGGTCTATTAAGGGGGAGGGGGAGGCCCACTTTATGGTATAGTGGTTTTGTTTATGTCCCTACAGGGAGGTGCTTGCTTGGAATCGCAGCCATTTAGAGAACACGCATTATTTTTAATGAATATAAGGTGTTCTTTGATTTGTTGAGGTGGAGACTGTGACATCATCCGCTGTTCCTCTTGCACTTTCCATAGTCATGTATAACTTCACTTTCTATTTCAGTCATCCAATGCCATGTTCTGCCAGCGATACCCAATGGGTCATACCAATGTTCAGCTGGGATTAACGAGGGTTCCCGCTGTGATTATACATGCTCCCTGGGCTATCAGATAGAAGGGGACCGCAATCGAGTCTGTATGGAGGATGGACTGTGGAGTGGAGGAGAACCTGTCTGTGTAGGTAAATCTTCAGGTAGAATGTATGTTCTCGTCCGTTGGCTCCCCTGGGGGGTCACCACTGGGATTCCTCTCCCCTCTTCCCTCCATTTCTCTCTTCTCTTTCTTCCCTTTCTTCCCTCATTCTTTGGTACAATTCTCTACTAGCCGACAAGTTAGTTGTCCAGGTTTCTTTTTCTTGCCTCACCATACTGGTTTCACCGAGCCGTCATTTCCTGTTTACTCGGCTCTCAGTCAGCAGTCACATACACAGTCCCGCCTCCGCCATCGGCATTGGACCAGCTCCTGTGATTGACAGAACACTGGTCCAATGCTGGTGGCGGAGGCGGGACTGTATGGGTGATGTCAGAGCTGAGTGAGAGACGATTATACAGGAGATGACGGCTCAGTAAATTCCTGCGGCGCTCGTCCCCCTCCTTCCCCTCCGAGGTACACTATCGGCGTATGAAACGCACCTGTGATTTTCCTCCTATTTTCAGGGGGAAAAAGTGCATGTTATATATATACGGTATATGTTCCCTAGGTGTGCTCCAATGATCAGGGTAAAGGAGGGGAGTGTTTGGACGCCCAGGGGTTGATTGCTTAAGGCTTCTCAGTGTTTCACAGGCTGCTGTTCTTTTACTTCTCCTTGTCTTCTAGAGGTTTCTAGAAGTATAGTGGGAGGGAGAGCAGAACAGGCAGCCTGAATATTTATGGGACTCCAGCCAATCCCTGGGGAGGTGTGCCCAGAAGGTGGGACGAGGGCCCATAAATAGTCAGAGGCCTGAGCAGCAGGGTGCAATGTTCCTGGGTCCAGTCCTGCAGGAGGAGACCCCTGTTCAGGGGCTCTGCCCCCTGGTGCAAGATCCTTGAGAGTGCTTTGAGGAGGACACCAAGGTCTTTGCTAGGCTTAGCTGGGGGGCCCAATTGCCCATTCACCCATGGTGTTTACTGGTTCCCTTAAAGGAAACTGTTAGGGTAAAAATATGGAATCTTTCATTGCTGGCTTGTTTTTGCCATAATGTAGTCTCCAGGAATTTCACCTCATTCTACCTTCCTGGTACCTAGTGAGCCATTGATCAGCATGTAGCAAGTGAAGTTTTGGGACACCTATTATCCACATACTTGCTCTGGGTAGACACTAATTGGAAAGAAACAATAAAGATGACAGCCCATGTGCATTCAAAAAAAATAAGTCAGTAGTTACTGATTCTTTATTTCTGTTCTTATGGATTACCTTTAGAAAGGAATTGAACTCTGTAAGTTGTTACCCAAAAAAGACAGGCAGAGGGCAAAGGACTAATTACCAGTATTGCCTGTGGTCTCCCTGCAGCTGATCTTTTCCCAATTACTGACTTACCATGTCTTGTTTTATAGTGTGTCTGTGTGTGGAGGACATTGGTAGAGGCAGGGCTTTGCTTCCTCATGTCAGAAAGCTTTTACTGTAGGTTCACACCTATGCATTTTTTAGTGCGTTTTGCAGTTAGCAGAACGCACTACAGTCCATTTAACATTGTTTCCTATGGTACAAGTTCACACCTATGCGTTTTGCGGGTGGTGCATTTTTGGAAAGGGTTGGGGACTTTTTTCCCGCGATTTGCGTAATAGACTTCGAAGGAACCACACCAGAAATGCAAGTGTTGTGTTTGTGATGCCATTTTTGATGTGTTTTGCGGTTTTTATTTTAACACTGTATATAGCTGGTTGCTAAGCAGGGACAAAAAAAAAATGGCTTGGGGTTCCCCCCTCCCAGGTTTATGCCAGGCCCTACAGGTCTAGTATGGATTTGGAGGGGACCCCCCCACACCCCTTAAATCCATGTCAGACCCTGAAGACAGCGTCGAATAAAAGAAATAAACGGCAAGGAGGAAGAAGAAGAAGAAGAAGACGGCGGCAGCGGCCGCGAGGAAGAAGAATATGGTGGCGGTGAGGAAGAAGACAGCTCCGCGGTAGAGGACAGCACAAGAAAAAGGTGGCACCGGGAGATGATGCCACCAGGAGACGATGGCTCCGGGCTTCTTATTTAATAAAGGACTTATCAAAAACCGGCTCTTGTAGTTTAACATTTCACAGTTTTTTTGTGAATGGGTAGGGGTACGATGAGCCCGATACCGATTCACATGGGGGGGGCGGGATCTGGGGGCCCCTTGTTAATTGGGGGCTTCCAGATTCCAATAAGCCCCCCGCCCCCAGACCCCGACAACCACCGGCCAGGGTTGTCAGGAAGAGGCCCTTGTCCTCATCAACATGGGGGCAAGGTGCTTTGGCACCCTCCCCCCCATGTTGAGGGCATGCGGCCTGGTATGGTTCAGGAGAGGGGGTCCCTTGCTTGTCCCCTCCCTTCCCTGACCTACCAGGTGGCATGCTCGGATAAGGGTCTGGTATGGATTTTGGCGGGTGAGCCCATGTCATTTTTTTTACATTTTGACGTGGGGGTCCCCTCCGAATCCATACTAGACCCGAAGGGCCTGGCAAAGACCTGGGGGGAACCCCAGGCCGTTTTTTTTGGTGATTTTTTTTTTCTCTGCAATTTTTTTTTTACATTAAGCTTTCAGCAGGGAAGCCCGCTGACAGCTAATGACTCATCGGTTGTTAAGGACGCGGCGCCCGGCCCCCTACTTAGCAACCAGCTATATACAGTGTGTTTACAGAGCGTTTAAGAAGAAAAAAAAAGTAACACGCAAAATGCATGAAAACTGCATGCAAAAATGCGGGTTTAAAAGCACAAAACGTGCCTGAAAAACGCAGCCGCATAGATGTGAACCGAGGCTTAGCAAGGAGACCTGTGAGCACCACAGTAGTGACATCACCAGATTTCACTCCAAATTCCCTGAGACTGAAAGTCAGAGTTTGCAATGCCTTATATCTCAGAATGATATGTATTTATCACGGTACTGCTTAGACAAAATTAGCATTTGTATTCCCTCCAAAACAGCCAATTTGAACTTCTTGACTCTATTCCTTGCCTTTGTGTTGTGTGGGGGATGTTCCAAAAGACTGACTTTCAGAAAGTCAGTATCTGATCTCATATTGCAAAAATGGTTCCACTGGGGCTCGAACCCAGGACCTTCTGCGTGTAAAGCAGACGTGATAACCGCTACACTATGGAACCTACATAAGAAGTCTGATGTTTTTGGAAAAGGAAGGGTTGACCTTTACAGAAAGACTAGCTTCTATAGGTCAACCTGAGACCCTCTGATATTTTTGAGACGCCATGTACCTAGTAAGTTTAGTACATAGCACTACATTTGATGATGATGATTTGCATCCTATACAAAGCACTGCAAAACACCTGCTGAATCGGATAGAAGTTTTATAAACCTCGGATGGTAACTTGAGTGGACTCTCTGTTTTTAGGACCATTTCAAGGGTGTAGCAAAACTGGTGTTTCTAACGGTTTAACCGATTGTAAAGGGAGTGGATTTTTGTTGTTCTGTTTCAATTTTTTATGCATTGACACGCCTCCCTAGACCCACTCTGTCTGGGCAGTATGGTCAGCTGCTGACTTGGCACCATCCACAGGTGGCTTAACTCTTCAGTAAGACACAGTAGTTAAATCTAACCCAATTTTACTTCAGCCGCCAGCAAGGAGACCAGTGAGCACCACAGTAGTGACATCACCAAACTTCACTCCAATTCCCCTGAGACTAGAAGTCAGAGTTTGCAATGCCTTAAGCCTCGTACACACGATCGGATTTTCGGCAGGGGATTGCGTGATGACAGACTGTTTGCCTAAAATCCGACCCTTAGGAGGCTCCTTCAGACAATTGTTGTCCAACTTTCCGCCAACAAATGCTGGATAGCAGGCTAGTAAATTTTCTGTTTTCAGATTTTCGTATCGTGCGTACACAAGTCCGTCACACAAAAGTCCAAAGTACAAACACTCATTTTTTTTTTTCAGGATAATGCTTTGGCACAATTAACATTTCTAGATGTTCTCTATAACATAACAAATATTCACTTTTTGAGTTTAAGTTCTGCAGGAAAGAGTTAAACAAGTTCAGTTATTTACTAATGACATAGGTGTGCACAGTCTATTGCATTGCGTGTGTGTGTGCATGTGTATATATACTGACGGTGTCAGTAGAGTAATGGATGGTGTCAGTAGTTTTTATTTGTGTTATTTTATCTTTATTATTTTTTACAATTCTATTTATTTTTTTACAATTTTTTTAGGAGCCCTGTTAGGGGGCTTTGATGAAATATCATGTGTCTAAATGGGGGAATCTGCACCACACGGGGTGATTAGGGTATGCCCGGGCATACCCTGTGCGCACGCCTATGACTAACAGTAGAAGGCTGTTTAAAATTTTACAGTCTAGAGCTTGTTAACTTCCACTGAGAGCTTCGTAAAGTCTGGACATTTATCTTGGGTCAGAGCTGGCTTCAAGAATGTCATTTCATTGTGTTCCATCAGATGCGGATCCACCCAAAATTCAGTGTCCACCTTCGCGAACAAAAGTTGCAGAGCCAGGAAAGTTAACGGTCGTGGTGTACTGGGGAAGCCCATTGGTAAAGGATACAGCTGATGGCGCAATCACAAGGTAAGAACCAATAGTCAAAACAAGTAAAGAACTACATTGCATTTTTATTTTGTTACATGGTTTTGGACCATGTCTTATAGTTTTTTTTTTCGCCTTCCTCTGGATCAACTGTGGGTGTAGGGTTCTGTATAGGAAGGTTTTCTCTCGATAGATAGATAGATAGATAGATAGATAGATAGATAGATAGATAGATAGATAGATAGATAGATAGATAGATAGATCTGCTATTTTCAACCAGGGTTCAGTGGTACCCCAACGTTCCTCCAGAGGTAGCTACTGATTTCTTGACCTTCCATCTGATGGTGCGTGCGTGGTTTCAGGGCCAACTTCATTGGCAAAACCAGAAGCCTGACCCAATTATCTTTTTAGCTATCTGTAACGGTGACATTCTGACCACCACTGTTAGGAGCATTTTTTCTACTGACCACCATTTTCCCTATTAACTCCCAATAAATTGTTTTTAGTAAGGGTTCCCCAAGAGCAGAAATTTTAGTTTAGGTGTTCCTCTGGGGTACAGTACAGAAGTTGAGAAAGGCTGAACTAGATGGACCTACGCTTTTTTCAACCTGACAAACTACAGTGCTTTCAAGTATTCACACCCCTTGAAATTTTCCACATTTTTGTCATGTTACAAACAAAAATGTAAATGTATTTTATTGGGATTTTATGTGATAGACCAACACAAAGTGTTGGGGGGGGGTCAGGGCCCCCTCTGCCCCCCCCCCCTAGGGATGCCATTGCTGATACCTCTAACTAAAATCTAGTGAAACCAATTGCCTTCAGAAGTCACCTAATTAGTAAATAGAGTCTACCTGATTTAGTGTGGAAAATTTTGAGGGGTATAAATACTTTTTCAAGGCACTGTATAAGCAAAAATGATTAAAATGTTTGATAGTTTTCATCAGACAAGCAATCTTCTTGGCTGTCTATTTTTTCAAAAAACAATAATGAATGATACACATGTGTAATTCCTCTAGCTGGTGGCATCATTTTTTATTGTATCCGACACCATCATGTATGTATTCCATCAACCCATAATATTTCTGGCAGATAAGATCACGAATCATCTTACTACTGCCATACGGCAGGTAGGTGGATGTGGATTTCTGGGACGCCTTTTAAAAAATAGCTCTCTATTTGTTGCTTAGGGTTAATGTTGTTTTATAATTCCAGAGTCCTTCGCCGAGGTCCAGAACCCGGCTCCGAATTACCAGAAGGGGAACACATCATCCGCTATACTGCCTATGATCGGGCGTACAACCGGGCAAGCTGCAAATTTGTAATAAAAGTGCAAGGTAAGATCCAGCCATAGTAATGGAGGGAGATGGGCAATTTATTTTGCAAAGATAATAGAGCAGGAAGGAGAGAAATCCCTCATAATTCCAATAATATGTGACAGCTAGGTTCACCGATGTGGACAATAGAATTAATTGTATAAAACATATATATCATTTTACTGCCCAATTTGAAGTTGCATGGATTTCTTACAGAAAAACAGCTTTTAAAGAGTATTGTAGCACCCTACTACTGCTAGTTAGGTTAGGCAATTGTAGTGCACCCCCTTAAGGGCTGCAGATGAACTGGATTCCCCCACTCCTGCATAACCAGGCACACCAAATTTTACCAGTAGACATGTGCAATTTGTTTAGTTCCGAATTCGTTTTTTAACAAATTTTGACAAATTCGTTAATTCTGAAATTTCCGAATTTTTCAATTTCCGAAATTTCCAAAATTTACGAATTTCCGAAATTACGAATTTCCGAATTCCCAAATTTCCAAATTCCCAAATTTCCAAATTCCCAAATTTCCAAATTTCCAAAAATCCTAAATTTCAGAAATTCGAAATTCGGAAATTCATATATTCGAAATTTCATAAATTTAAAAATGTAAAAATTTGGAAAATTGATAATCCAAGAATAAGAATGAAAATCTGAAAATTCAAAAGACTAAAAATCTGAAAATTCGAAAATCTGAAATAATAACTAACTAATAATAAATATTAAATTATAGGTATTGGAATTTCCTTTCAAATTTGGCTGTTAGTGAACGTAACGAGTACGAAGTTATCCGAAGTTAGGAATTATCTGAAATAACGAATGCCGAACAGCCAAATTTAAAAGGAAATTCCAATACCTATAATTTAATAGTTAGTTATTTCGAATTTTACTGATTTTCTTTATTTTTTCAGATTTTCGAATTTTTGAATTTCCGAAAATTTGAAAATTCAGAAATTCGGAATTCGGAAATTCGAAAATTCAGAAATCTGAAAATTCGAAATTCGGAAATTTGAAAATCCGAATTTTCCTTTTTCCAAATTTCCGAATTCCGAATTTCCAAATTTTGAAATTTCCGAATTTCCGAAAAAAGCAAAAAAACGAATAAAACGAAAACGAACACATTTTTTGTCAGTGCACATGTCTATTTACCAGGCACTCTAGAGTCAGAACAGTCCGCGACTTTGATTTTGTTATTTATTGGAGGGTTTATAACTTGGATAGGGATGGGAGGTTATGGGATGCCCACTTGGTCTCAGCAAAACTTTGGCAACAACTTCAGGGACATCTTCCTATATACAGTCTCCTTGACACTCCTCCTGCACTTCACTTGCTTGCAGCTAGATCACTGTTGATGGATCTAACAGGCACAGTCAGATTTAGCAATGGGCCTTTGCAGGCAGGAACGAGAAGCCCCTTGTTGTGTAGCAATATACAGTGATCAGCTTGCACTTTCCCTCTGGTGGCTACTGGTCCCAGTACCACCTCTTCAGACACTGCCAACCCATCTGGCTGCAGCTGTCCCATTCACTAGCCCTCCAGGCTAACTTTCCTCCACAGCCCTCCAGACTGACTCTCACCAGCCCACCCGGAGATCTCCCCGGGAAGGGATGAAGACTTGACACACCGCTGTCTTCAGGGAGAACTGGCTACATGTGGCAGTCTCCCTCGCTTGGAGGTCCCCAGCAGTGCTGATCTACGCACACTGTCATCTCTTCTCTCCTGCTCTCGTGCCCCCAGGAAGGACTTCCTTCGTGTGTTGTGGCAGGATCCTTGTTGAGGAGCCTGTGAATGCTTTGGGCTGTTCTGAGCTTTTCCTGGCTGCAGGTTTGATTGCTTCCCCCTGCCTTCTGGAGGATTCTACAATGTAGTGGGCTGGATGAAGCAAATTAGCAGCTGAATATTTATGTTGTTGTTTCAGACAATCCTTGGGGGAGGGCGCCCAGATGGTGGCTGGGAGTGAGCATAAATAGTCTGTAGCCTGGAGCTGCCCTGTCTTGTCCAAGAGGAGAAGTTCCCAGTCTGAAGGGCTGCTGCCCTTCTGGTCAGCCCTGCTGAAAGTTCTACTTGTTCTCATCAAGGTCCCAGCTGTGGCAGAGCTGAGGGGCCCATTCCCCTAGAATCCCTGAAGCTAAGAGGGATGTTGTGCTAGGGATCCAGTCTGGAAGATTCACTAAGGAGTTGTGTGCCTGAGACTGGAGGGAGGCATCCAGGTACCTGGGGACACTGTGTACAGACCTGATTGAAGGAACCTAGTGTCTGTTGCTGCTGTTAACCCCTGGTGCACTACTAGGGCCTGCCTGGCCTGGAACATTGCTTATGGTGTCTCAGTGCTGCAGAAGTAGCTGCAGAGAAAAGAGCATCCTCCTGTTACTGTTCAGTGCTCTGGGGTATCCCCCACTCCCTATGCCCTGTCCAGGTTAATCAGCAGTACATTTTATAAAGGCAGCCCATAGAACCTGGGACAAACTTAGCGGCCCTTGTGGGGTTGAGCACTACAGCATGTTCAGTAAAAAGACCCCCATTTTTTTTTTAACTGGTGGTAATATGGTGCTCCATTAAAGGGGTTGTAAAGGCTTGTGTTTTTTCAACTTAATGCATCCTATGCAATAAGGTGAAAAAAAACACCTTGCAGTCACTGGCCCCCCAGCCCCCCCATTTTACTTACCTGAGCCCTGAATTTCCGTCGGGGCGTCCCTGCCGTCCCTCTCTCCACGGGTTCCCGGCTCTTGATTGGATAGATTGATAGCAGCGCAGCCATTGGCTCCCGTTGCTGTCAATCAAATCCAATGACGCGGGCACCGTGGGGCGGGGCCGAGCCCTGCATTCGGCCTCTATGGACGCCGAATGCTGGACTCGGGAGCGCGCCCGCAAGGTAGCCCCCTCGGGAGATCGCTTCTCCAAGGGGGTTATCTAATGCGGGGAGGAGCCGCAAGAGCCGCCGGGGGACCCCAGAAATGGATGTTCGGGGCCACTCTGTGCAAAACGAGCTGCACAGTGGAGGTAAGTATGACATGTTTGTTAGTTAAAAAAAATTAAAAAAACGATCCTTTAGTATCACTTTAAGCTCAACACACGTTACAATCATATTTAGATCTGCTAACAACTGTGTAGTTCAAGGGCCTACTGATTGGATACAGATATTTAGGTTAGACTGATTGGTCATCCCTGAGCCTGGAGGCTGTCCACAGATACAAAGTGTTCTATGATTGGAGGGTGCTGATCCTGTCATTGATCTACCAATCCTCTATTCACAGAGCACTTAGAGCTATGAGAAAGAATAGTATGCATTCTGTGAATAGAGGAGGTGGGCAGAAAGAGAGGGGGTGGGGCAACAGCGCACATCCTTCACACTCGCCAGCTGCTGCTGTTAAAGTAGAACTAAAAGCAAAATTGTGTTTTTTTTCATTTGGGATAGAGTAAAATGGGGGGTAACTAGTGTCCCCATTGGGAGAATTCTTCTCTATTCCTGTTCTGGTGACAACCCAACATTTGGGATTCACTTTCACTTTTGATGATAACAGCAAACAGGACAAATAGAGAGGATAAATCTCCCTAATGGGGACACAGACAGGTGTTCTAATCCCTCTCTACTCTATCCAAAACTAAAAAAAAAGTTTTGCCTTTTGTTATACTTTAAAGCCTCGTACACATGATCGGATTGTTGGCCAACAGAGCGTCAGACTTATGTCTGGAGGGCGTGTGCCAGGAACTTGTCTCGCATACAAACGGTGCACAATTGTCGGCCAACAAACACGAACGTAGTGACGTACTACGTGAAATTTCAGCTCTTGAGCGCCACCCTTTGGGCGCCTTCTGCTATTGTCGGTGAGCATTGATTCCAAGCATGCGTGTTTGTACTTTGGACTTTTGTGTAACGGACTTGTGTACTGACGAAATGCAAAAATCTGACAACAGACCGTCGTCCGCCGAAAATGTACTAGCCTGCCATCCAACATTTGTTGGCGGAAAGTTGGACAACAATTGTCTGATGGAGCGTACTAACGATCGGATTTTAGGCCAGCAGTCTGTCATCACACAATTCCCTGCCGAAAATCCGATCGCGTGTACGAGGCTTAACACCAGCAACGCTGGAAGATGTTAGATGTGTTAAAGGGGAAGTCCACCCTAATGCCGCTTACACACGGCCGGATCTTCCAATGGGAAATGTTGGATGTGAGCTTGTTGTCGGAAAGTCCGACCGCGTGTATGCTCCATCGGACATTTGCTATCGGACTTTCCGCCAACAAATGTTTCTTAGCAGGTTCTCGAATTTTCCGCCAACAAAACTTTGTTGTCGGAAAGTCCGATGGTGTGTACACAAGTCCGTCGCACAAAAGTTCACGCATGCTCGGAATCAAGCAGAAGGAGCCACACTGGCTATTGAACTTCCTTTTTCTCAGGTCGTCGTGCGTCTTGTACGTCACCGCGTTCCTACGCTCGGAACTGTTGTCCAACATTTGTGTGACCGTGTGTATGCAAGACAAGTTTGAGCCAACGACCTTCGAACAAAAATCCACGGTTTTGTTGGCGGAAAGTCCGATCGTGTGTACGCTACACAACACTGAAAGTGCTTTATTACTATTATTATTATTATCATTATTGTTATTCAGGATGTATATAGTACCAACAGTTTGCCAAGTGCTATTATTATTATTATTATTATTATTATTATTATTATTATTATTATTATTATTCATGATTTATATAGCACAAACAGTTTGATAAGTGCTTTATTTTTATTATTATTATTATTCATGTTCAGGATTTATATAGCACCAACAGTTTTCTAAGTGCATTATTATTATTATTATTATTATTATTATTATTATTATTATTATTATTATCATTATTGTTTTTCAGGATGTATATAGTACCAACAGTTTGCCAAGTGCTTTTTTATTATTATTATTATTATTCAGGATTTATATAGCACAAACAGTTTGATAAATGCTTTATTTATTATTATTATTATTATTATTATTATTATTATTATTATTATTATTATTATTATTATTCAGGATTTATATAGCACCAACAGTTTTCTAAGTGCATTATTATTATTATTATTTTTATCATTATTATTTTTCAGGATGTATATAGTACCAACAGTTTGCCAAGTGCTTTATTATTATTATTATTATTATTATTATTATTATTATTATTATTAATAATAATAAAGCACTTGGCAAACTGTTGGTACTATATACATCCTGAAAAACAATAATAATAATAATAATAATAATAATAATAATAATAATAATAATAATAAAGCACTTAGAAAACTGTTGGTGCTATATATAAATCCTGAATATTAATAATAATAATAATAATATTATTATTATTCAGGATTTATATAGCACAAACAGTTTGATAAGTGCTTTATTTTTATTATTGTTCATATTCAGGATTTATATAGCACCAACAGTTTGCTAAGTGCTTTATTATTATTATTATTATTATTAATAATTATTATTATTATCATTATTGTTTTTCAGGATGTATATAGTGCTAACAGTTTGCCAAGTGCTTCATTATTATTATTATTATTATTATTATTATTATTATTCAGGATTTATATAGCACAAACAGTTTGATAAGTGCTTTATTTTTTTTTATTATTATTGTTATTATTAATAATAATAATAATAATAATAATAATAATAATAATAATAATAATAATATTCAGGATTTATATAGCACCAACAGTTTGCTAGGTGCTTTACAAAATACTATTTTTAAAATCATATGTAGTAGGTGTAACATTATTTAAACTAATGTAGGTACAGTAATAAAATTGCATTATTAATTTTAAGAATGAATATAAATGTTTGGACATTCCACCCAAACCTTGACAATAAATAGGACCAATGGGATGCTGAGCTTTGTAAACAAAATGCAAAGCCCCAGCTGAACACAGGTCTCTGTGGCGCAATCGGTTAGCGCGTTCGGCTGTTAACCGAAAGGTTGGTGGTTCAAGCCCACCCAGGGACGTCTGATATTTTTCCATTTTTTTTTCCTTCTTGAGAGAAGGGAATAAACTTCCACTGCTCACTTCTGTCCTAAGGGGCTACTTATCTGGTGGTCTTGCTAATCCTCTAACTGCAAAACGTAATTGAAACCGGTGGGTGGGGGGGTGGGGGATTGACTTAAAGTGCATGTAAACCCTAATAATGACCTTCTCTTAATTGCTCCCTTTTGCTCTGTTAAACATACCTACATTTTGTGACGTCTGTTCAATAAGTGCAAAAATTAACTGCTAATCCTGCCAGAAATCCAGTACTGTCCTGGGGCGCGCCAATGTCCTGTGCACTCTGTGTTATCACCCATGCCGTGTTCACAACTGTTGACTACAGAAGACCTCTCCCCGTCCTATGCAATGAGGAGAGGGGGAGATATTCTGCAGTCCTTCCTTAAAGGGCACCACCTTGCTCCTTCACAGGTAGAGTATGGTGGGTGTACGTTGTCATCCTAGGACAGGAAATGTGTTACTGACAGGATCACCAGGGTAAAATAAAGGACAACAAGCTGAAAAAAAAAGAACACTAATGCAGCCATCATATGTAGGAACTGGCAAGCTGCAATATATTACATTTTTGGCGATATGGCACTGCGTTACTTTAATACTTGCACGGTCATGCGACGCCGTACCCAAATACAGGCTGGGAACTCATCACACTTGTCCTGACCCCCCCCACCCTGCACAACCATTCACTGGGAAGATCAGTGTGATGCTGTTTCTCCTCTCCTAGCTCCTTTTGCGTCTGAGAACAGAAGTGATCACTTATAAAAAACAAGAGAAAATGTTTTTTTATATAGACACAAATATTTTGCCTTTCATTTTTTATTATAAACTAAATGGGTTCTTTTACAAGATGAGGGTTCACATTAAATGTTGCATTAACAACAAAGAGTGTATAAAATGATGGGGGCGGGTCTAAGTAATGAGGGTTGTATCAAAATGAAGTCCACTTTTCTGCCTTCCAAGGTAATATAAATCCCGAATAATAATAATAATAATAATAATATGTATGTATAATAATAATAATATTATAAGGGTCAATAAGTTACGCCTTCATTTAGAGGCACATAAACTAAAACGGCATCCCAGTCTTAGTCCGTAGGGTTCAATATTGAGTTGGCTCCGCCCTTTGCAGTTATAACAAACTTCAACTCTTCTGGGAAGGCCGTCCGCAAGGTTTAGGAGTGTGTCTATGGGAATGTTTGACCATTCTTCCAGAAGAGCATTTGTGAGGTCAGACACTGATGTTGGATGAGAAGGCCTGGCTCGCAGTCTCCGCTCTAATTCATCCCAAAGGTGTTCTATCGGGTTGAGGTCAGGACTCTGTGCAGGCCAGTCGAGTTCCTCCACCCCAAACTTGCTCATCCATGTCTTTATGGACCTTGCTTGGACCTTATAATATTGTTATTATTATAATACAGGATTTATATTACCTTGGAAGGCAGAAAAGTGGACTTCATTTTGATACAACCCTCATTACTAAGACCCGCCCCCATCACTTATACACCCAACATTTTAATGTGAACCCTCATCTTGAATAGTGAACCCTTGCGGACTAAGACTGGGATGCCATTAAAGTTCATGTGCGTGTAAAGGCAGGTGTCCCAATACTTTTGGTAATATAGTGTATATAATGCAAATAACAATAAGGTCCTAAAACGAGTACAAAGAATATTATAATTGTCAGCTCTGTGGCTTTCTGTGTCCCGCAGTGAAGAGATGCCCGGTACTCACTCCTCCGCTCCATGGCTACATTACCTGTAGTGGTGCCGGAAATAATTATGGATCCACCTGCGAGTATCACTGTGAAGGAAGCTATGAACGCCAGGGGCCGGCGCTCAGAGTGTGCCAGTTCAGCGGGCAGTGGGCCGGAACACCAGCTACTTGTACCCGTAAGTACTCTACGCAATCGTTGGTCTCTAAGTTGTACACTTTCTACAACACTATTCCCCCTCCTAGAGGCACGTTACTTTTCAGGAACCCAACAATGGGCATTTAGGTGTGGACCTTTAGGCTAAATCTGGCTGTAAGCAGCCATACCTTCCTCTCCAACCATCACCCATCCCTTACCATCTCACCATCTCACCATCTCACCATCTCCCTTACACTTAAAGTGGAACTAAACTCTCCTTTTCAGCCAAGGAAGCTGCCATCTTGCCCCCCCCCCCCTTTCTTCTGTAACTGCCATGATGTTGCACATGCGATCAGATAATAACTTGGTAAGATGTGACTTACAGTTTGTAACCCTCAATTAACGGCAATTTGTAGCAATGCTGAAATTGCAGCACTCAGGAAAAGCCCACGTCCTCGTCCACAGGGCTGCTGATAAGGGGGTACCACCTGTCCCCCTATATGGGGACCCGGGCACACAGTGGGCCCAGACAGCAGGGGGAATCAAATGTAGGCCAGACAGGGAGGATGATTGGTACTGCGGCAAATACAGGAACGATAGCCTGTGTGGCTCTCTGCAGAAGCTGAAAGCCGGTGGGAAGGAAAGGGGGAGAAACCGGCTTTTAGCTGCTGCAGAGAGCCACACAGGCCATCGTTCCTGTATTTGCCGCAGTACCAAACATCCTCCCTGTTTGGCCCACATCCGATTCCCTCTGCCGTCTGGGCCCTCTGTGTGCCCGGGTCCCCTTATCAGCAGCCCTGTGGACAATGATGTGGGCTTTTCCTGACTGCTGCAAATTGCAACTGAAAGCCGATGGGAAGGAAAGGGGGAGAAACCTGCTTTCAGCTGCTGGAGGGAGAGGCCCTTTTCTTTAGTGAATGAACACAGTGAGTGATCGATCACTCACTGTGTTCATTCATAAATTAAGCCTAGTAAACCGTGATTACTATGCTTCAATCTATGAAGGAACAGGAGCCTCTGTCTCCTGTTCGTTCATTTGCAGTGTAGCTGAGGCTGCACAGAAAGGAATTGAAGAATCTGTGTCCTCAGTTCCTTTCCTGTCCCTAAGGTGAGATGCCAGGGGTCTAGACCCCTGATATTTGACCTAAGCCCTCCAACAGTGTTGTAAAAATAATGTAAAAGAATCATTAAAAAAACCTATAAAAAATAACAAACTGTAAAAAAAACTTAAATTTAAATTAAATTTAAATTTAATTTAAAAAAAAATGTAAAAATTTATTTTAAAAATTTGTAAAAATTAATTGTAAAAAATTATAAAAAATCATTTAGAAAAATCTAAAAAAAAATTGTAAAACAATTTTAAAAAATGTAAAAAAAAAACTGTTAATTTGTAAAATCATTTAAAAATGTAGTAATTTAAAAATATAAAAATTCATTTAAAAAATAATAAATTGTAAAAAATTGTAAAAGATCATTTAAAAATTTTTAAAAAATAATAAAAAGAAAAATGTAAAAAATCATTTTAATAAAAAAATGAAGGGCTCATTCACATGGGTTCTCTGGCTGATACACTGTGAATGAGCAAATTGTGTGGCTGGAGCCGCCAGTCGCAGTATAAGGATGCAGCCGCTGCATTAACACAATCACGGGTCCTAATTTGATTGGTGTGCAGGTGTGGGTGAGTGGCCCCGAATTATGGTTGCCACCTCATCCCTTTAAACCCGAACACATATTAATTATACAGGTTCTGTGTCTGATTAATGTGGTAATTAAACTCACTTGGTGCCTTATCTGCTTTTAATTAGCCTCAGAACCTGTGTAATTCTAAGGTGTTCGGGTTTAAAGGGATGGGGTGGCAACTCTACCCCGAATACACACTGTCAGTGTTTGGGGGCGTGAACTTGCACTCATAAGCCTGTCAAATTAGGACCTGTGGCTGTGTTCATACAGCTGCTATCATAGTCACATGCACACAGCAATAGCCACATATAAAAAAAAAAGACTGATTCACACTGTTCAGGCCACAGCACCTATGTTAATGAGCCCCAATACTTCATTTACACACAAAACTTCTTTTTACAAAACTTCATACAAAACTTTATTCTTTAACCACTTCAGCCCTGGAAGGATTTACCCTCTTCCTGACTAGAGCACTTTTTGCGATCCGCCACTGTGTCACTTTACCTGACAATTGCGCGGTCGTGCGATGTTGTACCCAAATTAAATTGACGTCCTTTTTTCCCCACAAATAGAGCTTTCTTTTGGTGGTATTTGATCACCTCTGCGTTTTTTGTTTTTTTTTGCGCTATAAACAAAAAAAGAGCGACAATTTTGAAAAAAAAAGCAATATTTTTTACTTTTTGCTATAATAAATATCCCCCCAAAAATATATAAAAAAACAATATTAATGTATTCTTCTACATATTTTTGGTAAAAAAAAAAATCGCCATAAGCGGATATTGATTGGTTTGCGCAAAAGTTTACAAAAAAGTCTACAAAATAGGGGATAGTTTTATGTCATTTTTGTTATAATTTTTTTTTATTAGTAATGGCGGCGATCTGCGATTTTTATCATGACTGTGACATTATGGCGGACACATCGGACACTTTTGACACTATTTTGGGACCATTGTCATTTATACAGCGATCAGTGCTATAAAAATGCACTGATTACTGTGTAAATGACACTGGCAGGGAAGGGGTTAAACACTAGGGGGCGATGAAGGGGTTACGTGTGTTCTAGGGAGGGATTCTAACTGTAGGGGGGAGGGGCTTCCACTCACATGACAGCGATCATTGCTCCCGATCACAGGGAGCAGTAGATCTCTCTCATGTCACTAGGCAGAACGGGGAAATACCTTGTTTACAAAGGCATCTCCCCGTTCTTCCGCTCCGTGACACGATCGCGGGCACCCAGCGGACATTCAAGTCCGCGGGACCCACGGTCACGGAGCACTCGGCTGGCGCACGCGCGCCCACAATGCCGCATCTTAAAGGGGACGTACCTGAACTCCCTTTTGCCCACTCGTGCCATTCTGCCGACGTATATCCGTTCGCGGTGGTCGGGAAGGGGTTAACTCAATACAGTTTTATCTTTTGGATTTAGCAGGAATTTTATATGTCTGTCCACTAATAATGATTTTAATGTATTTTTAGTGAAAATATCGTTTTGATATTTTCAGGATGGGGAGATTTAAGGTGGCCTGTAGGAGGCCCCATGATTTCTAACAGCAGCCCCTTTCTCCAGCAGGTGCTGTCATCTTCTGGGATTGCTGGGAATTACATGCTGGGCTAGAATGAGGATAGCGGTTAACAAATCGTGATACTTCAGATCTAACAATGCAATTTATATTTGAAGTGCCACATCCAGCTGTCCACCTAATCCCCCATGGGGGTCGCAGTAATGGCATATCCAGTGTAGGGCTGTGCTTCCATTTTTGTTATTATCACAGCTTTTTGCGGGATTAGCGGCAATGTTTATAGAGCAGATCAGATAAGATTAATGTTTTTAAGTCATGCCATTAGAGGTTTTATGAATTGTTTTTTTTCCATCCAATATATGGTGTATAATATTGGGACATGAGTTTTGCAATGCAAAATGACGTATTGCTATTGCCAATTTTCTGTTATGTAAAACATTTATTTATATATTTATTTATTTCAGGTACTTATATACATTCAAATCATTTTGTAATACCTGCGCAATAAGTAATAAAAAAAATGCCTGTTGATCCTATCCAAAATTCAATAGCTGTCCTATTCACTCCGTATTATCACAAAGAATCTAATCAGCTCTCTAAGTTCTTAAACTGGCCTTACACCTGTGGAATTGAATAAAAAAATTGTAATTTTCAGAACATTCATTTGATTATCCAAGAGTTAAAGAAAAATTCCACGTGTGGATATTTTTACATAGCTACGGTTTGGCTTGGACCAATGTAACTATACATATACAATAACTTGTGGGATCCCCCCGGGAGCTGTTCTCCAGCTGATCTCAACTAGCATCCAGGTCCCGTACTGACCAGTTGCCCTCCTGCCTTCTGAACACAACCACTGGGCACATGTGCCATTCAGAGAATGATTTGCATTTTCTCAGTAAATGTAATCCATTCTCTGATTGGACAAGGTGGAGTTGGTAGATCAGTGGTTCTCAACCTCAGTCCTCTAGTACCCCCACAAGCCATGTTTGCAGGTTTTCCTTTATCTTGCACAGGTGCTTTAAATCAGACCCAATGGCTTGGCATTTTGGACAGCTATTTTATCTAAGAGAAATTCACAAAACCTGGGCTGTTTGGGGATACTTGAGGACTGAGGCTGAGAACCACTGCCGTAAAGTACCTCGACCTTACACAGAATGGGACCCTAGGTAAGGTTGTGGCTTTGCACCCATCCCTTTGACTGACATTGGTGAGGAATTAAATAAGGAAAGAGAAGTAATACAGATTTAAACTGTCTGTACTGATATGGTCCACCCCATTAGACACCAGAGAAGCCATTCGATTTGAACTGTCTGTACTAGTGTGGTCCCTACCATCAGACAACAAAAAAGCCACCCAGTTTGAATGGTCTGTTCTGGTATCATCCACCCCATCAGATATAAAAAAAGCCATCCAATTTGAGCTGCCTGTACAGATTTAGCCCACACTCTTAGATACCAGAAAAGCCACCCAATTTGAACAGTCTGTACTGGTATGATGGTACACCAACAGATAACAAAAATCTATCTAGTTTAAACTGTCTATTGTTATGTGGTCCACCCCATCAGATACCAAAGACGTCATGCAATTTGAACTGTCTGTACTGATATAGTCTACTACCCCATCAGGCACCAGAGAAGCCATCAAATTTGATTAGTCTGTACTGGTAGGGTCATCCCCATCAGAGACCAGAAAAGCCATCCATTTTGAACTTCTTGTGCTGGTATAGTCCACCCAATCAAACACCAGAGAAGCCATCCAATCTGAACTGTCTGTACTGGTATGGTTCATATCATCAGACAACAAAGAAGCCATCCAGTTCGAACTGTCTGTTCTGGTATGCTCAACCCCCTCAGATACCAGAGAAGCCACTCAATTTGATCTATCTCTACTTGTATGGTCTACCCCATCAGACACCAAAGAAGCCATCCAATTTGAACTGTCTGTACTGATATGGTCCACCCTATCAGACACTAGAGAAGCTATCCAATTCGAACTATCTGTATGTGTAGGGTCTACCCCAGGGATGTCCAAACTTTTTTCAAAGAGGGCCAGATTTGATGAAGTGAACATTTGTGAGGGCCAACCATTTTGCCTGACAATCTTTGAACCATTAAAATTCGGTCTAAGTGTGTTTGTCCGAGCACTAACTCACCCCCCAACAAGAATTCCCCTGCCTTTGTGGCTGTGTGTGGTGAAGAGACGAGCTTGGGCTTGTTATTTGGATATACCGTATTTATCGGCTTATAACACGCGCCTTCACTTTAAGAGGGAAGTTTCAGGAAAAAATCTTAAATTTTAAATAAAGAACTGTGAAGCAAAAATAAGGGTCAGTGCCCATCAATGCAGCCTAACCAGTGCCCATCAATGCAGCCTAATCAGTGCCCATTTGCAGCCTCACCATTGCCATGAATGCAGCCCCACTATTGCCATGAATGCAGCACCCCGTTGCCATGAATGCAGCAGCACCGTTGCCACATTGTCCTAAATGCAGCACCAACGTTGGCATGAATGCAGACTCACCATTGCCATCAGTGCAGCCTGATTCATGCCCATCTGCAGCCTTGGAGGGGACAGGGAGGGGGCGGGACGAGCGCCAACAGACATACAGGAGAAACTCCTGTTTTCTTGGTGGCCTCTGTAATAAAAAGTTCCGCATCCTATGATGGACAGAACAGTTGTCCAATGGCAGCGCAGGAGATGGGACTTCCTGTATATCCTGTATATCTTTTGTGGCCCCTCGGCACTCTGGGATTCGTTGGGGGCCACAAAAGATATACATCTCAAAATTACCAGGCGGGCAATCCGAAACCGGAGCGCGGACCACGATTGGCCCGGGGGCCAGGCTTTGGACATGCCTGGTCTACCCCATCAGACAACAGAGAAGCCATCCATTTTGAACTTCTTGTACAGTAATGGTATAGCCCAGCCCACCCCACCAGACACAAACTGCCTATAAGTGAATCCTCCATTGCGCCAGTAACAACCTGCTGCTAAGCTTGGCCCAATAGCACATCCTTATGGTTTACTGCAGGTGCATGGAGGTTGTAGATGGCCACCATCCACAGGGCCCCTTGGCTCCTGCCTGGGTTGCCTTCTGGATGATTTGACCCTGAACTTACTAAAGGATCCTACATCATCATTTTGTAGCCAGCTTTTGATAATTGTGGACAGCTGTACTATGCCTGCATAATGTACAACATGTCTTCTTTTTCAGCTATGCGGATCAATGTTAATGTGAATTCAGCTGGTGCATTTGTGGATCAGTTCTTTGAGAAGCAGAGACTGCTAATAATCTCTGCTCCCAGCGCCTCCGACCGATACTACCGACTCCAGAGCACGGCTCTGCAGGTGGGTAAACTATTAATGATACAATACGTGTATTACATAGTATTAAAGAAGAGAAACCAGGACCGGTAGTTTAATTATTGTCTGTGCTGGTGCTTTGAAACATTCTACTACCCCCCCCCCCCCCCCCAGATCAGAATATGTACCAAATAAAAGAACAGTGCATTGATTCCTGGTACCATCACCAGTCTTGTACAGTTGTGGCATTATGCAGTATTTTTGTTCATGCCACAGTTCCCAGTAACTTTCCAATAGTTGATCAGTGGACCCAATCAGTATTGGAAACATTAAAGTGGACCTAATGTCAAAAGTAAAGATTTGCTTTCTCATAGGGAACATCTAGACATGTTAATTGTGTCTTATGCAGCGTACACACGGTCAGACTTTTCGACCGAACTTGTCCGACGGACGCCGACGGACGCCGACGGACCAAAACCGGCGGACAATCCGATCGTGTGTGGGCTTCACTGGACCTTCAACCGACTTTTCAAGTCGCAAATGTGACGGACTTTAGATTCGGAACATGCTTCAAAACTTTACGTCGTAACTCCGTCGGACCCAGAAATCCGCTCATCTGTATGCTAGTCCGACGGACAAAAACCGACGCTAGGGCAGCTATTGGCTACTGGCTATCAACTTCATTATTTTAGTCCGGTGTACGTCATCACGTACGAATCAGTCGAAAGTTCTCTGGAAAGTCTGTTGGACCAGTCCAGATGGAAAAGTCCGACCGTGTGTACGCGGCATAAGAAATACGCTGAAAATTCTACGTTTTTTGTCTTGAATTCCTTCTGAAAAAGAGCAGAGCCCTGTTTGCTTTGTAGCCTCATAACTGTATATCTGTAGATCATCCAAGGCACTGCTGCCTCTGACTGTAAGTCTTGCCAGGTTTGGGGATTTCATTACTCTGCTGCTCTCTGTCCTCCTTGCTGGAGAGAAAGCTGTACCTGAAGTCCTGCAGTGCAAGGATCTCCCTGCTTCGCTTTCATCCATTCTGTGGATCCTCTTACTAATTCTTGAATATTAATTCACCAGTCACTGGGGAGAGCTCCAATATGAGGAAGCAAAGCCCTGCTTCTTGAATAAAATGGTCCCTTCCACACAGAGACAGAGCATAGAACAGGAGTTGGTAAGTCAATAACAGTAAAGATCAGCTGCAGGGAGACCAAAGGTAATATTGGCGACTAGCCCTATGGACTTTCTGTGTCTTTTGAGCTTCACCAGTACAGGGCCTCTTTAATTCTAACCACTGCAAGAAAACCACCAGCATAGAAAAAGCCTGGTCCCGTAAAAAAATATATATAAAATGTGCTGTTTGACCCTGGTTACATTTTTATGTATCATGGTCTAAATTCTGAATAAATCTAGAAGATGGTTTTCCAAATCTGAAATCATAGCAGCTTTGTCATCAAGCGTGCAGCCAGAGAACCTAGACATTACCGACTACTCAATGTCATGTATTTAATCCTAGGGGGCGAGCTGCGGCCTGGATCAGAGACATGTCGTAGTGGTGGAGTTGGTTGGAGAGGAGCCAAGGGAAGTGGGACGGGTCCAGTCTCAGCAACTCTCAGTGGATCTCATTGAACAACTAAGGTATCTCAATCTGTGTTTTAAAGTTCTGTTTTATCAAATAAATTATATTTTATTTGTACAGGAATATTTACCTATATTTACACTATACACTGATTGGTCCATTCCAGCCACTGCAGTTGCCGTGTAATACTGTGTCGCCGTGCAATGCACCGCATTAGATTGAGGAATGACTCAGGCATAAGGTCCTTTAGCACCCAAAGGCAAAAAGGACAAAGTGTCCCCTCTTCCATGAGCTGGGAACTACATCAGCAGGATAGGTTGCATCTGTTTTTTTTATTTCTTTTTCATACATCATGGGACACAGAGTTAGGCTAATATTTATTACCTGCTGGGTTATACCTCATCTCCAGGTGAATGGACACTGGTAGACCAAAGGTCTTTAGACAGGAAGCGATCCCTATATAACCCCTCCCATACAGGAAGTACTTCAGTTTTTTACCAGTGTCTGCGAGGTGGATGGCACGGTTGTTTGAGCTGTCTGAGCTCCAGGTCTCTAGTCCCACAAACGGGAACTAAAAAATCCATTTGACACAGGCTTTATATGCTTAGATAAATGGTATCCGAGCCTCGCAAAGAAGACTCAAGATCCTGCGAGGTTTTGCCTGTAATGCAGCCTCCAGGCGCTGGACCCTGCAAAGTGGAATCCTGGACGCCACAGGGCTAAGGCATTCCTGCAGGGTGCTGTACAGGTCCAAGGGAGTGGACCCTAAACATGAAAATGGTACCCAGTCCTTGAAGGTCCTCAAGTGACAGGAACCCGCCGTGAAGGGTGAAGATTGGGCTCTTAGTTTCTAAGATGCCCTGCGCCTGGATGGGTAAGTGAAACCCCTTTATTTAATTATTGTGGGGTGTCCCACTGATTGTAACAATCAGTCAAGCTAGCTAGAGGCTGGACACCTGTGTGAGGTGACCATACGGGGGAGTTTTTGGGCAACCTGTGGGTGTTTGCAAAGTGTTCCTTTTTTGCTTGTGTCTGGCTGTTTTTTTCCTGTATGATGGCGCCATTTCACCTTGGTTCTCCATGGCACACGTGCATTCGCAAGAGTGCCGCTGGGCTCAGCAGTTTGTTTGGCAGCCATGGCGCACGTGGCTTCGCCGCACAGGCGCCGTAGCTTTTATCTGGGGACACAAAGATTTGCGTCATACACGAATACAGCCACGCCCGTTTCTCCGGGACGTGCGTGCGCACGCAAGCACAGAACCTTCCGGCGCACAGCCAGCTTATTTAAGCTGTATATGCCAAGCATGCAGGGCTTACAGAAGGCAGCTGTGGAACACAAAGCAGGCTCTGAACCAGGCATTTGCAGTGATTCATTTCTCCTTACCCGGGTCACGTGAGTCACCAGGTGTTGCTTGACAGGCTAAAGGTGCTTAGCAGGATTGTTGCATAGGGGCTTGGTGAGCCCTATTAAAGGGTCTCTCTTCTGAGGTGTGTTAATACTACACCCAGGTACTCCCTTTTTGTGGCTAGTAAAGGTCTTAAAAAAAGAGGAGCGGGACTAACACTACAGGGAAGGGCACAGCTATGTCATCAGTAGTTCCTCATGAACCTAGTTGTATCCCTAGTGTTGTATCCCCCTGAAGGACCACAGGCTTCCAGGCAATCTGATCCGCTGCGCCTATCTGGGTTTGTGCCTACAGTCAATGCTGCTGCTTCACCCTTTATCACTAAGGATGAACTGTCCTCAGCCCTAGCCGGGTTAGAGCACAGGATTGCTGGCATGATTGCCTCCATACCGCAGGGTGGCAAGAAGCGTGACAGATACCCCTCCCCGGAGCCTCCTAGTCTGGAGCAGGAATGGGTTGAGGATAGGGAAGAGCTTAGAGCTCAGGATTCTGTGGATGGCCTGGCGGATGAGTCTGCTTGCAAGCAATCTGGACAAGAAGATATCCAGTTGGTGTCTGCCTCTCAATCACAGAGGCTTTTGATCCTGACTCTTACCGAAATGGTTTGTTTTTGCCTTTAAGTTGCCTCTTGCAAAGGTGACTGAGCCCCCCTGGTCCTCTTTGGGATCCCTGAGGCCTCTTCAGGCCACACAGGCTTTCTCCTTACACCCTCTGTTGGAACAGGCGGTATATGCTGATCGGGAACATCCTGACGGGATTTTTGTTCCTCCTAAGAGGTTTTCTCTTTTATATCCCATGGATGAAAAGTTTGTTAAGTGGAGCATGCCAACAGTAGATTCAGCAGTCTCTTGCTTAAACAAGAACTTGACTTGTCTGGTTGATAACGCACAGGGCTTGAAAGACCCCGTTGACAAAAAATTGGAGTAATTATTAAAGGCTTTCTTTTCTTTGGCCAGTTCGGCTATTTAGCCAGCTGTTGCAGCAATTGGTATCTGACAGTCCGTAAAGGATCAGATCAGATGGCCTGACAGGCCTAACCAGGAGGATGATCTGCCTGAAAATAAGGCAGATATTGCTTGAGCACATTATTCAGATTGGGTTGTGACTCGCCAAGTAATCAAGATAGTCACACTGCAGGCGGCTGTCTGGGGGCAGGTTCAGCATCACTGGGGGGGGCATGGTGATGATATCAGCAAGAGCAATTTGGCCACACCCACTGTTCGCTGCAGCACGCTATGTGCACTGCATTACTGTACTACTCTCCATGGGCCACCCAATGGTGTCCTGGCCACTAAAGTGTTTGGTTTTAGCTTGAAGAAATGGTGGCAACCCTAGCCATACTAGTCAATTAACCTACCATCATATCTTTGAAGTGTGGAAGGAAACTGAAGTATCAGTCTGGATGTCAAACCACTTCCTCAAACTCAATCTATCCAAAACCGAACTTATCATTTTTCCTTCCCCTTCCCCTGATCTCTCTGTCAAAATCGATGGCACAACTATAAGCCCATCTCCACATGCCAAGGTTCTAGGTGTAGAACTGGACTCTGAACTCTCCTTCAAGTAACACATCCAATCACTGTCCAAATCCTGCCCCCTCAACCTCCGCAACATCTCCAAAATACGCCCCTTTCTAACCAATGACACAACAAAGCTCTTAATTCACTCGCTGGTTATCTCTCGCCTCGACTTCTGCAACTCCCTTCTCATTGGCTTTCTTCTACATAGTCTATCACCTCTTCAATCCATCATGAATGCTGCTGCCAAACTCATCCACCTTACCAATTGCTCAGCGTCTGCCACTCCTGTCAATCCCTCCACTCGGCCAAAGAATTAAATACTAACTAAATACTAAGCCATCCACAATTTCACCCCCAGCTACATCACTAGCTTAGTCTCTAAATACCAACCTACTCGTTCTCTTCGTTCCTCTCAAGACCTCCTGCTCTCTAGCTCCCTTGTCACCTCCTCCCATGCTCGTCTCCAGGACTTTTCCAAAGCCTCTCCAATCCTATGGAATGCCCTACCCCAATCTGTCTGCTTATCTCCTACTTTATTAGCTCTTAGACAATCCCTGAAAACCCTCCTCTTCAGAGAAGCCTCCCCTACCCACACCTAACAACTGTATTTTCATTTTCTCCACTTTGTTTCCACTTGACTCTCCCTTCTAGACTGTAAGCTCTAACGAGCAGGGCCCTCTGATCCCTCCTGTATTGAATTGTATTGCAATTGTACTGTCTGCCCTCATGTTGTAAAGCGCTGCGCAAACTGTTGGCTCTATATAAATCCTGTATAATAATAATAATACCCAATGGAAACCCACACAAGCACAAGGAAAACATGCAAACTCCATACAGATAAGGGGGTTATTTATAAAACATTTGCATAGCAATTTGTCCAGTGACAGTGAATGTACATTTGTTCTGTGTGAATGAAGCAAAAAATTAAGGTTATTAGGCTATTTCCTGTGCTGGTTGAATGCTTTTCATGAATTTAAAACGGAAAATACTGCATTTGGGCACTAGATGGCGTTAAGTATCATAGAAATGTATTTTTTTTGGCACCATCTAGTGGCCAAATGCAGTATTTTCCATTTTAAATGAATGCAAAAACATTTGACCAGCACAGGAAATAACCTAATTACATTCGCTTTGCCCCATTCGCACAGATCGAATGTACCAGCATTTTCACTGGACAAACAGCTGTGCAAATTTTTAAATACAGCCCATGGTGTCCTGACTGAGATTGGAACCAGTGCTGGAAGGCAAAGCTGCTAACCAAGGAACGTATAATATTTTCAATTATTTCATAGATATTTGTATAAAAAAAAGGTTTATTATCAGTGTTGTACTTGACCGATATACCATCACACAGTATGTTTCATTTTTTTTCTGCATGCAGGCAGGCTCTGCGTATCACAAAGTCCTATTTCAATATGGTTCTGCTGGACAAGTACGGCGTGGACCGGGAACGCTACCGGCAACCCACAACATCAGACGAGCTCTTCACTTTCATCGACACGTATTTACTAAGCTCGCAGGAGATGGCACAGGTGGAAGCAAACAGAGAACACTGTGAATGATGGACTGGATGGAGCTGAGGAACAACAATCTGTTCATCAAAAAGGATAGAATTTTTTTTTTTAATTGTTTATAGAAAAAGAGTATTTATTAAAAAAAAAAACCTCTAAACAATAGTTGTGGTGTTTTTTGAGTAAGATTTGAGATAATATTAGATCTGAGGACATAAATGGGTGGTTTCTTTAAAGTATAGGTTTTTTTTCCAAGTACAAATACCTATTGAGCCTGCCAGAAATCTTGTGAGCTGATAACTTCCTGTGCTCTCTGTCTCTGCTGACTGTTACAGCTATCCCTGAAGACTACAGAACCACTCCCCTCCATGTTATATAGAATAGGAGATGGATGGGGATCTATAGTCCTATATTGCTTCTGTTGTCCTGATACAGTAGTATGAGTGAACGTTGTTACCCTAGGACAGGAAGTGTCACTTTTAGGATCACTGGGTGAAAAGTAAAAATAAAATAATACGGTGATGAGATCTATAGACTGGTAAATTATTTGTTTTTTGGGCTTCATAAACTGTATGTATTGAAAATGTCTTCTTTTAAAAAAAAAAGTGGTAGCTGAAGTTAGACATTAATTTATTTGTATTTTAAAAAAGAAGTTTGGAAATAAAAAAAAAACAAACAATCAAACTCACCTAAGTGGATGCAGCATTGATCCCACGCTCCATCTGTCCCCTGCCAGCTCTGCAGTAAGAACTAAGCGATCAAACACTGCTGATCGCTCAGTTCTCCCCCTCCACTCTGAGCAGAGAGCTGTGACTGTCAGTCAGTGGCCCTCTGTTCTCCCTCCAGTGCTCACCGGAGTGCTGGGCTGTGGAGGGGGCAGCGGGGGCTGGCTCAGGCTCTCAGCTGAACACTGAGAGGCTGAGTGACATCAGCCGACAGTGAATTTTAGCCCTCTGTCAGCTGAAAATGGGTCACAGGAGAAGTATAGCCAAAATAGCTTTGGCCATACTTCAGTTGTAAAGTACAAATAAGTAAAATGTTAAAATAAATAATAATAAATAAAATGAAGGTAAAAACACTCAAATATTCTAACTGATTACTTTCAGCCTTTTTTCTCTCCCTAAGCACATTTTTCTATTGACTTGCAACGTGCATTTGAAATTTTGAAAATTTGACTTCTTTAGGAAGAGTCAATTTCTTAGTACAGCCCCTTTCCTCCTATGTCAGAGGAAAGGGGCTGAGGAACCCCAGAGGAATAGGACAGACCAGAAACCACCATGGGTGGCAACAGTGGGAATTGGTGGGGGGAGGGGGTAGTCAAGGCCCATCTCACTACTGTAAAAGTGATCGGGTGGCTGTAAAGCCGAACAGCCGATTGCCTTCTGTAAAAAAATTACACCAAGCTCACAGGGGCAGCCGAAGCCTTGAGCGTGTTGTAAACACTTCAAGTTCAGGGTATTTTTAAAATGGCATAGAGACGTGAAGTGGTTAAACCAAACCTTCCATCTTTCCGAGATGGGAATGAGGGACAATATTAGCAAAAGTATGTAGGCCCAGGACACAGCCCCTGCCACACCGCCCTTAAAGGAGAAGTGTACAAAAAAAAGATTAGTTAAAGTACTTTTTTATCACTACTATTCCTTTATATTGGCTTTTGACATTTACAAATGCAGAAATTTAGAAATTGGATGAAAGGTTCAGTGCTGGGAAACACTTTTTGAAAGATAAGTAGTGCATTTTATTCTTTTGTGTACCCAAAATTACACAGTACAACCTAGGAAAGAAAAAAAACTTAAAGGAGTCCAAAGATAACCAAAGTTCAGTATAGCGTATAGACATTAGGGTCTGCTTAGCTATAATATACATACAAAAGTAAAATAAACATTGAATCAATTAGCAGCCAACAGGTCTTAGAAATCAAAATCGGTTATCAGCAAACAAAACAAATATCCTAACAAGAGGCAAAGGATAGCGCCTCCAACAAATGTCCATATATAGTGAGAAATAGTAAAAAATCCTGGGGTTGCTTAAAGAACCCCAAGGGCCAGAAAATTATCTTTGGGAATGAGTCACCAAAAAGATCAAATGTACGAATATTATAACAGCTTAGAACTGGAGCGGGAGGGCTCCAGTCCAGATCTGCACCCGAATCTGCTGCCTGATCTCCAGGTACTGATCTGCAGACACAGACCTGGGGATTGCTGAAAGCGCACTCCGCGGCAGCCCTTGCAACTCTGATGCCAGATACATATCTCCTCTTCTGCTATCCGGACCCTGGATCCAGGTGGAGGTTTGGATGTTCTAGACTGCAGGAAGAATCCCACTGCTGCCGCCAATGTCTTGGATGCCAGTCGAACTCCACTTGAGTGCTTCCGTCAGTACACTGCTTCCTCCAGTCTGGACCTTCAGATATAAGATATTACAGCCACATATTGTAACTAAAAACCAGGCGAGACTAGCTCAGTTACACAGCTTGAGCAAGGAATGTTTTATTTGACAAGTCTTTTTTATATTGAAGTATGTCAGTCCCCACATACACAATAACCCAAAAATTTACCCAAAACATCACACAATGGTTTTGCTAACGAGGTAGGGCTGACCCATGGCTAATCCCATCCACCTGGGAAGCTAAATCAAGCTAACTGCAGACAATACACACTATCATAAGCATAAACAACGGAGATGTACCATCTCCTACATTGTACAGTGATCACCTCTTTCAATTAACATGTATAGTTCAGAATCAAATAAACCAGGAATAGTCTTTGTATATTTCCTGGGAGATATTGTGGATAAATATTACTGCCCCATCTGAAGCAATCTAAACCACATTCTCAATGTCCATCAATTTCTCGCTCTCCCTGTGCCCCTAATAGGCAGGTTGACTTAGACATAGGAGGTACATGGGGAGCTGAAGCAAGGGTTTCCCAACCTCTCCAAGGGATTCTGGGTTCCACCAGCCCCCCACCCAAAGTGACTCCCGTCACAGTCACCAAAAAGATCAAATGTACGAATTTTATAACAGCTTAGAACTGGAGATGACAGGTCACAAAGTTACAGAAGGGAAAGAAGAGGGTAAAGAAAGGGTGACAAAAGAGAAGCTGGGGAGTGGAAAAAGAGGGAATAAAGAAACTTAAATTAGAGAAGCGGGATCGCTGACCCAGGGTCATAATCTTGCAATCCCCAGTAGTTCAACCAGGTTGCTAAACCTCCCGTAGTTAGGCATCAAAATATTGCCATGGCCTCCAAGTGTCCCGAAAGGTCTCCTCTCAATTGTACAAGGTGGCCATAAGACCTTATATTTTTTGATGGTTCATTTTGTGAGGTGCAGCAGGTGCGCCGCTGGGTTTCCTACTAGATCAATATTGGTCAGATCTTTGATGGTACAGGCTACCACCTGCCAAAACGGTTTGATTTTTGGACAGTCCCAGAAAATGTGAAACATCATGCCCCGGTCAGCGCCACACCGCCAACACGTACCTGGTACCTGTGGAAAAATGCGGTGTAAAGTCGCGGGCACCCTATACTGCCTAATCAAATAAATAGTGCATTTTATATACAACTATATAGAGCAGACCAAAATGAGGGACAAATGAAGAGCAAAGAGGGACAGTCTCTCGAAATCAGGACCGCTGGAAGTTAAACTTTGTATCAGTCTAAGACCACCCTGTCCACAGGATGACAGCACTGCTGTGAAATTTCACTGTATTAAGAAAAGGGTGGCCATCTTTTACAGAAAGTGGAAAAATACCAGATCTACTGGCAGGATCAACAGGTAATAAAACTATGTTATGGAGGACGCAGAAAACCACAACTGCTGTGTTTATGCTGCTGCAAAACTGCGTCAAATGTAATTTTTGACATTGCCCATAGTTCCTCTTTAAGTGAGGCAGTATTGAGGATGTTAACATACTAGAACATAACATGTGGAGCCAACGCTGGGTTTTGTTTGAAGTCTTTCTTTATAGCTTGAGTTCAGGAAACCCTGTCTGGCTCGTCTTCTCCTAACGTCACTCGGTAAACCTGAAGGAGATATTTCCATGACTAATCCTTGGCATCTCTACACATGTTCCTCCTATGATATATCTGCAGCTTATTTTCCAGGGACTAAGCTGGGAAATATGTTTTGCAGACTGCGGATGGAAAATAGATGAGCAATGTGAGTGTACTTACTTACCAGGGGGGACAAAGACCTCAGCGGGGAATGGCTCATATTTACAGATCCTACTGGCAAAGGTCCAGTTACTGGATACGAGGCTTCAATTGGACTCAGGCTTCAGCAGGGATATGCTAAGTGAAATAGACACAGATAAGAGAAGGACCAGGTTGATGGCATTTCTTCCCACCAGCTGTTTCCTAAATGGCTGGGGGAAACATGGTACCCCAGCATGGGATTAGAGAATTGCACAACGAAAAGGCTTGTTTCGGTTCAGATTAGTTTGTTAAGTTAATCATTTTGTTTCGTCATATTCATCAAGTTGGAATTATTAATTTTCGGAATTCATTTAGTATATTTGGAAGTGTTTCAGAAGTTTGTTATTTTCAAATCAATTCGAATTTTGAAAGATGGCTATATTCGTTCTGTTCTATTCCGTTTTATTCTATTCTTTTCTATTATGTTCTATAATGCAGCCCAAGTAGGAATCATCATCTTATTTCACCTTTTTACCTTACTGTATTTATTGTAATAGTTTTCCATTTTGAATTTGAATTCAAATTCAGTTTTAAATTCAAACTCATTTTTAAAAATTCTAATTAAGTTTCAAATATTAATTTTTTTTAAATTCGTTTTCTAATTTAAATTCAGTTTAACATTCTATTTCATTTTTTAATTCTAATTCAGTTTCAAATTCATTGTGATTTGGATACATCCAAATCTCTGAATAACAAAAATGTTGGTCTGAATTTCAATTTGAAATGAAAGGAATTGCGAATGTCTACAGGGGATACGCCATCCAGCCCACCCATAAATGTTGAAGGGTATTGGTGCTCCCTACTCCCCAGGAGATCAAAGGTTTCACCTGTTGTCCGCCAGAGACACTACCATCTTGCCAATTTAGGGTAAAGTGACCATGTCTATGTAAAGTGACCCTCCTGACCCACCCATACTCAACTTGCAAGCACTCCTTCCTCCATTACAGTCAATGAAAATACCCAACGCTTTCCATGCAACTATGCTTGGGTCTCGTGGCCAATTGTTAGACCCAAACATTTTCACATAACCAAGGGATTGACGTCTAGTACCCCTACCCTCCAACACTGGTGATTTTAGTGGCAGTTTTGGCTTAGGAAGAAGAGTTGGAGGAGTGCTCGCAAGGTGGTGGAGAAGAGAGATTCCATAGACCAACATTGACTAAACAGGTGGGACCAGTTTAAAGGCTACATTCACCTTTTCCAAAAAATATTCTACACCGTCAAGAGGCCCCAACTGATATTAAGAAACTACAGCTTTGTAAAGCATTCACTAATAGTACTCTCATACCTATAAGCCATTTATCCCCTTTGAAGCTTGGCCAAAAAACTCCTGGTTAACAATCATCACATACTGCCTTGTTACTGGGACACAAAAAAACACTGGATACTTGCTCCCAGCATTACTGGAATTAAAAACCATAGTTTTTGTGTCCTAGCAACCAGACAGAATGTACGGATTACTAAATGGGAGTTTTTTTACCAATCTTCCAAATGGGGCTCAAATGGCCTAGAGCAGTGGTCTCCAAACTGTGGCCCTTTGCTTGCTTCTATCTGGCCCTTGGGGCACTATTTTTATCCACCGATACCAAAAATAGGGCATAACCCCCCACCCCCCCACCCCCACCGACAGTAATGAAAGGGCAGAATTTCTCCCAATGACACCAAAGATGGGGCACAATTCCTCCCAATGATACCAACAATGGGGCCCAGTGAAACCAATGATGTGGTGCAATTCCTCCCACTAACACCAAAAATGGGTCGCTACTCCTCACACTAATACCAAAGATGGGGCATTGTTTATTCCCACTGACGTCAGGACCTTTTGTAATCCCAATGGCCACAGTCCGGCCCCCCCTCAAGTCTAAAGGACAGTAAACTTGCCCTTTGTTTACAAAATCTGGAGAGCCCTGGCCTAGAGGCATGACAATAATAAGGAATATTTTACAAAGCTGCAGTTTTTTCTTTTTATATCTACCAGTGGCGGCTGGTCCACAAGGGGCGCAGGGGCGCTGGACCAATAGGTTTCTACCAGGTCCTTCACCCCCTCACAGACACGTGACCACATTCCGAGGCTCCAATTGGCCAGTTTTACACTGTCCTCGGGGCTCTGCGCCCCAAGCCCTCCCACCCTGCAATGCCAGTGACTTGGGATTGGCCATTGAAAGAGACGCCACGCTCTTCATAACGGACAGGTCAGCCGAGCCAAGTGAGGCGACGGGGAGCGGTGACTGAGTGTGGGGGGGAAAAGAGCGCCTCTGGTCGGACAGGTGACTTAACCCCTCGTGTGCCGGCCGCTGTCAGTGAGTCCTACAGGGAGAGAGGGAGGGCAGGGGTCATTTGACCAGTGCTGGGCATAGAGAGTGTGCAACCTGCCACTCAGCGTCAGGAACAGGCAGTACTGTGTACATGAAGGGCAGATTAGAGATGACAGCAGCCCAGAGAGCAAGGGAGGAGAGACTGGAGGAGCAGCCTGCTTTACTTACCGCTGTAGGGTAAGTGCGGACCTGGAGGGGACCGCCCGCGCCCCCCCAAAATCCTTCAGCACCAGCCGCCACTGATATCTATTGGCGCCTCTTGACTGCATCCAACAAAGCTGTACAGTTTTTTTTAATACTTACTGGGGTCCCTTGACTGCACAGACTAATTCCTGGACAAGCAGAACTTAACCTTTAACTTTTCCAGAACAAGTCAAGAATTGTATTAAATCTTGATGGCATGTCTAGCTAAAATTGTGTTATCATTTTTGGAGGAAGGGTGGGGAAGGGTTAGAGCCTCTGGCAGGTTTTTATTGCTGTCCATGTCCCAGTTGGGGAGGCCATAGTACAATAAGTGATGGGAAAGTCAAGCTCTGGGAGGGAAGATTTCCTTTTATTTTCTGTTGTATGTCTAGACAAAGGAAGTGAAGGGACATTCATCCAAAAGGGAGACAGACAAGGGTAAAAAAAAAAAAAAGGTGGGGTTGCCTCTTTCCATACGCAATCCAAAACAGGTGTCTAGCAAATTTTTCAGTTGCTGGCTGCCCTAAAAGAACGGTACTTATTAAAAAGGCACATACATATAGTCCACTGAGATTGCCAAATGTCCAAGGTTTGTTTGGCGCTCTCATTGGACTATATGTATTTGGAATTCTGGGTTCTTTTCCGGTTTCTAAGGGGTGTCCTTGTTTTGTGGAGTGCTGCCAAACCAAAGCTTGTGCCTCCAATAAGAATTTCAGTGATCCTTAGAAAATCTGAATCCAGCACCAGATTTGTTCTTGTGTGTTGGGTTAAAGAAAACACATATCAGTTCCAGAAATCTGACCAAAAAGTTTCTGAATGAGGGAAATAGATGCCATTATAATGCACATAATTAGCTTGTCATGGGAAAGGGTCTGCATCCATCAGGAGAAAGAGCAGGTGATTTCAGAAGCATAAACGAGGTCTCAGGAGGCACTAGGAGTTCCTATATGACTGATGTCCTGGTGTACACAGAGGTCACTGGCTGACATAGGATGCTCATGGGTCATTGAAATCTCAGGATGCACAGGGGTCCTTGGATAACACAGGTCCATTAGGGGGTCACTGGAGACATAGGGTGCACTGGGGTCATTGGATGACACAGGACCTTTAGGGGTCACTGGAGACACAAGTCCATTAGGAGGTCACTGATGACACAGGATGCTCAAGGATGACTGGAGACATGGGGCACACTGGGGTCATTGGATGACATAGGACCTTTAGGGGTCACTGGAAAAACAGGATGCTCAAGGATCACTGGAGACATGGGGCTCACTAGGGTCATTGTATGTCGAAAAAGTATGGAGGACACTATACTGAAGGCAGGCATAGAGGACAGGTCAAGTTATAGCAGCAAAGGGCTCAACCGAGCCACATGTTGCTTCTCAATTCAAAGCCGAATGGCTCTAACCAGGAGAACGGTCTTCTGAATTGGCCACGGTGCTGGCATTCCAGGTAAGACACAGATGTGATGATTGCTGCCCCATGTATATAGCACTAGCACAGTGATTACATCCTCCCAGGTCCCTATACAATTGGTAAGGGCGCACTCTGAAAGAAGGACAAGGGAGGCGGAGGTTGACATTTGCTCCATCCCTCTGTCCTCTTGGAGCCCCACACTTTCCCTTATGGTCCAAAAATTGCATCAGGAGGTAAAGACTTTGCTGTTCCTGAACAGACCAGCAACACCCATCGCTCAAAAAAACTATACTCCATTATACTAACGACATGGCGGCACCTACTGCAAGGCTTGACTTGTTTTTGGATTTAAAGGATCTTACAGGAGCTTCCAAAAGGACAGTGTTCAATTTTACCAAAACTACCACCGTGCAGATGTCCAGCATCGTTCTTCGAAGCTGCAGTCATCAACCACATACTAATGTCCTAGGAGTAATACCACAAAAATTCTATTGTGACCTCATACACTTTTTTTTTTTTTTAAGGTTAGCATAAACTGCTGAGGCTGTTAAATACTGAATTAGCAAAATCTGAACAGGATATTATTACACTGGAACAGAAAAGCAGCCAAGAGTAGCTAGTAGCAGATAGTCATTATGTAGTCACATTCAACTGGAATTGTGTAATGTTGAAGAGGTTTTGTAGCTTCTCCAAGTCACTTCTTGGGTCATCAAGAAGACACTCCGTCCCCAGCACAAGAGATAGAACTTGGTATATGCCATTGGATGTGGCAAAGAACGCAAAGACCTGAACGTTAGAAAAACAACCTCGCAAATGAATGGTAATTGATATAGGACGGCAATTCGGCAAACTCTACAGGTCAAGACTCAGCAGTCTTCCTACCTCTAAGGGTAGATTTAGACATGAGTGTGATCTCCCTTGCCTCCAAAAGCCTGATCCACATTGCACGTGGTTGTGGGACATTTGAGGCGCTTCCCCATTTACTTGAATGTGTAGTGTTCGCTACATGTCAGGTAAACTTTACCGTGGCCACAAAGTGAAGCATCATAGATAGGAAGGTACAGTGGAACCTTGGATTACGAGCATAATTTGTTCCAGAAGAATGCTTGTGATCCAAAGCACTCGTATATCAAAGCGATTTTCCCCATAGAAATCAATGAAAACTCAGATAATTTGTTCGACAGTTACTTCTATGGTATGCAGTACCGCATGTGGCCAGAGGTGGGGGGCCCTGGAAATACTCGTAAACTGCTTGGAGCTGCTCGGATGCATTCGGAAACACTCGGAGAGGCTCTGAAACACTCAGGAACGAGATACTCAAAAACTCGGAAACCGCTTGGAGCTGCTTGGATGCATTTGGAAACACTCGGAGAGGCTCTGAAACACTCAGGAACGAGATACTCAGAAACTCGGAAACCGCTTGGAGCTGCTCGGATGCATTCGGAAACACTCGGAGAGGCTCGGAAACACTCAGGAACAGAGCGGCTCCGAGTGGCACAGAATGTCACTGGCGCCCCCGCACCCCTGACCAAATGCGGTACTGCACACCGCAGAGGCTTGAATCCTGCTCGTTTTGCAAGACAACGTTCGCAAACCGAGTCAGGATTTTAAAAAAATAATAGCTCGTATTGCGAAAGGCTCCCTAACCACATTACTCGCAATCCGAGGTATTACTGAATATTATATTGAATTGTTTTTTTGCATTTCTTCAAATGGTTTCTGGCCTAGGCCCAAATGAGGTCAAACATCCCAGGAGTCTTCATGGGCCTTTTTTTTTTCTCTCTTCCCTCCTTGAGGAGGGGAGGAGGGACTTTCTCAGCTAAGCACACCCTACTCCCTGCATACCTGAGCTAAGGGCAGATGGATTCCAGTAATTAAATGCTACATTAATCTTCTGCCCTTACTAAAGCTGGCTGCAGCTAGACATGCTAGAGGGGCGTTTTTCAAAGAGAGTTCTCAAAAAAAAAAAAAAAAGATAGACACATCGATGGATGGGTGAGTTTGCGGTGAATATAAAGAAATGAATTAAATAGTGTTTTAGGTTTGTGGTGCTCAGTTAGCGTATACTTTCACTTTAACCACTTCCTGACCGCTCACTGTAGATACAGCGCAGGCCGGCTGTGCAGAATCACTATATATATATATATATATATATATATATATATATATTTCTGCTTTTCCAGGTAAGGGGTGCATGCCATCAGTGAGCTGATTGTGCTGGGCGGTGATTAGTCACAGCACCAGCTAATCAGTGGGTGCCAGCCAATGGATGACCACGGGCACCGGCTGATCGGTGAGGAGGAAGACAGGACAGAGCTCTGCCCTGTCAGTGGGGATGGGCTGGTTTGTAAATAAGGGATAAGGGAATAAAAACCGGCACGTCCCTTAGTGATAGCAGCACACACAGTACACAAACACTGGTTAGGCACACATTTAACCCTTTGACCGCCCTAGATGTTCAACCCCTTCCCAGCTAGTGTCATTAGTACAGTGAAAGTGCATATTTTTAGCAGTGATCACTGTATTAGTGTCACTGGTTCCCACAAAGTGTCAGTTAGTGTCGGAATGTCCACAACAATATTGCAGCCCCGCTATAAGTCGCTAATCGCTACTATTACTAGTATAAAAAAAACAGTAGTTTCCATAGTTTGTAGACGCTATAACGTTTGCGTAAACCAATCAATATACGCTTATTGGGATTTTTTTTTACCAAGAAGATGTAAAAGATGTAGGAGAATGCATATTGGCCTAGATTTATAAAGAAATTAGATTTTTTTTTATTGGATATGTTTTATAGAGAGAAAGTAAAAAAAGATATTTTTTTCCCCCAAGTTTTTGATCTTTTTTCATTTAAGTCTTCTTCCCAGACACGAGAGTGAATGGCAACAGAATCTGATAAGCTTTATTCTTAAGGGAGCGGAATTGGCACACATCACTTCGGTGATGGATTTTGGTGGATTAACAAGATTTTGTTTCACCATCTTCATTTCATCACTTTAAGCACTTTAGCCCCGGAAGAATTTACCCCCTTCCTGACCAGGCCATTTTTTGCAATGCGGCACTGCGTCACTTTAACTGACAATTGCACAGTCGTGCAACGTTGCATCCAAACAAAATTTATATCCTTTTTTTCCCACAAATAGAGCTTTCTTTTGGTGGTATTTGATCACCTCTGCGGTTTTTATTTTTTGCGCTATAAACCAAAGAAGAGCGACAAATTTGAAAAAAAAAACATATCTTTTACTTTTTGCTATAATAAATATCCCCAATTTAAAAAAAAAAAAATAATATGTAGGTTTTCCTCAGTTTAGGCCGATATGTATTCTTCTACATATTTTTGGTAAAAAAATAAATAATAAAAAAAAATGCAATAAGCGTATATTGATTGGTTTGCGCAAAAGTTATAGCGTCTACAAAATAGGGGATAGATTTATGGAACTTTAATTATTATTATTTTTTTGCTAGTAATGACGGTGATCAACGATTTTTATCGGGACTGCGATATTGCGGCGGACAAATTGGACACTTGACACATTTTTGGGACCAGTGACATTTATACAGCGATCAGTGCTATAAAAATGCACTGAATAATGTAGAAATTTCACTGGCAGGGAAGGGGTTAACACTAGGGGGCGATCAAGGGGTTAATTGTGTTCCCTAGGTGTGTTTTAACTGTGGGGGGGGGGGGATGGGACTGACTAGGGGAGGAGACGGATTGGTGTTCCTACTTAGTAGGAACACACGATCTGTCTCCTCTCCCCTGACAGAACCGGGATTTGTGTATTTTTAAACACAGATCCCGGTTCTCGCTCTGTCAAGAGTGATCGCGGGTGCCCGGCGGTCATCGCGCCTGCCGGGCACTCGAGTCGGCTCCTACAGCGCATCTTAAAGAGCCGACGTACAGCTACGACCTGCCGCCCATAACTGCGGTGGCCGGTCGGGAACCGGTTAAGCTGGACTGTGTTACCATATACTTTTGCATATGTTGGCGCATTATATATATATATATATATATATATATATATATATATATATATATATATATATATATATATATATATATATATATATTTTACATATTGTTTGGATATGCCATATGGACACTTTTCATTATGTATGGGTGTTTTATGTTGATCATTTATCTTTAGATTTTTGCTAATATTTAGGAGATTTGTAGATTAATTTAGTGCGCTACTGTGGAATTAATTGCCGCTCTCTCTTTTTTACATTGACATTTGTTTCACCTTGTACATTCATTGTTACAACAGCCTGATCTAATATCAAAGAAATATTATGGACACACCACTATATAAAAACAAACAATAAAAAACAAAAAAACCAAACTGCTGATATGGCAACAATTTCAAAGCCGTATTTAACGGTCATATTTTTAACGGTGATTCGTGAAACAAAACAAGAACAGCTTCATAAGACGAGCGTGTATTTACAGACAGATAAGTGTAATAGGGATAAATCTTCAGATGATATGATGTCACAACGTAGAATGAACCATCTCGGAGTTTATTCCTCGAAGATCGAAGTGTCTATAGAACAGATCCAGTTGAGTATTCCATACACCATCATGTTTAATGAAAATTGTCCCAATATAACTTAAAACCTCATAACAAGGGAAATAAATAATCAATAAATGTACATTATTGGTGGACTAAAAATACTCCATACTTTTCTCCTTCTTTAATATACAGTTTATTGAAGGCGGGCGGGCGGACGTCTGTCCAATCTAGACTGTTCCCCCCAGTACAGTGGACTACTTTGACCTGGCCATGCTGGGACGCAGCTGCAAGGATCCTTCAGCCCAGGAGCCGGGATATTGCCCCATCTTCTTCCATAGGCTCAGCTCTTCTCCGGTGGAGTCCATCCAGTCTACCAGCTGTCCATTGAATAAGCCTAGAACAAGACAAGCCAATGAATATGGTATAAAATTGGTTAACCCTGGTCAGAAAACAATACTTCGCTTTCAAAGGCTGGCCATATACATGTGGAATTCTGAACAAAAATCACACCTTTGTATATTCATTCGATTTTCGACCATTAGTGGGGCCACAGCAACAGCTGATTTTCGTGTGACCATCCAATGTGAGCGATTGGGCATATTGGAAATTTTTTTGCAAAACAAACAAATTTCTAATCAATGATGGGAGAATCGTGCGAGAAATATAATCGAATAAGAAATACGCATGAGCTGTGACCTGGAAAGGAAAGAAGATTCCCAATCATGAATTTTCTTTTCTGTAACAACCTCTGGTGAAATTGAAGGCTTGGTAGGTCAAATGTTGAAATCAGATTAAAAAAAAAAAAAAACTCACAAAATTTTCAATTTTGGATCGACAAATCGCTCACAATTCAACCCATGCATGGCCTGCGTTAGTCAATGAAATGTTATATATTTAAACTTCTTATTAACCAGCTGCAACCAGCAGGTGGTGCACTGAAGACCATCTAACATTCCCCAGTATCACTGTTCTACTATGCTGTGAATAAACATTAATTTGATCCGTTCTCCAGAACAGCACAACTTAAGTCAGATGAGGGACACCCTCACCCTCCCTTCCCAGCTCATACACCCTGGGGACTCTCCAGTCATCAAGCCCCATGTAAAGCTGTTAGATGGGTTCAATGGCAAGACCAAAGACCTCACTCACCAGTTCCAGGACCCAGTCTTACTCCTCCCAGGAAATCATTACTGGACAGCGGTTCCCGATCCCAGACCGTCAGTTCCAGGCACGTATTCTCGAGATCGTCAGGCTTGACGCCGTTATAGACAAACGTGTGATTGTAGTGAGGATTCAGGGTTTTCTTGACTACTGGTGTCTTCCTCTTGGTGTTCCGACCTTTGATTGGTAGTAAGTATCTGTACGGGAACAAATGAGGAAAGATTTTAATTCAACTCAACATCAAAAGTCAATGGAAAATCAATTTTATAAAGAAAGAGGACCTTGTGTATAAAAGTCAAAGTATACATTGCCAGCACACCATGCATCTTCAAGATGATGTCCAAGCATTTATTAAAGCGGTTGTATACCTATTTTTTAAACTGTACGGTTTAGGAGATATTCCCCTCGCAATGAGCCGCTGACTGCAGCGGCGCATGAGCACAGGGGATTTTCGGCTGCAAGCCCGGCAGCCGCCGGACCTTGCCGGAAAAAGGTCTCCCGCGCGCACACGCGGGAGTGACAACATCTCGGCTTCGGCGCTGCGATACCCAGAAGACACGCCAAGGGGAAATGTCAGCTCCCTCAGCGTGGACTGGGTGAAATGCCGGTGCCTCGTTCTAAGGTAAGTATCTCATAATGAGCTAGTATGCGCTGCATACTAGCTCATTATGCCTTTTCCCTTACAGGTGTAGGGAAAAAAAAAAGTCAGCGGGTTTACTACCACTTTAAAGTGAACACATCACAGTGGTAAAGGTACAGTGTTTTGGGACCTCTTCACTAGGCATGTGATGAAGGGGTCCTGCATGGCCCTGAAATAATTGCACCTCTACCACTTCTACCAGCGTAGTGAACGAAACGTACGTCGGAGCGGTATGTGGTCACATGTCCTATCACCCAACAACATCCGGATCCTTTGGCTGCCCCCCTGTGTAAGCTGGAACGCATGCCAACGTGGAGGAGACATGAAAGGCTTTTTCTGACTGCGAAGTCACCCGGACATGCAAGCAGCCCCAGTGCCGGGTAGGCACCCACCAATGTAAGCGGCCATTTGGCTTTTTAATTTATTTAGTTTTTTAATAAATGGTTTTACGCTATGGAGACTGTTTTTGTTTCCTATGTATCCTTATCCTATCTTGAATGAGCTTGACGGGAACGATCCATGCCTATAATACCAACCACAGTCCGGCTATCCATGTGAGCAGGCACAACCCTGCACAAGCGCTAGTGACTCTCTTTTTAACTAAAGGAGTCATTGGTATCTGGTAAGCAGATATGTACTACTTCGAGGTGTTTTCCTTTTCTTATTTTCCTTTGGTGATGGAAAACCTTTTGTTTACAGCAACAAGATTGGGATAATATTGAAAAATATCACTTCAACCACTTCAAATCACTTTTTTATGTGGACAATCAATCACTATATATTTTTTTCACTATTGTGGGCACTTCAATGTGTAATCTAATTATGATTTGTCATAAAGCACTTGATTAGTATGGTATCTAGTGCCCCCTAGCTTTCTTACATCTCCATTTTTTTGGTAATGCAGGAGATATATTTATTTAGAGCACTTGAATATTATGGTATCTAGCGCCCCCTATCTTCCTTACATGAAGGAAGCATTAATAACCCCAGCATTGATGTCAGTGAAAACCATAATAACCCCCAACACAGGTATCAGAGGACACATTAATAACCCCCAGCATTGATGTCAGTGGACACATTAATAACCCCCAGCATTGGTGCCAGTGGATGCCATAATAACCCCAACACAGGTGGGCTGGACCCCTGAAGCTGGCCGCATCCCCATCTCGCCCACACAACAAGAAGCCTAAACCAGAGCCCTCAAGTGTCAGAGGAGGTAGGCGGAGGAGAACTAATTCTGCAGCTGGAGGGTGGGAGGGGGGGAGCAAAGTCCTCCCTCCAGCAGGCATCGCAGCCAGCACTGTGCGTTGTTCTGAATGACAAGAGTAACGGCAGCCTCGCTCCTGTCATTCGGGCAGATCTGAGCGCTCATCTGTTCTCAGCACCCCCTTCTCCACATTGCGCCTCTGCGCCCAGAGCACTTTTCCCTTCCGTCCACCCCTTGTCGTGTCCCTGCTGGCCAGACCACCAGGTGAAAAACAAAGAAAAAATAAATAAAAATAAATAAAAAACGAATGCAGCCACTACAGCTAATGATTGGGAAGCTGCAGTATATGAACTTTTTAGTTTTGGGTTCAATACTGCTTATAGTACCTAAAATTGTCCATAGGTTATGAAGGTTTTACAGGTTATCAGTTTTGCCTCTTTGCCGTGGGCACAGGATGACCTTGTCCCGGCATTGCCGAATAGCATCAGTGCACAAATCTCTTCAAGGGAGCAAAGTCAGTATAATCACGCTTTATTCACATGGTGTTGCTGTTCTGACTCTTTGATAATCCCCTGACCCATCTTTGGATAACATAGCTGAAGGTAATTATTTCTCACCCCTTCACAAAGCTGTCGGATGTTCCTCCCGTCTTAGCTGCCGTCAGGTTTTTGGCTTCTTTAATCCAGACATGAAGTTCTCCTGCTTCGTCGGGCTTACCTTGATAAAAAAGAAAAATAAAGATAATATACAACTTTATAAATTTACAGATCTTCAGTTTATCACTACAAAATGGAGAAATACATAGTTATGTAATAATACCATGCTGCGTTTATGTAGGTTGGCTGTAGGTCCAAAAGGTCCCTCCTGGATGACTATGGATAGCCATGTACATTACAGTGTGGGGGTGTGTGGAGGTGCATTACTACACTAATAACTCACTCTACCATTGGCATGTTCCTTATTAGCACATGTGCATGAAGAAAAGTCTAATTGACTCCTTGTACTGCCCCTTCCCAGTTAGGGAAAGTAAAAAAATAGTGCTGGCCCATAGGGTTACCTTATTGGTTTTGCTATCCTAAAGTATTGATATTAATGTAGGTGTTCTGGTTATTGGGCAGGCAGCTTCTACACCCCAGAGAATCTCCAGGGCCTCCTTGGCTTCACAAATTTTATACACTAATCCCCTAATCCAACTCCGGTGTTGGTTTGGCTTGTAACTGTAGCATCAGTGGTGGCCCGTCCATTAAGGGCGCCCGGGCGCTGCCCCCTCTCTCCTCGCCACCCCCTATATGAGTAATGAATAGATTCATGCATTGCATGAATCTACCCATGGCTGCCCCCTATTCATGCGTCCGCCCCCTTTTGGGTCAATGGGCGCATGAATTACAGCAGCCAGGCTTTTTTTAAAGCACTTGATTAGAGCCATAGGCTCTAATAGGCTTCAAAATATGGTGGGCTCAGGATTAATTATTCGCTGTTGCAACACTGATCCTCCTCCCAGCCAATCAGGAAGCGGGACTGATACCTGTCACCCAATTGGCTGAAAGGACAGGCAATCCTATTGGACGCCTAGGAGGAGGGGAGGAGACACACAGCGTACGCAAGGAGGAGAAGAGCCACCCAGTCCCAACGATGCTTGAATGCCAGGTCCCTGTCGCCGCTCCATGATGGATGCCCACCCCCCGCCGCCATTCCATGATGGATACTCGGTCCCTGCTACCGCTCCATGATGCATGCCCCGTCCCCGCTCCATGGATGTCCGATCTCCGCCGCCTAGATGGGGTAAGTGCCGGTAGATCAACTGGCGGACAGCAGGCAGAGTAGTTGGGGGGTTGGAGTTGCCGCGGGGGGGTGTTCGGTTGTTTTCCGCCCACCCGAACAAAAAACCATTAGCCGCCACTGCATAGCATGTTGTCAGGACTTCATCAACTGGTGGCACTGTGCTTCCCAGAGCCGATAGTTTTAGTTTCAGTGTCCACTAGTGGGTGTCTCCCAGCAGCCAGCAGCTTCTGGTAATCAGTCTCCACCTGGTCTTGGTTGCTGGGAGGGTATTTAGTCTCTCCTCTACTCGTTCACTTCACATCAGTGTTTTCCTGTGCTGTGCTAAGTCAGATGCTCCTAGCACTTTATCTTTCTCCTGATCTTGCTCTTCAGCTGCATCCTGTAGCCTGCACCCTGCTGCCTTATATCTGCTCCCCTTGTTCCTGATCATAGTACTGGTTCCCCCCATCCTTGCATCTCTGGTATTCCCTGTGGCCTGTGTTCCTCATCCCAGATAGCAAGCAATTGAGCTGCAAGTTTGAAAATGACTTCCCAAGCTATTGCTAGACTTGCCAGGCTTCACAAGTTTGTTGCACAATTGCAGCAAGTCTGCATTACATGACTCCAGATCAACTTTCTTTGCAATTATTCTGCAATTCTGCTGCAAGTTCTGCTTCAGTTACATTGTGCAATAGTCATCCCACCACAGGGGGTCACTGTGGCTGAATTTTCATGCTGTAGACTTGCAGAGCTCTTGCTGTACACTCACCACTGCAACTTTGCTCTTGCTAGAGACTTGCCACGAAAATTTGCTACAAAGTGGAAAAGTGTTAACTAGAACTTGTGCTTCAAGTACTCTGCAAGTGTACAACTTGCCAGTGAAAATGTGCAGCAAGTTAACAAGACTTACAATTCAACACTGACACAAATTTGTGGCAAGTTATCCTTGCTATCTGGGGTCTTGTATATATTGTATTATAGTTAGGTGGTAAGGTATTTTGTCATTCGGTTAATTGCTCACTTATGTCTTTAGGTTAGCTGGTATTTGGATGTCTTTTGTTTTTCTATTAATACATTCACGTTAATATATATGGTTTTGTCTCAGTTTCTAAGTGTAGCCATGCAGATCTCTGACACATGTAGACAAAAGTGGAAGTGGAGAACTGCACACTGAGAATGGTAAAACATCAGCTACTTTACGGTGTTGAATAAAACATCACAGACAACATCACAGCTCCAAGGAAAAGGAGAACTTGTTGACGCGTTTCATGCCAACCCACGCTTACTCAGAACCCTGGCTGGTAGGGGAATTTTACAAGAATGGAATTTGAAGTGCCAAACCACTGCGAAAGAGGTCCAGATACAACTTTATTCCAATAATAGTCTGCGAGACAATCTACAAGAGTAACCAACACATTTCAGGAGTCCAAAAATGTCTCCTCCATCAAGGTTCGGTTGCAAACCATGTAAATGGACTAGAAGTGAACCAGCTTCTGGCAAGGCCTGTGTTTGTAATCACATTGGAAGAAATACCATTAAAGTTCACTTCAACTCCATTCCCATTGTTTTCAGTCTGAAGTACTGATGAAGGACCCCCGAAACTTGTTGGATACTCTTTGGATCGCCTCCCTGACTTTCATCGGAATAAAGTTATATCTGAACCATTTAGCAGTGGTGTGGCACTTCAATTTCCATTCTTGTTACCTTCCCAGTATCAGAGCTGCTGTGTGACTAGTTTTGGTACTTATTCTAGCTTTTTTTTTTTTTGGAATATTGCATTAAAGGGTTAATAAAGTATTAAAACTGAAATGTATTTGTACAGGAAATTTGTAAGTTCTGTATATAATTGTATTCTATATTATATGTCTTGCACACTGCCTTCACTGTGCACACGGTACTAATAATGTTTTCATTACATGTTTGCATTCTTTTGAGTCCTGATTAGAATTAGCCTGCCCGAGTTACGCCCCTTGTTACCATAAACACACAATTGTAATATTGTATCGTAATCAGGTGTATAAAACCTTCAATTGCGTCATAATAAAGCAGAAGAGTTATTTGGAAAGATGCGGAGTGTATCTTTTGTGTCTGTTCCCTACTGCAGTAGTTATTAATTTGGAACCACTAATCAATATGAGGATAGGAGTTGCCTATCTATAAAATGGTCAGGTCAGTAGTCTACTTAAATTTTGCCTTCCATGGCTTAACCCCCCCCCCCCCCTCTTTAACATGCCAGTGACGTTTTAAAATATAATCTTTCCATTTTCATTCCATTACTTTATTTTGAACGCAGTGACATCATAACTGGGTCCCTGTGCTTCTACTTGCAAAATCAGGCAGATCATGGGAACTGGGAGGGGCCAGCAAGATGCTGTACATAGCTTCCTGAAAATATCACAGCCCCCTGCCTCAGAACTCCTTTCAAGAGCCCTGGGTGGGCTGGCTCTTGGGAGGAGTTATGCAAATATCAACATGCAAGAATGAATGGGTGTCAATCTTGAGGAGTAGGCGTTCTTCATTTGCATATAAAAAGTATTTGCAGAAATGAAAGGGTCACCCACTTTTTCTTCTCTCACTTCCAGTCGTGGACTTGGATGGTGGGACGAACTTTAAGGATACAACTAGTTCCCCTTTGTAGCTGGACGCACCCTCAGCATTGCCCTGTATAAAAAATTAAAAAAAAAGAAACAGGAGAGGTAATGAATAGATACTGCATATATACGCCATCAGCACAACTTATCTCTTGCCACTCACGTAATGAATATGTGTGGCAGAAAAGAGGGTGGGCTTTAACGCTTCCACACCCCTTTGAAAAAGTATTCATACCTCTTGAAATTTTGCACATTTGGTCATGTTACAATCATAAATGTAATGTATTTTATTGGGATTTTATGTGATAGACCAACACAAAGTGGCACATAATTGTGAAGTGGAAGGAAAATGATAAATGGTTTTCAACATTTTTTACAAATAAATATGTGAAAAGTGTGGGGTACATTTGTATGGCGCCCCCCGGAGTCAATACTTTGTAGAACCGCCTTTCTCTGCAATTACAGCTGCAAGTCTTTTTGGGGATGTCTCTACCAGCTTTGCACATCTAGAGAGGGACATTTTTGCCCATTCTTCTTTGCAAAATATCTCAAGTTCTGTCAAATTGGATGGAAAGCGTCTGAACAGCAATTTTCAAGTCTTGCCACAGATTCTTATTTGGATTTAGGTCTGGACTGTGGCTTGGCCATTCTAACACATGAATTTACTTTGATCTAAACCATTCCACGGCTGCGCGAATAGCTGTCCTTGTACATCAGCCCGTGGCGCTGGAGCCAATGCGCTAGGCCGGCAGCTGCGATGTCCGCCAGCCACCTGCTATCACTCCTCAGAGAGCCAGAACAGGGATCTGTGCATGTAAACAGACAGAGCCCTGTTCTGACAGGGGAGTAGAGAGAGATCGTGTGTTCCCAGTGATCAGGAACAGCGATCTTTCTCCTCCTCCAATCAATCCCCTCCCCCCACAGTTAGAAACACCTCCCAGGGAAAACTTAATCCCTTGGTCAAAAGTGTCCGATCTGTCCACAGCAATGTCGCAGTCCTGCTAAAGATTGCAGATCGCCCCAATTACTAGCAAAAATAAAATACTAAAAATGCTATAAATCTATCCCCTATTTTGTAGACGTTATAACTTTTGCGCAAACCAATCAATGTACGCTTATTGCGATTTTCTTTACCAAAAATAAAAAATATGTAGAAGAATACATAAATAAACTGATGAAGAAATTAGTTTTTTTTAAAACATTTTTGGGATATTTATTATAGCAAAAAGTAAAAAATCTTTTTTTTTTTTTTTCAAAATCGTTGCTCTTTTTTTGTTTATAGCGCAAAAAATAAAAATCGCAGATGTGATCAAATACCACCAAATGAAAGTTCTATTTGTGGGAAAAAAAGGATGTCAATTTTGTTTGGGTACAACGTTGCACGACCGCGTAATTGTCAGTTAAAGCGACGCAGTGCCGTATCGCAAAAAAATGGCCTGGTCATTAAGGGGGTAAATCCTTACGGTCCTTAAGTGGTTAATAAGGGGGCCAGATACTTCCTTTTCCCCCATGTGAAGGAGTATGGGGTACATAATAACCCTACTCATTCACAAAATTAAAAAAAAAAAAAAAAAAAAAAGTTGTAACCTAGAAATGGAGACATCCAAATGTTTGACAAGTCTATTATTAAAAGAACTCAAAATCCCTCCAAAATGGCCTTTCATGTAAATCTATTGTCAACAGTGATGCCCATCAACAAAAAACTCAATTAAAAAAAAAAATTAAAAATTTAAAAAAATTTTAAAAAAAAAACCTGATGACCCGGCGCAGGTGACACTTACACATGAACGCTCCCCACACTGTCATCAGCTACATAGGGGAAGGGGTGGGAATAGTGGTAACATCATTGACCAAATATGGCCATGCCCATATTTAGTCAATGTCATCGCTCAATATCATTGCCCAAAAAAAAGCTAGTGATGTCACTGCATTCCCCGCCACTTTACCAAAAAGGATTCCCCATGACTTCACTGGTTCCTTCGCAAGCACCCGCGGCTTCCTTAGCAACCAGTGACATCAGAAGGGAATCCCCGCTCCTTAAAATGCAAAGGGATGGGGATTGCAGCGTCATCACTGCTCAAATATAAGCAGTGGGAATTCCTCGTAATGATGGGGATTCCTCATGATTATAGTGGTTTCTAGGGATGTCACCAGTGCAAGTACCTGCAACTTCTATAGGTACCAGTGACATGACTGGGGAATCCCTGCTCCTATAAAGCAAAAGGGGTGGAGATGGCAGTGATATCCTTTCCTAAATATGGCCAGTGGGAATTCCTTGTGATGGGGGATCCTTAAAAACCAGTGATGTTAAGGGGAATCCAGCAATTTAAAGAAAAGGGGTAGGGATAGTAATGCCTAGAGATGTAAAATTTCCGGAAATTTTGAAGCTCAGAAAAAAAACAGTTTTTTTCACGTTTTTTTGGGGGGAAAAAACGGAAATTTTCGGAAAAATTTAAAAAAAATGCCACATTAGCACTTTGTCTTTTTAAGATTGAAAGTCATTCTGTTACTTTAGGAACATAGAATATGACTATGGACATTTTGACTTGGCATAAAATTATCACAACTAGCATATTAAAAATATAGTGTAGCCAAACAATTATCACAAACAGAATTTACTTTTTTTTAATAATATTTATTTGTAACAAAGGGAGCAACAATCTCCTGAACTGCTTACTAGTTTATGTGGAACAGCCAATAAGCCTCCACAAAACAATTTTCAAAACCAAAAGTAAAATTTTTTTTTTTTATTTCCTCTCCACAGTATTAAATAAAAACCCCATTCTCATAAAAAGAAATGAAGATGGGGGAAGTGTTAAGAAGAGAGTGGGACTAAGTTTCAACGGACATTTAATCAGAATCATTTTCTGAAATTATCAGTATCCGTCTCTCTGCTTCTGCAGCTCCCCTTTTTTGTCCGTCATCACAATTAGGAGCTTCTAAAAACGTAAGGTTTGACCGGACCGGTTCTTGTTACAATAGCAGCACAGAACCTCCTAAAGGAAGAAATGCATACTGTTCTTGCATTGGAGGGTTCCGTTTGTTACCTAGGACTTGCTTGTCCTCACTCAGTGCACAGAAATTAGAATAATCTGATATCATACATTTTTTTTTTAGAAATGATTTGGAAAATATTTGAACATCCTGTCTTAAAATATTTTATTCATCATGTTAAAATATTCCACAATTTTTTTTTCTTTTTTCAATTTTTCCAATTTTTTGAGGAAAAAAAAAAAACAACAAAAAAAAACAAAACAAAAAAACAAAAAAAAACAAAAAAAAAAAAACGGAAATTCCCGGAATTTTTCTGTTTTTTTTCCGGGTGTTCACATCTCTAGTAATGACGTCACTGCCCAAATATGACCAGTGGGAATTCCTCATGATGAAGATTCCCTGCGATGTCAGTGGTTCCTAGGGATGCCGTGGGTGCAAGCACTCGTGGTTTCCTTAGGAACCAGTGACAGCAAGAAGCTGTAATATACAGAAGTAGTAGAAGCATTGCTTCTATATATAATGCACAGTGAACAGGGGACTGAACAGGCAAAAGTTCAGACATTCGTTTAAATGCTCAGGAAACCAAAGCTTGGACCGAACCCTTGGTTCATCCAGATTCCAGACCACCATTGTATTGCACCATGATTGTGTATATATACCCTCCTTGGCTGACATTGTGGTTGTTGTCATGTAGGTTAATAATTCCTTGAATAAAAGCTCATAAAAACAGAAAATGATGCCACCACAGAAACAGGTGTCACTGGTGGATGAAAGAATGTGAGAAGAGTCACCTTGCCAAGCAGAGGAAGACACTCGTCCATCGTACTGTCAAAGTTCCAGGAGTCCAGAGGCAGGTTCACCTCCCCGAGGAATGCGTTCCTTCCAAAGCGGTCATGGTGCCAGACGGAGAGCTGTAAGGTTCTGGAAAGCAGGACTGATTCCGGGACAATGTACTAGAGACAAATAAACAAAATCTATTTTATCTTTGCTTTTTTAAAGATGACCAGAGTTCAGCTTTAAATAAAATATATTTTTCTGTTTAGATCAAATCATTCTACTTACCTGTAACGTTTCAGAATACAGAGGGTTGACGGTGTTCCGTTTAATTGTGGTTTTGCGTTTCCCTTGGCGGGACTTGTCAGGCAGGAGATAGGACTTGACGTATCTAAAAGAAGGTATTGCAGATGTACGACTCAATACTTCTGAAATAACGTGGCAAAATATATTCTCTTTACATCAAACATCACTAAATATTGGCCCACGGTCCAGACACGAATTAACAGTGCCACCTGGACCACCAGCCAGCCAGTCCCCAAGACAGGTTCCCCCCTCCTTTATAGTGATTGGATGTTAGGACTGCTAGCATCCTAACAACAATGATGTCAGATGCATGCCCCACACTCATCACAGGATGAGAGAAGTGGACTTGTAGTCTTCACCAGCTCCCGCCCTCTGCCTTCCCATAAAAAGGTACAGCGGCACTGTGATGGGGACATTGGATGGAAGGGGGCACTGTGATGGGGACATTGGATGGAAGGGGGCACTGTGATGGGGACATTGGATGGAAGGGGGCACTGTGATGGGGACACCTGATGGAAGGGGGCACTGTAATGGGAACACCTGATGGAAGGGGGCACTGTGATGGGAACACCTTATGGAAGGAGGAACTGTGATGGGGACATTGGATGGAAGGGGGCAGTGTGATGGGGACATTGGATGGAAGGGGGCACTGTGATGGGAACACCTGATGGAAGGGGGAACTGTGATGGGGACATTGGATGGAAGGGGGCACTGTGATGGGGACATTGGAGGTAAGGGGTCACTGTGATGGGAACACCTTATGGAAGAGAGCACTGTGATGGGGACACCTGATGGAAGGAGGCATGGCGATGGGGACACCTGATGGAAGAGGGAACTGTGATGGGAACACCTGATGGAAGGGGAAACTCTGATGGGGACACCAGATGGAAGAGGGCACTGTGATGGGGACACCTGAGGAAAGGGGGGGCAGTGTGATGGGGACACTGGATGGAAGGGAGCACTGTGATGGGGACATTGGATGGAAGGGGGCACTTGATGGAAGAGGGAGCTGTGATGGAAACACCTATTGAAAGGGGACATCTAATGGATAGGGACACCTGATGGAAGAGGCCACTGTGACAAGGACACCTGATGGAAGGGGGCACCTGATGGAATTGGGCACTGTGATAGGGACACCTGATGGAAGACGACCCCTAATGAATGGGGGCCACTGTGATGGGGACCCCTGATGGAAGGGGACCACTGTGTTGGAGGCACCTGATGAAAGGGGGACACTGATGAGGACGCCTGATGTAAGGGGGCACTGTGATGGGGGCATCTGATGTAAGGGGGCACTGTGATGGGACACCTGATGTAAGGGGGCACTGTGATAGGGAAATTAATGTTTCAGTCATGGTTCAATGGGCCTATTTTTACTGCCCCCCAAACTGCAAGTGTAAACTTTACCCTGTGATTATGTTTTACTGTCTCACTACTGATTACAAGTAGGGTTGCACCAATACCGATACTGAGCATTTGCATGAGTACTTGTATTTGTGCAAATGCTCCGATGCTTGACCCGATACTTGGGCAGCCTCAGAGGTGATCGGTGCGGTGGTGGGGGAAGTTACAAGCACCGATCTCTCTGTATAGCTTTTCTGACAGCCGGTTCTCCTCCTCTCCCTCCCGTGGCTGTCAGGGAGATCGGTGCTTGTAACTGCCCCCATCGCCGCACCAATCACCCCCAGCTCTTCCCTCTGTGCTCCCTGTGTCATCCTCTGGGTCCCGATTCCTTTTGTCCTCCGGGTCCCCCTCTGTGTCATCCTTCGGGCCCCCCTGCATCCTCCCAGTCTCTCCGTGGCCTCCTGCGGATCCCCCGTGTCCTGGATCTTTCAGGATGAAGAGCAGAGGAAGGGACCGGTAAATCTGTCATTTACCAGCTCCTTCCTTTTCTGAATGCACAGAGCCAGTGAGATCACGACTGTCCATTTATAACTGCGCATCGTAATCTGTGTTTACGATGCTTCAGTTTATGAATAGAGAGGAGCCTCTGTCTCCTGTCTATTCATCTTCAGTGCAGCTGAGGCTGCTGAGAAAGGGACTGGGGAATCTTTCTCCTCAGTCTCTCTCCCGTCTCAAAGGGGAGATATCAGGGGTCTATTTAGACCCCTGATAACTCATCAAAGCCCCCCCCCCCCCCAACAGGGCTGATAAAAAAAAAACCTACTGACAGTCCACGCTTCATCAGTGCTGCATATTAATGCCACTGTCACATGACATTAAAAAAAAAAAAAAAAGTAGTATCGGTAATCGGTATCGGCAAGTACTTGAAAAATCGTAACGGTACTTGTACTCCGTCTTGAAAAAGTGGTATTGGTGCAACCGAATTACAAGTCCAGTAAGATTGGATTCCCTTGAGGCAGATATGTATGGCTCTCAGCTCTGTTCAGCAGACTGTAAAAAACTAACAATGAAAGTGGAAACTTCGATGCTCTATGGAAAACTGAACATAAAAGAAGAAAGTGAATTACGGGTTGGAGCGTCTCTTTGCGTCATCTCCGTAGGCCAAGTTGCGGCACTCCTTCACCACAATGCTGAGGATCTGTGTCTTTCCATCGTATTTCATGGAGAAGACGATTTCTCCAGTTACTATGATGTTCCCGTAGTCTCCGGCCTCACTGTAAATACTCATCATGCTCCCCAGCGTGCTCTGTAGGAAGGGAAACAGACAGATCATCACCAGCTCCAACCAAAATTCATATTTATCAGTTCTGGGTGGAGTGGGAAGGATTCGCACACACAAATAGGCAAACTTGCATGCATATCCAGAACACACACACACACACACACACACAGGACATGTGGAGGAGGGACTTTCTCAGCTAAATACACCCTCCTGTCTGCATGCCTCAGCTAAGGGCAGATGGATTCCAGGAAGTAAATACTACATGTATCATCTGCCCTTACTCAAGATGGCCACAGCTAGAAATGCTAGGGGTGTGCTTTTCAAAGTTATTTCTCAAAAAAACTAAGCATGGAGACATGGATAGATGGGTGAGTTTGCTCTAATTATTAAAAATTAATGACACAGAGTGTTTAATTTCTGGTGCTGAGATACAGTTTAAATTCCCCTTCAACATGCAGAGGGCATGTTAAACATTTAACAATGTAACATTGTGGCTGTGGTACTCATACCGCCACCTTTGATGAGCCATGCACCAATATGGCCATATTACTAGAGCATCCGCGTTGCACTCCAGATGGCCAAGCCTGCTTACTGTCTGTAGAAGACATGCTCTATATTTTCAATATAGGACTTTGGTAGAGCCATAATTTTGAACTGTCCCCTGACCCCTTTTTTCAGAATCCATACTAATTAGGGCAGGTCCCGATGTTCGAATTGAACGCAAGTTTGACTCGAACATTGGGTGTTCGTTTGTTCACAAACTAACCAAACATATGGGGCGTTCGCGTCAAATTCAAGCACCCTGAAGTGTCCCATAATGCACTGCGAGATCACAGTGCATTGACGGCCGTCAATTGGCCAATGCAATGCACCTGACCTGCATGCTTTGGCCAATCACAGCGTGGTCTGCTGTGAGCCACGATTGGCCAAACAATGTACATTGGCATTGACGTGGTTAAGGGGAACCCTATGACAGAATTAAGAAAAAAAAAAAAAACGGCGTGGGGTTCCCCCCTAAAATCCAGACCCTTATACACGCAATCAGGAAAGGGGGGGGGGGGGCAAGCGGACCATACCAGGCCGCCTGCCTTGGTCCCCCCCAAAGCACCTTGTTGCCATGTTAATGGGGACAAGGGCCTCTTCCCCACAACCCTAGCCCCGGAGGTTGTGGGGGGTCTGCGGGTGGGGGCTTATCGGAATCTGGAAGCCCCTATTTAACAAGGGGGCCTCCAGATCCCACCCTCCTATGGGTATGGGGTACATTATACCCCTACCCATTCACCAAAAAAATAAAAAAAGTGTCAGTTTTTGACAATTCCTTTAATAAAATAGGAAAAAAAAAAAAAAGTTGTCCCGCGATGTCCATCCATCTTTAATCATGCTGCCCAACGGACCTGAAAAATATATATAAAAAAACTCTGCCTCTATGGGAGGCCTCCTGGTGACTGCTGTCTCCTGGCTGTGACAGCTGTTATACAGGCAAGGGCGGGGCCACCCGGTGACGTAGCCGAGTGAATTCCACCCCCTTTTTACGTCATGTGATGTCAGAGGGGGCGGGTTCATCCAGTTACGTTAGCGGGTGGCCCCGCCCTTGCCTATATAACAGCTGTCACAGCCAGGAGACAGCAGTCACCAGGAGGCCTCCCATAGAGGCAGATTTTTTTTCTTTTTCTCTATTTTTCGGGTCTGTCAGGCGGCATGATTGAAGATGGATGGACATTGCGGGACACTTTTTAATTTTCTTTTTTAATAAAGGAATTGTCAAAAACTGTCTATTGTGGTTTTTACTTTTTTACATTTCTTTTGGTGAATGGGTAGGGGTACAATGTACCACATACCCTTAGGGGGGCGGGATCTGGAGGCCCCCCTTGTTAAATGGGGGCTTCCAGATTCCGATAAGCCCCCACCCGCAGACCCCCACAACCTCCGGGGCCAGGGTTGTGGGGAAGAGGACTTTGGACCCCAAAGCACCCTCCCCATGTTGAGGGCAAGTGGCCTGGGATGGTTCAGGAGGGGGGGGGGGGCGCTCGCTCGTCCCCCCCCCCCCCCACGTTCCTTGCCTGCCAGGAAGCTTGCTCGGATAAAAGTCAGGTATGGATTTTGGGGGGGACCCCCACGCCAATTTTGTTTTTCAAATTTTGGCGTGGAGTTCCCCCTTAAAATCTATGCCAGACCCGAAGAGCCGATTTTTTCATTGATTTCTCATCTATATTGCCGGGAGCCGGCAATAGATTACAGCCGCGAGCAAGTTTAAATTACATTTTTTCCTTTAAAAAGGTCATTTTGCTGCGGCACTATTCTATACATTGCACAGATGCGCCACTTGTAAGGGGACCCCTCAGGCATGATATTTAAAGCAATATTTAAAATTTTTATTGTTTCCCTTTAAGCATTATTAAAAATCACTGCTCCTGAAAAAAACGGTTGTTTTAAAAACTATTTTTTGCATCGATACATGTCCCCTGGGGTAGTTCCTGGGTCCCCATACCCTTTTTATGGCAATAACTTGCATATAACCCTTTAAAATTAGCACAGATTTTTCAGGTAAGTGTCCTATAGACTTTAATAACCATTCTACGGACATGCACCCTTTGCTAAGTGTTTATATTTAAAATAAAATGTGGTTCCAACCGTGGATGTCCCACTGCGCAAGCTGCCTCTTCCTGATTTTAAGCGATGAATTTCCACCAAATTATCAATATCTTCATCTTCCTCTTCCTATTAAAAACAAAAATGGTGAAAATGAACAAAAGCAGCAGGTGGTCCAACCATTTTTGTTGGTGAAAGGTTGTATCAAAGTACCATGGAATAAATAACATTTGATTTTAATAAAGTGCCTGGTCTGCATTAAGAAACTCGGTGCCAAGACGACATACAATTGTGGAGTATGGCAAACTGAGATGGTCTTCACCCTACTGAGCCTGGAAGGAATATTGTTTTCTGAGATTCAGAGATTTTATTAATTTATAGCATGCAGAGAAATCACACAGGAGCGAGTATACGGGTAATGCACAATACAAACCATTTCTACATTCAGCCCAGGAACAGACTTGCTTCGATCCCCCATGGATCTTTCTTCTTTGACCTTCTCTTCTGGACGTAAATCTATGGTGGACTTGCTGTAATCTAAAATGCACATTAAAAGATATACACACCAGATTAATGTATAGTATAATGAAGTGATAATAAATATAATTAAAAAAATTATATAATAAAAAAGTAAAAATTATATTTATATATATATTATATATATATAATATATATAGTTGAGGTCAGGACTGGTCAGGCCAGTCAAGTTCCTCCACCCCAAACTCGCTCATCCATGTCTTTATGGACCTTGCTTTGTGCACTGGTGCGCAGTCATGTTGGAACAGGAAGGGGCCGTCCCCAAACTGTTCCCACAAAGTTGGGAACATGAAATTGTCCAAAATGTCTTTGTGTGCTGATGCCTTAAGAGTTCCCTTCACTGGAACTAAGGGGCCAAGTCCAACCCCTGAAAAACAACCCCACACCATAATCCCTCCTCCACCAAAGGGTTTGGATCAGTGCACAAAGCAAGGTCCATAAAGACATGGATGAGTGAGTTTGGGGTGGAGGAACCTGACTGGCCTGCACAGAGTCCCGACCTCAACCCAATAGAACACCTTTGGGATGAATTAAAGCAGAGACTGCGAGCCAGGCCTTCTCATCCAACATGAGTGCCTGACCTCACAAATGCACTTCTGGAAGAATGGTCAAACATTGCCATAGACACACTCCTAAACCTTGTGGACGGCCTTCCCAGAAGAGTTGATGCTGTTACAGCTGCAAAGGGTGGGCCAACTCAATATTGAACCCTACGGACTAAGACTGGGATGCCATTAAAGTTCATGTGCATGTAAAGGCAGGTGTCCCAATACTTTTGGTAATATATAGTGTGTGTGTATGTATGTATGTATGTATGTATGTATGTATGTATGTATGTATGTATGTATGTATGTATGTATATATATATATATATATATATATATATATCTCTATATATATCTATATATATATCAACCCATGTTAATCAGCCATCATTAATATTCCGCTCGATATCAATCAGTATCAATATCTATCATTCCCATCATAATTTATAAAAACAAAAAGGTTTTTTGTCACATTTGTGTTTTAGCAATGAAGAGACACTCTACCGCTGTACTCATACGTGAGGTGGTCGACAAATGGTCAAAGTGGTTGTAGCCCCTTACATATACCCAGTGAAGTGACTGGCCTCACACAGAGATGAAACAAATCCTCCTACATAGGTTGTACCTGTTAATCTGCAGTCTTCTCTTCCCTACAGCCAAAGTCAAGGATTTATACAGCTTGTCTGAGCTCTCAGAAAGCAGGAGGCGGGGGGCTGCATTTACGCTCTGCAGAGCTCAGTCAGAGTTGATTGAAGGGAAGGGACCCCCCCCCCTTTTCACACAGCACACAGAAACAGAACTGAGGACGTCAATCACAGGCTGTGTGCTGGAGCTCCCTAAGCGGTCACATTTTTTCTCTTGGTGTCGGGAAAACTTGTCAGAAGTGACTCATGCAGATAGCGGAACAAGGCATAGAGGAACAAGGCATCAGACAGAAATGACACTTAGGGGGAGATTTACTAAAACTGGTGCACTCAGAATCTGGTGCAGCTGTGCATGGTAGCCAATCGGCTTCTAACTTCAGCTTGTTCAATTAAGCTTTGGCAAATAAAAAACCTGGAAGCGGATTGGTTTCTATGTAGAGCTGCACCAGATTTTGCACTCACCAGTAAATAACCTCCTTAGTGCTCTGAACTGAGACAAGTGCACACTATAGACGGAGGGATGTGCTGTGTTCATGTTTCTTGTCAGAGGTTTACAACCATTTTAACAGTATGCGTAGACTGAGTCACACAGGTAGCCAACAGTGTATGAACTAGACATGTGCACCGACAAAAAATTTGTTCCCTTTCGTATCATTCGTTTTTTTGTTTTTTTCGGAAATTCGAAAATTCGGAAATTCGAGAATTCGGATTTTCAAATTTTCTAATTTCTGAATTTTCTAAATATCCAAACTTCCAAATTTTCGGAATTTAAAAATTTGGAAATTCAAAAATCAGAAAAAAAGAAAGTCAGTAAAATTCAAAATAATAACTAACTATTAAGTTATAGGTATTTGAATTTCCTTTCAAATTTGGCTGTTAGTTAATGTAACGAATACAAATGTATCCAAAGTTGCAAATTATCCGAAATAACGAATGCCGCATCTAAACAAATGGAATGGAACAAATTAATAATAAATAATAATAAAAAGGTTTTATTATTATTTTGTTATTATTAGTTCGTTATGTTCCATTCGTTTAGATACGGCATTCGTTATTTCAGATGATTCGTAACTTCGGATAAAGTCGTACTTGTTACATTCACTAACAGCCAAATTTGAAAGGAAATTCCAATACCTATAATTTATTAGTTATTATTAGTTAGTTATTATTTCATATTTTCGGGTTTTTGAATTTTCCGAATTTCAAAAATTCGGAAATTCAACATTAGGAATTTTTGAATTTCTGAAATTTCCGAAAAATTTGAAATTTGGAAATTTGAAAATTAGAAATTCAGAAATTAGTAATTCCAGAAATCCGAAATGTCAGAAATTTCGGAATTAACGAATTTGTCAAAATTCGTTAAACAAATTCGGAACTAAACAAATTGCACATGTCTAGTATGAACTAACATTTGATCAAGTTACATGCATCTTGTTCATTCTGTACCTTTATATCCGCTTATCTTAGTATTCACTTTAGCTGTGATATTTTACCCTGTAAAAAACAATTCCTCCCAGTGCTCATATATACTTAATATTGATTGATAGCATAACTCTCATATTCATTGTCAGCCTGTCAACTGCCCTTCACATTAGTACAGAAGACATAAAAACAAATTTAAATTTTAGACCTGATGGCTTCATGACACTGCGAGGATTCTTCTTAAATATAGTATCGGTCTCGTCTGCAGAGCCTGCACTCCGATTCCCAATACGAGACTCCTAAATTAAAATGCAAAGGTATTTTATTACAAGAATATTCAGCTAAGTCGAAAAGTAAACAGTAGAAATGCCCATTGGTTTTTCTTCTAAACTTTGAAGAGTGTCCAAATCCCATCGAGTTCATACAAGTAAAAATCAGTAGGAAATTGAAAATGCTCTAGTCGGGTTTGTGGCAGATTTACTTTAAGAGTCTTAGTTATTTTGCTACACTCTTAAAAAAAAACTTAAGGAATAGGCAGAACGAGGTTCCCACAAAAGGGACATTTAGATGGACCTTGGCTGCCGGGACATTTAGATGGACCTTGGCTGCCGGGACGCTTAGGTGGGCCTTGGATGCTGCCGCGACGCTTAGGTGGGCCTTGGATGCTGCCGCGACGCTTAGGTGGGCCTTGGATGCTGCCGCGACGCTTAAGTGGGCCTTGGATGCTGCCGCGACGCTTAGTTGGGCCTTGGATGCTGCCGGGACGCTTAGGTGGGCCTTGGATGCTGCCGCGACGCTTAGGTGGGCCTTGGATGCTGCCGCGACGCTTAGGTGGGCCTTGGATGCTGCCGCGACGCTTAGTTGGGCCTTGGATGCTGCCGCGACGCTTAGTTGGCCTTGGATGCTGCCGCGACGCTTAGTTGGGCCTTGGATGCTGCCGCGACGCTTAGTTGGGCCTTGGATGCTGCCGCGACGCTTAGTTGGGCCTTGGATGCTGCCGGGACGCTTAGTTGGGCCTTGGATGCTGCCGCGACGCTTAGGTGGGCCTTGGATGCTGCCGCGACGCTTAGGTGGGCCTTGGATGCTGCCGCGACGCTTAGGTGGGCCTTGGATGCTGCCGCGACGCTTAGGTGGGCCTTGGATGCTGCCGCGACGCTTAGGTGGGCCTTGGATGCTGCCGGGACGCTTAGTTGGGCCTTGGATGCTGCCGCGAGGCTTAGTTGGGCCTTGGATGCTGCCGCGACACTTAGGTGGGCCTTGGATGCTGCCGCGACGCTTAGGTGGGCCTTGGATGCTGCCGCGACGCTTAGGTGGGCCTTGGATGCTGCCGCGACGCTTAGTTGGGCCTTGGATGCTGCCGCGACGCTTAGGTGGCCCTTGGCTGCCGGGACGCTTAGGTGGCCCTTGGCTGCCGGGACGCTTAGGTGGCCCTTGGCTGCCGGGACGCTTAGGTGGCCCTTGGCTGCCGGGACGCTTAGGTGGCCCTTGGCTGCCGGGACGCTTAGGTGGCCCTTGGCTGCCGGGACGCTTAGGTGGCCCTTGGCTGCCGGGACGCTTAGGTGGCCCTTGGCTGCCGGGACGCTTAGGTGGCCCTTGGCTGCCCAGCTCTGATTTTAATACTGAGCTAGCAAGTTCTGCACAGCAAACATGGGTTGTGATAGAGACAAGTGTGAATCTAGACCTGAAGTGTCACAGCATGATATTCAAAGTCCAGATACAAGTTTATTCCAATAAAAGATTTGTTTAGGTCAACACATTTCGGGAGTTGTAGCTCTGCCCCCCTTCATCAAGGCTTAAAAATTACACAATTGGAAAAAATGTATATAGGCTCAGTAGTAAACAGAAGTGTTGACTACTTTTAATTCTAGCCTACCAGTCTTCAGAAAAAAAGAGGAAAAGTAGCTTCTCACCAAAAAACCCAAAGTTGGGTATATTGAAACGACCATGGCAAAGACTAGTCCACCTGGCACAACCAACCCTAATGTGTTTCAATCCTGCTTCTAAATTAATCATAGGGGCTGAGCATTGGTCATTTCAATAAATCTATTTTTGGCTTTTATGGTAAGCAGCTACTTTTCTGAGGAGTGGTAGCTGGATGTGGAGCAGGTCACAAGCACGTGGAGCCTGCCCCTGATGCTGGTGGACTGCAGATGAGGTTTATGCCTAAAGCGGAAACCTATTTTTTAAGTACATTGGTACTAGTAATTCTACATTCACTCAGGTTGTATATGGTGTCCATGAAACCATAGGAGCAGGAATAGTCAACTTTGGCACTCCAGCTGTGGTGAAACTACAAATCCAATCATGCCTCTGGGAGGCTACAATGCCTCAAGGACTTGAACTTACAAAACAGTTGCTGTACTGAGGTTGTCTACCCGTGCCATAGATTATATTTCCTCTCCTCTTGTCACTGACATCAATGATCAAGAAAAAAGTGGGATGAAAACTTTACAATGGAATAAGAGAAGAGGTGACAGAGGTGTTAACCTTCTCCGCTCTACTAGAAAGTAGGTTTTTACTGCTGCCCGCTTGCCTATAAGAGAAATTTCCAACCCCTTCTTTTCGGTCAGAGATTTAAGAAGTAGGGAGAAGGGCCCAAAATGAGACACAGATAAAAAGTTCAGTAGGTTCTAACCCATTTTTTTTTTACAAAAAAAAAAAAAAAACATTTTGGCTGGAGTTGTACTTTAAATAGAAGTCAAACAGAAATATTTTTTTGTTGTGCAGGCTGTTATAAAATATCTTGTCTAGAAACCTACTCCTTCAGAATCAGATTGGTGAAATTCTCTGGTCCGGGTGGGAATAGTGAGCGTATCCACTTTGGCACCGCTGGGACCAGAACTTCTCTTTCCATCTTTGTCCATGGAATTCTTTCTGAGGATCAAAAAGGAACACATTTTGCTTTTTACTCAATCAATGAGGCTTTGTACAGTGCCAAAGATAACACATACATCTTTATAATTTCTATATATATCATTTCATCAAAAAAACAAACAATAGACATTAAAAAGGTTACACTGTAGGACAAACATTCTAAGGAATAAAATAGGAAAAGGTTATTCACTCTGATGAGCTAAGGAGATTAAAATAAGGAGGAGGTGAGACTCCCCACTTTCAGCCTTCTCCTGCGATAGGATCCACAGGGCCCTTCGCCCCCCCCCCCCTCCCCCAGAAAAACCACCAAGAGACATAGTACTCTGTCTTAAGGACTTCCTGATCAAAGAGGAAATACTTAGAGCCTCGCGGAACAGCCCAAGCATTCGTCTGGAAGGTACCCAGATTCAAATCTACCCTGACATCTCCCCTACCACCCTGGATAAGCGCAGAAGGATGAAGGAAGTTACTTCGGTTCTCCAGGCTGCCAGTATTCGCTATCGCTGGGGTTTCCCATTCAAGCTCCAGGTGCCCCACAACGGCACAACATACACCGTAACCTCACCGATATAGGGAAAGGAATTGCTTGTGAAGATGGGCCTCCTTGATGCGGCTTCCTTGCCCAGACTACCCTCCACTCCACGTCACTCAGCTATTTGGGTGACCCCTCCACCAAGAAGAGACCGCCGTGATCAACGCCGTGACTGACATCGAGGCACATTTTTTTCTTTTTTTTTGTCTCTCCTCTTTTTTTTCTTTTTTTTTTTACTTTTTCCCCTACCCCTGTTTTTCTCTTTGTCTCTCTCCCACCAGGGTATCGAGATTGGAACATCTCCCGTCATGCTTAGAGAACATTGGACTCTCCCGGCTCATTACGGACTCCCGGATGCGTCCGCATGATTGTCCCCACACTCCTTATCAATGAGAACTGACTGGCTTCTCATCTGGTTAGTGATGTCGAAGCTGGTTGATTCCCCTCAGGTAAATTCCTCAGCAGAATTTATGTCTGCACGGATGACACGAACATTACCGCTCAGAGTGTCGGACCTTATGGTCCGAATGGACATTTTTTTTTGGGTCCATGGGATGTTTTTCCCCATGACCCCCCAGAGCTTTGTTTGGCATTTTTTGGGCCTAGTTTTCAGGCCTATAGTTTTTCTATTTCTCTGTGGTTATGATTTAATGTTTTTATTTTCTTTTTATGTTATTCGAATCTACTGGCTTTACTTTTGTGATGTATGTGCTACCAACTCAGGGTTTCAATACGTGCAGCCTCATTGGACTGTACGTCTAAGCTATGCAATACCTCTGAGGAGGCCGGGTTGTTGTATGATGGCTCCCTCTCGGCCTGGACCCCTTACTGACCCTAGCGAATTTACTATAAATAACCATGGGTATTAATATTATTTCCCATAACGTTAAAGGTTTTAATACCCCCCAGAAGAGGAGAAAAGCATTTAAAATGTATAAATCTCTTGGGGCGGATATAATCTTGCTCCAGGAGACTCACTTCTCCAGAGATAATCACCCATCACACTTTGACAAATCTTTTAATCAAAGCTATTTCACCACTCATGGGTCCAGGTCTAGAGGGGCGGCCATCTTTATCAAAAATTCTGTGATGTTTCAGGCTCAAAAGATCTATAAAGATCCCAACAGTCGTTTCGTGATAGCTCAGGGTACCATCCAAAACAAACTTCTAACTATAGCCTCAGTGTATGCCCCAAACACCTCACAGGCAACATTTTTCAAGGAATTCTTCCTAACACTAGATAAGTTCCACTCCCCTCATATGCTAATCGGAGGGGACTTTAATTTGGTTGCCCACTCAGGACTTGATAGAAGCCGAACATGTCCAACGTCCCAGGCCTTTCCCAAATCCCTTCAACACTCCCTAAAATCCTCCCAACTTATAGACATATGGAGAGCCCACAATGTCGGCTCTAGGGAATATACGTTCTACTCCCACCCCCATGACAGTTACTCACGTTTAGATTATATTTTTGGCACCCCCTCTCTGACAGTGAACTCAACTACAGCCAACATTCATGTGTGCCCATGGTCGGATCACCACCTTGTATCCACCCATATCTCATGCTTGGGCCTCCCACATATAGCCAGGTCCTGGCGCCTCAATGACACACTACTCACAGATCCTGTGATTATGGCTCAGTTGGTGGAACGTCTTAACGAATATTTCAGGCTCAATAATGTAGAGAACATTTCCCCTACCTCTCTGTGGGCAGCCCATAAGGCTGTGATGAGGGGCCATCTAATAGAGATTTCCACGACCCAAAAAAGACAGAAACAACAAGACACCCACAAACTTACCTTAGAACTGGAACAACTTTATCATAGACACACACAGACCCCTACACAGGAATTGCTCCTTCAAATCACAGAAAAAAGAAGGGCTCTAGATGATATACTGTCAGATCAGATAGAAAAGTCTCTTAGATGGTCTAAAGCCCGCTTCCTTCTATACAGTAACTCTGCTTCCATGCTGTTTGCGCGAAAGCTTAAACAATCCACCCAACCGACCCATCTCTATAAACTAAAGGATAGCCATGGCAACCTAACCTCTCACCCAAAACATGTTCTGCAGATCTTCTCCACCTTCTACCAAAAACTATTTTCTGGCCCAGACCCCTCACGCCCTCCCCCTATGCAATCATGGCTGGATTCCCTCTCGCTCCCTCGACTTTCAGAGGAGCAATTGGACATCCTAAATGCCCCTTGCTCGTCGGAGGAGGTGGCCTCTATTATCTCCTCTCTCAAACCTTCTAAAGCCCCAGGCCCGGATGGCTTCTCTCCTGTTTATTACAAAAAGTTCGCTGAATCCCTACTCCCCACACTCACAAATATGTTTAATCAAATACTCAAAGGACAATGTTTCCCTGAAGAAATGCTATTGGCCAACATGTCCCTTATTCCCAAGCCTGGCAAAGATCATACCCTACCCCAAAATTTTCGCCCCATTTCGGTTATTAATAACGATCTCAAAATATTTGGGAGGATCCTGGCCGACAGATTGGCCAAAGTTATTACAACCTTGATATCGCCCGATCAAACCGGATTTATCCCATCGAGACAGATTACTGATAATATACGTTTGGCCACTAATATTTTGCAGGACGCCCATATGAACTCTAACTCAGTATTGCTTTTAAGTTTAGATATAAACAAAGCATTTGATAGTGTCCTCTGGACATATTTAGATACAGTGTTGGCCAGATTTGGGTTTAGTGGGGCATTTTTACATGGCTTTAAGGCCCTTTACCATAACCCAAAAACCCGAATTAAACTTCCAGGATGCTACTCAGATTATTTCTCTCTGGGCTGTGGCACTAGACAGGGGTGTCCTTTATCCCCGCTTTTGTTCGCATTGGCTATGGAGCCCCTGTCTAGATCCATCTCTAATGACCCAAACATCAGGGGCTACAGTAAGGGAGATCAGGAATTTAAACTTAGCCTGTACGCAGATGATGTACTACTGTTCATCTCAGACCCCTTAATCTCCCTCCCTAACCTTATGTCCTCCCTTGACTCTTTCCATAAACTATCAGGCCTGAGCGTTAACCCCTCCAAATGTTCGGCTCTACCAGTTCACCTTCCGCAACCCCTATTGACCACCCTTACAGAAAAATTTAAATTCTCATGGAACCATACCTCTCTACAATACCTAGGAGTTAAATTGGCCCCCTCTTTAAAACAGTTATACTCATTGAACTACCCCCCAGCTTTCTCCAATGTCAAATACCTGTTAAATCAATGGTCCTCCTATCACATATCATTCCTAGGGAGAATCCAAGCAGTGAAAATGAATATCCTCCCTAAACTCCTATTTCTCTTCAGATCCCTACCTCTATATGTCTCACGATCAATTCTTCAGAGGGTTCAGATAGACCTGCTCAGATTTATATGGCAGAATAAAAAACCGCGAGTGGGACGGGCACTGATCTATAGAGCCCAGAGGAGGGGGGGATTGGGATGCCCGGATCTATGGAAATACTTCCTGGCATCTCGGCTTACCCAAATGGCGCAGTGGCATTCCTTCCCGACCCCGGTGCCATGGCTACAATTTGAGCGGATCTCAATAACTCCATATTACCTCCCTGGCCTTCTCTGGTCCCGCTCAGTCTCCCCTAAAGATATTACCCCATTGAACAATATTGTTGGTCAATCACTTTATCTATGGTCTCTTTACCGTAAAAAGTTCAGGTTGCATTCTGACGTCCCCCTTTTGTCCTCTTTTTTGGGAGAACCCTCATTTCCCCCAGCTTTTCCCTCCAATCTGCCATATCTTAGATGGATTGCATTGGGCTTGGTGGACCTCGCTTCTCTGCTGCAGAACGCCTCTTTCTGCTCCTACACCCACTTGCAGCAGACCTATGGGATGGGTAGATCCGAGTTCCACCAATACTTGCAAATTCGACACTTCTACTCAACTCTTTTGAGGGGTGGGGTGGAGGTGTCGAAAACCCCATTTGAACATCTGTGTGGGGAGGCGGCGAGAGATAGGGGGACAATCTCCGTACTTTATCGATACCTCAATGACCACAACTCCCCTCGAAAGTCGTTGGCGATGGAGGCTTGGGAGGCGGAGTTGGCCCAAGAGATCCCTGACGGAGATTGGCAAGACATGCTAGATAACATGCACAAATGTACACGTTCTGTGTCAATAAAGGAAACAGTGCTTAAGCTTCACACTAGATGGTACTACACTCCGGAGCGTCTTCATAGGATATATCCCCTGGTCGCTGGCACATGTTTCAGAGGATGCCAGGACAGGGGAACGCTGTTGCATACGTTCTGGAGTTGTAAGGCCTTGGACACTATTTGGCACAAAACTACATCCCTTATCAGACTTCTCTCCGGAATATCACTTACCTTGACATGTCAGATGTGTTTGCTGTTTGCGGAGCTTCCAGATGTTCCCCACCCCTTACAAAAATTAATTCACACACTCTTCAGTGCAATTCAATGGGCAATAGCTTTGAACTGGAAACGCCCCCAGGTATCCTGGTCACAGGTGATTTCTCGTATGGAGTCTATCAGATCTATGGAGAGAATACATCATACTCTCCTAGATTCCATGCCTATATTTGACCGAAACTGGAACATCTGGACAGCTCATCTATTGAGCAACAGACTGGAGGATCCCCCAGATGCTTCAGCTGACCCTCTATAAAATGAGGGTTAGCTTTATTTGTTAAGAACACACTAAGGGGACACCCCAGGGCCTTCACAACATATTAGATCCTTACAATAATAGGCACATTGTGTCTTACTCCCTGACTGTAAACCTATTTTATTAGAAGTACACATCGATCACAATTGTATGATTTTGGTTTTCTCATTTTTTCTTTACTCGTTTGTCTTTTTATTTCCTTTTTATTTTATTATTTTACTACTATTGTTTTATGGGCTCACTTTGTACGCTTGTATGAGCTAAGATCTGCACTGTGTGTGATACTTCATTTATCTGTCAAATGCTTTCGTACCATTATGATTCATGTCACTACAGTGCCTGTACACCCAAATGTTATATTTTCCTACAATAAAAATGTTTGAAAACAAAAAATAAGGAGGAGGTGTTCAAAGTGAACCTGAGCCCAGATCATGCACAATAAGATACTGATATTACATATGAACAATCAATAAAAGCACTTTAACCAGTGGCGGTGCGTCCATTAAGGGCGCACGGGCGCTGCTCCCTCTCTCCAGCCACCCCCCTATATGGCTAATGGATAGATTCATGCATAGTGTTTTTGCAGCACCTGATTAGAGCCATAGGCTCTAATAGGCTTCAAAACATTTGAACTTTGAGCGCAAAGCATTGCGCTCGCACTCCACCCAAGTGTGTTAGAAAAGTGAATGAATACACAGGAGCCGCTGTCTGACCTGCTGCATGGTCCCACAGCTCGCTGCCGTCACCCGCTGCCTGACCCACCACTGAGATAGGGTAAGTACCGGGCAGACGGCGAGCGGGCTTGGGGGCACAGTGGCAGCATTTGATGGGGCACAGTGGCAGCGTTTGATGGGGCACAGTGAGGCTGCAATTGATGGGGCACAGTGAGGCTGCAATTGATGGGGCACAGTGAGGCTGCAATTGATGGGGCACAGTGAGGCTGCAATTGATGGGGCACAGTGAGGCTGCAACTGATGGGGCACAGTGAGGCTGCAACTGATGGGGCACAGTGAGGCTGCAACTGATGGGGCACAGTGAGGCTGCAACTGATGGGGCACAGTGAGGCTGCAACTGATGGGGCACAGTGAGGCTGCAACTGATGGGCACAGTGAGGCTGCAACTTTTTTCTGAATTTTTCAGTTTGTTTGCGCCCCCAAAAAAATTTTGAGCACCAGCGGCCACTGACTTTAACCTCTTGCCACCCACAAAAAACATAAGCGCATAAGCAAAGAGGGTGACTTTAACACCCACATGCTGCACATATGGTCCAAAGAACAGCCGAGATTTCTCCGCAGAGAGCCCACTCCTAGCAGCGACAGCTCCTGATCTCTAATAACGAGCGGAAGCAGTTGGGACAGGCTCCCAATTATATGACCACTTCTTTTTTCTTTAAATCTGCGGTGGTGCTAAAAGACCAAAACAGAAAAATCATTAGGTTAACAAAAAATGTGCATGTGAAACACACACTATAAAGTGCTTAGTCATCCTCCGAAGAGGTAGGACCTCTCCCTGATGCCCCGGGGTGCAAGGCTCCTGACCGGGACAAATGGTTCGACACGGTCCACCCCTCTCCTCGTGGCCAGCCAAAGCAGAATACTAGATCAAGGGGCTCTCCCAAAGAGAGACTCCATGCCCCCCCCCCCCCCCCAGGGTCAGAGGAGGTAGGAGCCTGAGGGCCCCCCATCCTCCCCCTAGATGTCATGGCAAGCCTGAGGACTCACACCCTCCATTTTAGTGAGAAAAATAATACACCCAAAAGTAAAAAGGTGACAAAACATGAGGAGAAAATAAATCAAAAAAATAAGTGGCTGTGCAATGTGCACTGGTAGGGCCCTTAGCCCCGGTAACAAAAATTGCCCCAGACTTAGCTAAAAGGCCCAGCCCTAAAAGGCACAGTGCAGAAAAAATGTATTTGGTGCTATGACTATGTGCCGTTTCACACTGTGGGTCCCACACCCAAGTGTTACTAAGAGCACCCCCTAGGGCGACCACTCCAAGGGGGGCACAGACACTGCAAACTCTCTGCCTTCCCTGTGCATGGCCAGACAAGGTAGATCCACTCAAATCAGGAGGCACTAGGCCCATCCAGTTTTCCCGGGGGGAATTATTCTCATACCTCAACAGCCTGTGGGCTCCCTGGTTTCTGTTCCAGCCAGTACTAGCCTTCAGAGTGCCCATCATACCAGCAAGGACACTATACAGTCAACCATTCCAGGTCTCGTGGGTCAGAACGATGGCATAGCACCCCTACTGGACACCGAAAAGAACTGATACTACAATTGATCTGAACCAAAAGGCCTCAGTGGCAGCCAATCACAGTGGTCACATGACTGGGCAGTCCATTCCACCCTTGCCCATAAAAACCCAGTTAAAGGGATGCCAGGACTGGGCAGGGAGAGGTTAAAGAACAAGTATCACCACAAGTACAAAAATGTTTGTTAAATCCCCCAGGGAACTCTTTGTACACAAAAATTGTTTCTGTTTATAGCCGACCTGCGGTTCCCACGTACATAGCACTTCTGGATAGCTGGCCCCTCCTCCCACTGCTATCCGACAATGCTTAATGAAGGATACAGCAGTTGTCAGTGACAGTTCAGAGCAGCCAGCACTGCGCCTGCTCCCTCTCCTCTGTAAGCTGCCAGCTCTCTTTCTAATCCTGCAGCCCCGTACCTCCACTGCTCCCTTACATGTACATAAAACACTTGATTGATTGAGCTACTGCTATTTTATAGGGGACCAACTATCAAGCCATTGGCTTGTTTTCTTGTGAATAACAGCGGCTGCCAGGCACGGATTTAATCCCTTTGCCGCCCCAAGGCCAGGTCCTTCAATGCCGCCCCCCCCTCCCCCCCCCACACACACACACACCACTATTTTTGTCCTTTAACGATGACGGCTACAATAGATCAATTAAAAACATATCTCCACACACGAGAACACTGAAAATAACTGGCTTTAATTGTACAGACTGAAAATACTCTGTAATGCAGAAAATGCCTTTTAAAGTTTATAGCAGTAAGAAACTCCTTACAATTTTTTAGTTCTAACTTTTCTTGCAGCCTATCAGTGGCCATCAGTGCGTCCTCATCAGCCTCATCAGTGTGGCCTTATCAGTGCATCGTAAGAGTGCAGCCTTATCAGTGCCCATCAGTACTGTCCCATCAGTGCTGCCTTTATCAGTGTCCATCAGTGCCGCCTACCAGTGCTCATCAGTTCCGCCTACCAGTGCCCATCAGTGCCGCCTACCAGTGCTCATCAGTGCCGCCTACCAGTGCTCATCAGTGCCGCCTACCAGTGCTCACCAGTGCCGCCTACCAGTGCTTATCAGTTCCGCCTACCAGTGCCCATCAGTGCAGCCTACCAGTGCCCATCAGTTCCGCCTACCAGTGCCCATCAGTGCAGCCTACCAGTGCCCATCAGTGCAGCCTACCAGTGCCCATCAGTGCAGCTCACCAGTGCTGCCTACCAGTGCCCATCATTGCCACCTATAAGTGCTCACCAGTGCAGCCTACCAGTGCCCATCAGTCCCCATCAGTGCCCATCAGTGCCGCCCATCAGTGCCTATCAGTGCAGCCTACCAATGCCGCATATCAGTGCCGCCTCATCAGTGGCAATCAGTGCAGCCTTGTCAGTTTCAAAATATCACAGCTTACTAGTGTATATTAATTGTGTTTTGATTATAGCATGGAGCACTTTGCAGTGCATGAATTTTCACTGAATGTGGATTGTTTAATGGGTTTGCATTGATTTCAGCACGGAGCACTTTGCATATGCTGGAATCTATGCAAACATAGACAGTCCACATTCATTGAAAGCTCATGTACTGCCAAGTGCTCCATGCATGCTGGAACGTATGCAAAGTTATTAGACAGTCCACATTCAGTGAAAGCTCATGTACTGCAAAGTTTGCAGTACATAAACTTTCACTGAATGTGGACTGTTTAATGAGTTTGAGTATGCATGGGGCACTTTATTGCAATATGCTCTGAAAATTTGCATGTAATCCATGCTGAGCACTGCCACTTTATATGGATGATGACTTACAAAAATAAATGCAACTTACCTGCTGTCCTGGCCACCACTTGCGGGGGTTCCCGTCACCCTCCTCTTTCTTTTCCTCCTACAGTCACAGAGAGACCCCGCCACCCCCGGGCCAAGGAGAAGATGCAGAGGGATGTCGTGCGGAGGAGGGTAGGCGGAGCATTAGGCTCCGCCTCTGTCACTGGAATGACATGCACCCGGTCTGGCCAGTCACCGGGCGTTTAATGGGGGCGTCATTTGCTCCCTCCCTCTGGCCAGGTATGCCCCATACTTTGTAATTGTTGATTTAAAGCCTGACTCCAGGCTCCCCCCCTCCCCATAAAGACTTTTTTAAGCAGTAGGTTATGCTTTACTTTGTTTTATATACTTGCCTTTTTCAGCTGCAGGGCTTTTTTTTAACCAGGTATTTGAGGGGAGCGCAATTCTTGCACCTCCAGCATTGAACGGGGTGCTGGAGGGTCTATTGATTCCAGCTGCTGGGGGATCTACGGTCACTGGGGGGATCATTTGTTGCTAGGGAGGTCTATCGTTGCTCTTGGGGGATATATTTTTGCTGGGGGGATCGTATGTTGCTAGGGGGTCAATTGTTGCCGGGAGGGATCTACTGTTGAGAGAGAGGTTTATTGTTGCTGGCTGCTAGAGGGTCTATTGATGCTGGATGCTGGGAGATCTACTGTATTGTTACAGAGGGATCTATTATTGTTGGGGGGTATGTTGTTACGGGGTGTCGGTTGTTGCTGGGGGGGTATTTTGTTGCTGGGAGCCTAGTTTGGCTAAAGGGGGGGGGGGCTATTGTTCCTGGGGAATCTATTGTTGCTAGCTGCAGAGGATTGTGCTTGGAGGTGGGTAAGGGATAGAGAAGGGGTGACTCAGCAGGGTGAAGTACCTGCACCTAGTCTCTGAGAAAAAAAGCCCCGTTCAGATGATGTACAGGGTCAAGTTCCTCTTCAACCGGTCTCCTGGCGAAGGGTAGTATATGATACAAGGAGCAGTGCTCCCAACATTATGTCAGTGCCACTCTTTGCATGAGTGTATGATTGCAGGGTGCTGTGGTGACACCTTCTCAGATGGGAAAGGATGTCCTCAGAAAGACTGACAACATCAAACATGGTGAGGAGGTGAGTGTTGTAGCCAGATCTCCTCCCCCCCCCCCCCCCCCCCTTTTTATAACTCCTTGGCACCATTTAAAAAAAAAAAACATACAAGTTTGGGGTAGAAGAACCCTTTGGGTTTTAGGTTTGATAATCACCTAGATATGGTGGGCGTGCTCTTCTTGGAGTCCATTTTGTAGCTGTTGATACTCATTTGCTCGGTGGATTCTGTGTCACTCCTCTGATCTTTCAGGTCCGGAGAACCAGTCCCCTGTCTGCAATACAATTTAAGTGGGTGGGTTATCCAACATGAAATACAGTAGCTCACAAAAGTGAGTACACCCCTCATATTTTTGTAAATATTTTATTATATCTTTTAATGTGACAACACTGAAGAAATTACACTCTACTACAATGTAAAGTAGTGAGTGTACAGCTTGTATAACAGTGTACATTTGCTGTCCCCTCAAAATAACTCAACACACAGCCATTAATGTCTAAACTGCTGGCAAAAGTGAGTACACCCCTAAGTGAAAAAGTCCAAATTGGTCCCAATTAGCAGTTTTCCCTCCTCGGTGTCATGTGACTCGTTAGTGTTACAAGGTCTCAGGTGTGAATGGGGAGCAGGTGTGTTAAATTTGGTTTTATCGCTCTCACTCTCTCATACTGGTCACTGGAAGTTCAACATGGCACCTCATGGCAAAGAACTCTGAGGATCTGAAAAAAAGAATTGTTGCTCTACATAAAGATGGCCTAGGCTATAAGAAGATTGCCAAGACCTGAAACTGAGCTGCAGCATGGTGGCCAAGACCATACAGAGATTTAACAGGACAGGTTCCGCTCAGAAGAAGTTGAGTGCACGTGCTCAGCGTCCTATCCAGAGGTTGTCTTTGGGAAATAGATGTATGAGTGCTGCCAGTATTGCTGCAGAATATTAAAGGGGTGGGGGGGTCAGCCTGTCAGTGCTTAGTCCATACGCCACACACTTCCCTTAAATTTATCTGCATGGCTGTCATCCCAGAAGGAAGCCTCATCTAAAGATGATGCACAAGAAAGCCCACAAGCAGTTTGCTAAAGACAAGCAGACTAAGGACATGGATTATTGGAACCATCTCTTGTGGTCTGATGAGACCAAGATAAACTTATTTGGTTCAGATGGTGTCAAGCGTGTGGCGACAACCAGGTGAGGAGTACAAAGAATAGTGTCTTGCCTACAGTCAAGCATGGTGGTGGGAGTGTCAGGGTCTGGGGCTGCATGAGTGCTGCCGGCACTGGGGAGCTACAGATCATTGAGGGAACCATGAACGCCAACATGTACTGTGACATACTGAAGCAGAGCATGATCCCCTCCCTTCGGAGACTGGGCCGCAGGGCAGTATTCCAACATTATAAGGACCTCAAACACACCTCCAAAACTACCACTGCCTTGCTAAAGAAGCTGAGGGTAAAGGTGATGAACTGGTCAAGCATGTCTCCAGACCTAAACCCTATTGAGCATCTGTGGGGCATCCTCAAAACAGAAGGTGGAGGAGCGCAAGGTCTCTAATATCCACCATCTCTGTGATGTCGTCATGGAGGAGTGGAAGAGGACTCCAGTGGCAACCTGTGAAGCTCTGGTGAACTCCATGCCCAAGAGGGTTAAGGTAGTGCTTGAAAATAATGGTGGCCACACAAAATATTGACACTTTGCGCCCAATTTGGACATTTTCACCTAGGGGTGTACTCACTTTTGTTGCCAGCTGTTTAGACATTAATGGTTGTGTGTTGTTATTTTGAGGGGACAGCAAATTTACACTGTTATACAAGCTGTACACTCACTACTTTACATTATAGCAAATTTCTTCAGTGTTGTCACAAAGATATAATAAAATATTTACCAAAAATGTGAGGGGTGTACTCACTTTTGTCAGATACTGTATATACAATTAGAGATCCCTGGTACTTCTGTTATGCCTATGGCCCAACACATCTTTACATCTTCATAAACTAAGGAGCTTTGAGTGGTCTCCGGCTGTGATGTAAAAGAAAGAACCTGATTGGTTATTATAAGCAACACAGACAGTTCTTAAAGTCCAACTGAAGGAATTAGAAAAAAATTAATCTATCCTTGCTGTTGCCAAGGCTGCCAGAGAAGGCACAAAGTCAACTGTACACCATGTCCAAAAATCCAAATGGAGAAAGGAATACCACCGCTTCAGGCCGGTCGGCTGAGACACAGACTTATCCTCTGGAATCAGGGAGCCCCAGGTTCTGGCTAATGCGTATAGCAAATGAAGACAAATGGGAAAACTCTGGACAGCTGCACTCCAGAAAACAAATCTTTATTGAAGAATTGGGATCACACTGTACAAGCCACAGCAAAGCAATACAGACAGGAGCTGACGCGTTTCACACTAGGAAGAGTGCTTACTCATAGTTATGAGTAAACACTCTTCATAGTGTGAAACGCATCAGCTCCTGTCTATCGCTTTGCTTTGGCTTGTACATTGTGATCCCAATTCTTCAATAAAGATTTGTTTTCTGGAGTGCGGCTGTCCAGAGTTTTCCCGTTTGTCTTCATCAACCGTACACCATGTCGCTGACTGGGTATATACACCTAGGAGAATACAGATTGCACCATTCTTTTAGATCTAGATCAGATGTCTCCAAACTGTGGCCCAGGAGCCAGATGAGGACCTTTGCTTGCCCTTGGGGCACTATTCCTCCCACTGATACCAACAATGGGCCATAATTTCTGCCACTGACAACAATGGGGAATTATTTCTCCCGCTGACACCAACAATGGGGCACCATTCCTTCCCCCAATACCAAAATGGGGCATTGTTTACTCCCACTTGCAACAGTCCAACCCCTTAAAATCAGAGGTCCAGTAAATTAGTTGTCTGTTTAGAACAGGGGTGTCCAAACTTTCGAAACAAAGGGCCAGTTTACAGTCCTTCAGTCTTTAGGAGGGTTGGAATCGCCATTGGGAGTAGAAAAGTCAGTGGAGCCCGGAGCCCCACAGGACCACCTGTTCCTAGCAAAATAAAAAAGACAGCCCCTGCCCAACTAAAGTCTTCGATAACCTAGCCTGTGACAGTCCACTAGCTAGGGAGTCCTGTGTTGATGTGAGGATGGGCCAGGAAAGGAAAATTACGGTAAGTATTTGATAACAATTTTCTGTTTTCCTGGCCCACCTCATGTCAGCACACAACGGGATATACCATAGCTGAATAAATGGGTGGGAGAGAACAAATGAAAAGAGACACTGGCAATCAAAGAATAACTGCTAAAGCCAAAAATAATTGATCTCTCTTGTCCCAAACTTGCTGACCGCACATTTAGTTTGTAAGGTTGAATGAAGGCCGCAAAAGACTTTCAAGCTAGCCATCTTACATATATCTTCCATCAATCCTGGCATAACTGCCCCAAAGGCTGCCACTCCTCTAGTCAGATAAGCTTGCATTTTTTTCCTAGCAGAAAGGCCTACTTCCTGCATGCCAATCTAATTACTCTGGTAACCCAACAGTGGATGACTCTTGAGGACCTGATGGCTACTGTAAATGAAAAGATTGTCCACTTTCCTTTTTTGATCAAGTACACTGTTAGTAACTTGACCATGTGTAAGGAACTGAAGTCTTCCTGCTGTGCACCCGGTAACTCTTGTGTGAAAACTACTTCCCTGTTTTGCTGGAAACTGTATACCACTTTAAAATTGAATTTTGGAGATAGACGTAGTATCCATATTTCTGGTAAAAAAAAGAAAAAAAGTCAAAGTCAAAGACACCAAAGGGCCCTTGCAGGAAAGTGTTGCAATATTCAACATCCTTCTGTCTGAAGTAGTTGTTGTCAGAAGAACTAGTTTTACCATGAGGTACTTCAATGGAAATGAATCCATTGGAGCAAAGGGCGCTCCCAGATCCAAGCCTAAGTCCCACAAAGGGAACAAGGATTTCCCTCAAGGTCATTTATAGATTGTCACCTGCAAGAAGCATCTGGTCACTGGCTTTTGCACCCATCTGCAGCCTGTGAAAGATAAGGTAGAGATCTGTACCTTAAATGTATTTGTATGCCAGACCAACCTCTAGTGCTGACTGTAAAATGTCCAATATAATGGCTAGAGCAGGGAATACAGGAGAGAAAGCTTTTGCTGAGCATACAAAACAAACTTCTTCCACATCCTCTCATATGTAGCGTTCATGGATGATCTTCTGGTCACCAAGGTCTAAACAACCTCGGATGAGAACCCTTGCACCTCTAGTCTAGGCTATTCCATAGCCAAGCTATTAAAAGTAGTCTCATTGGATTGGGGTGCTGTCACTGACCTCGCTATAAAAAGATTTAATTTGACCAGAAACGGGTTTGGTGGTGCTGATGACATCTGGGAAAACAGTGAAAGCCAAGGCCTTCTCAGTAGGTGGAAGCACCTTTTATTGTCATGACTCTGCAGTAGTGTTCTTGTCTGTTGTGTTCAGCTTAGAGGCTAGTCGCTGTTCACCTGTATGCTTAAAGGGGTTGTAAACCTTCTGTTTTTTTCACCTTAATGCATACTATGCATTAAGGTGAAAAAACATCTGATAGTTACAGGCCCCCCAGCCCCCTGGTTTACTTACCTGAGCCCTCAAAAGTCCCGCGTCGAGAACCCGCTGGCTTCTCGGCTCTTCATTGGATTGATAGCAGCGCAGCCATTGGCTCGCGTTGCTGTCAATCAATTCCAAATGACGTGGCCGCCGGGGGGTGGGGCCGAGACATACACTCTGTGTCTATGGACGGGAGAGCGCCCGCAAGGTAACCCCCTCGGGAGAGCTTCCCGAGGGGGTTAGCTATTGCAGGAAGGAGCCGAGAGAGCCGCCGTGGGACCCCAGAACAGGAGGATCGGGACCACTCTGTGCAAAACGAGCTGCACAGTGGAGGTAAGTAAGACATGTTTGTTATTTTTAAAAAATAAAAAATGAACCTTTACAACCCCTTTAAGTAATCTTCCCTCAAGCATGGCTCCATCCCAGCCTCCGATTAGGAAAACTATATTGCCTGCGCACTGCAAGTCAAGCCTTGCTGATCAATATTGTGCGTTTGACTTCCATGTGCTCATTGCTGTGTGTCCTACGTCTGAACCTGTTTACCGACCTTGGCTTGTTCTTGACTGTACACGTCTGCTTCATATCCCGACCTTTGGCGTGTTCTTTGATTATCCCTATCTGCTTGTTGTCTGGACCTTTTGGCTTATCCATCCCCACCTTCAGGGGCCCTGGTGAACACCCGCTGGCTCTTAGATTCCGCGCCCTGGGAGATCTCATGCTCTAGCTACCAGTGTGATCCGTGTTGGTGCTCCAGAGTGCCTGCTTTCCTGAACCACCCAGAGATCCATCCGCAGCAGTCAACTGTAAGGCCCACTACTCAGCGGTGCACACCTGACCCCAACGGGGTGCATCTGTCCCCTGGCCTCAGGTGACCTGACATTTATATTCAAAGAACACCGGAGAGAGAGACCAAGATCAAACAGACAATTCCATGACACTGTGAAACAATCTGGTATGATAGAGTCTTTGCATTGGTATCCTGTTGCAAATATCAGAAGCTGCATGTTCAATGGAGTCTCCCTGAGCACTACTGCTGGAAAGCCCCATAGGGCCAATATTGGTTTGAGGCACTTGTTGAAAAATATTCTGCCAAACCGAACCGAACCAATAGTTGATTTTGCTTTCCTGGCAAGGCCAACCTTAACTGACTGCAAGAGGTTCTCTGCCCAGCGAAAAGTTTCTTTGCAAGATGTAAAAGAGGAAAAGACTTTTGGTGTTCCCTTGTCAGGCAATGTAGGCTACTATTGTCTTGTTGTCAACCTTATTCAGGTCCCCTTGAAGATCCTGAAAGGCTTGCAATGCTAGAAAAGGCTTCCCTCCATTCAAGATACTTGGGGAGTCTGCTCTCCACCGTGCTCCAATGGCCTTGCACTTGTTTCTTCAGATTGTGGACTCCCCAGCCCCAGAGACTGGCATCTGGCTTCAGAATCATCCTATCTCCTGGGCTGAGAGGTGGGCCCCGAAAGATGCACAGTGGCAAATTTCCAAAATTCCAGTTCTTGCTGAATTTGTATAGGCACAAGGATTTTCTGATCCATAGACAGCCCAGCTCATAGACTAAAGACGGCAAATTGAAACGCCCTCATGTGCCACCTGGCCCAAGGTACTACAACTGCCAACAAGATCTTCAAAAGATTCCTGGGGCTGTGCCAATTCTGTAAAAGGCAGACACCTGAACTGGAAGTGACATCTGGCCACCGCAAATCTCACACGCCTCTGATGCTTGGCATTGATCTGTACATGGAAATAAGAGTCGGCAGGTCGATTGATACTGACTGGTCCTCCTGCTGAATGGTCCCTGTGACTGTCTGCATGGACTCTATCTTGAAACTCTTGGTGTGTATGAACACATTTGATTCCTTCATACTGAAACAGGCCAGAAGGCTCCTGCCTTAGGTACTAGAAAAACTGGGGAGAAAAGCCCCCAGATGATTTTATGTTTTCGGCATCACGGCCTTGTAGCAGTAGAAATTCTTATACCTAATCTTGCAAACCTTTTCTCTTCTGAGATCTGTTAGTCATAAATTAAATGAATTCAGTGGTCAACTTTTCGAATTCTCCATTGTACTCCCACCTAACTGTCTTCTGTACCCACTGGTCTTTGATGATTGTCGTCCAAACCCTCCAGAAGGTGGCTACAATCATCAACTTCCCTCAGGCCCCCCGGCCCCAACTGGAAGAGACTGGTTGGAAGCACCTTCAAAAGACTTTCCAGCCACCTTAGCAACTTGCTCTGGACTTGATTTCATGTAAAAAGTAACTTTGAGGCACCTCCACTGTGATATGTTAAACCTGCAGCCTGTCCTATAAGATTTGGCCTCCTGCACCCTCTGAAGTTCAATAGGCTTGAGTAAAAGATGGCGGCTTGCTCTTACTAGTCTGTGGCCACAGTCCTCCTGCTATTCGCTTAATTGCGTTGTTCAGCATTTGGCCAAACAATAAACTCCCATTGTAGAAAATGTTGAATGCCGCGTACACACGAGCGGACTTTACGGCAGACTTTGCTCGGCGGACTTTGACAGACTTTACGATGGACTTTCTGAATGAACGGACTTGCCTACACACAATCCACCAAAGTCCGTCGAATTCGTACGCGATGACGTACGACCAGACTAAAACAAGGAAGTTCATAGCCAGTAGCCAATAGCTGCCCTAGTGTGGCTTTTTGTCCGTCAAACTAGCATACAGACGAGCGGACTTTTCGACCGGACTCGATTTCGACGGATTGATTTAAAACATGTTTCAAATCTAAGTCTGTCCAACTTTTGAGAAAACAAAGTCCGCTGGAGACAACACACGATCGAATTGTCTGACGAAATCCCGTCCGCCGGGCAAAGTCTGCCGTAAAGTCCGCTCGTGTGTACGCGGCAGAAAGGCTTGTGTAGAAGTTCCGCCTGCTCTCCAGTGGCGTAACCACAACGCTCTCATAGCAGTGACTAAGCACGCCTGTGCTTGTACTAGGTCTATCAAAAGCATCAACCAAAAGTCAGTTGCCAGGTTCAAATCCTCCAGAAACTATGCCAAATCTTGCAGTTTCCAGTGTTGAATTTAATGGCATTTCTAAAGTTTTTATATTGAAGTTAATGCTATTGCTGGTTGACAGGCAAAATCTGTCACTGTATAGATTCTGTACAAGCCTGATGGCCAGATCACCACAATTTCTGCATCCCAGATGTGTTTCTGCATGAGTGTTTTTGATGCACTCTAATGCATTCTCAATGCGTTTTGCCACTTTCCAGATGTGTTCCATACAGAAACAATGTAACATTCTACTTTTGTTGACTGTAATAGAATGTGCTGCACTGGTGTGAACTAGGCAATTGGAATCCAAACACTGTCCATGCATCCTTGATGCAGAATAAAAATGTACCTGACTGCATCTGGTTTGAACACTTCCACTTTCTCATCCATAGGATCTCTGAAGGCAGCGAAGTTACAAAAATTCAAAGGCACTTGATGCGTCAGACACTAGAGGGCAGCATCCACCCCTGGAAGTGCAGTTCATAAACATGCATCAGCCAGCTTATAGGGATAAAGCTTAGAGAAACTGTACTGTAAATTGGTCTTCTGAGGAGTTCTCTACCATCCTTCATCAACGAGCGATCTACACTCGATCATTGTGGGAAAAAAACATCCTTCATCAACGAGCGATTTACGCTCTATCATTATGGGCGTTGCTTGTGGCGTGGATATTTGAAGCACACTTTCTGCTTTAGCCGCCTTAATAGGACCTAGAGTTTTGCACAACCACATCCTTGTGAGGCAACCTGTTCAATGTCATTTCTCTGCCACTGCAGACTTGATAGAAGCCCAAAATGCACCCTAAGCTGGGCAAGGCATTTCCCATCATGCTGGCATAAATGCAAGTGAGCCAGTGACACATGGGGTGCTTGGGGAGCATGAAAGCCGCCTTGTGGAGGACTCCATTTGATGAGTTATTTATTTCTTTTCATGATATTGAACGGCTTTCCCATTGAGAGTGATTTACACCTTATATGCCACCAGAGGCGGCTCTAGGCTTTGTGAGGCCTTAGGCAAAACTTACACATGAGGCCCCACGGACTGGGAGGCTCCGTGATGAGGCCGCTATTCCTCAGGCTGCGGGCAGTATCTGATTTGTCCGTCAGCTCCTAAGCCACAGAGTCCCAGTGGGGGTAGGCGGAGCCGCCGGCGTCAACTTCAGTGATTGAGAACAGGCAAATTAGGCGGCCGCGAGGCCCCTGTGAGTGCGAGGCCTTAGGCGACCGCCTAATTTGCCTAATTAGAGAGCCGCCTCTGTATGCCACCCCAAACACCAGCAGAGGGGCTCAAACGATGCATTTAGCATGTGAACACAGGGACCACATCCCAGCGGAGCAGGATGGGCAGCTTGAACTTTATAGGAGCTAGGTAGGAGACGTGCCAATTTCCTGGATCCTGTCCCTTCACAGGGTAATTGGAAACGACTCCTTTAGAGTGTATTGACCACATGCTTAATGAATGTGACAACCTGTTAGGCGTCGTCATCCTGGTCAGGATAAAATGATCGTTGGCGGGTCTTATGTTTTTTTGGAGCTTTTGCGTTCAGGGTTTCTGCTCCTAAAATAATGCAAAACACCTTCTATTGCGTTCCTAGAGCAAGCTTTTAAAAACCATGTCCCACGTTGCCCCCTCCCACCTTTGCTAGTCTTCTGTGCCACTAACAGGTGTGGCAAGCTCATATTTGCACAAAATATATGGAGAAAATCATATTACCTCTCACCAAGAAACAGGTACACTGCCTCTTTAAGACCCATCTGCCCTAATCCAATTACTTCAGAAGCAGCAGCAGGTGAGCTCAGGTAGCATTTCCAAAGGCAGACAAAAACCAATCAGACTGTCAAACCCACAGAAGTACACCACATAGCAGGAGAGCCAGGACAGCACATTCAGAGGCAAAACAGCAGACACAGTCAGAGTCTGAGACAAAAACCAGCAGGGGCGGCCCATCCATTAAGGGCGCACGGGCTCTGCCCCCCCATATCCAGCGCCGCCCCCCCATGCGTCTGGCCCCTTGCAGGACGCTGGGTGCATGAATTCTTATTGCGGGGGTGTTTTTTTGAAGCACTGATTAGAGCCAGAGGCTCTAATAGGCTTCAGAATAGGGTGGGCTTGGGGCGCAGAGTGTACGCTCACAGTCCACCCAGGTGTGTTAAAATAGCGAATTAATATTTCCTATTGTAACACTGATCCTCCTCCCGGCCAATCAGGAAGCAGGTCTGAGACCCGTCACCCGATTGTCTGAAAGGACAGGCGAACCTATTGGACACCTAGGAGGGAGGGGGGAGACGCACAGCAGAAGCGAGGAGGAGAGGACACAAGAGCCGCTGCCCGAATGCCCGCTGTAAACTGCCCGCTACCTAGATGGGGTAAGTGCCAGACCAGTAGACAGCGGGCAGGCGGGGAAGGGTTTGAGGTGCTGCCGAGAGGTATGGGTGGTCGTTTGCAGCCCCACCTCAAAAAGAAAACCACCAACAGCTACTGAAAACCAGTCAGACTGTCAAACCCGCAGATGTACACAACATAGCAGGGGAGCCAGGACAGCACATCCAGAGGCAGACAGAAGACAGTTAGAATCTAAAGGAAAGTCCTTTACCTGGCAGGACTGCAGAGAGAGCGGGAGAGAAGCCCTCCCAACTGCAGAACTCCATGATCATTAACGCTATTGCATGGCGACTGGTGGTTACCATCCCATGCTGCCAATCTCCCCGCCCCTTGTGACATCATTCACAGCCACTCTCAAACTGACAAAGCCAAGAGAGCAGTGCGGTGTGCTGCATATAAAAACCAGGAAAAAAAACCTTCAAGGGAGAGGCAATGATAATATTGCAGAACCTTTAGAATACCACACCTGTACAATGTCAATGCCATTTAAGCATCCTTTTGCCCATGGCCCCGCACAAAGGGCACCCAGTTTTTATGAGGGTTTACCATCCAACATTCAGGGTCTTCCAACTCCATGAGAGGCTGAACATAGAGGGGTAGGTTCAGCGGGAGAGATCTACTTGCAGCAAACAAAGTACTTACCACTGCAATCGACAGGTGGCCTGGAGCATGACCAAAAAAGAAGAATGGAACAGGGCTCCAGAGGTACTCCATCATTGGCATCTTGGGCCCCATTGTTGGTGTCATTGGTAGGAATTGTGCCCCATCAATGGTTTCATTGGGCCCCATTGTTGGTGTCATTGGGAGGAATTATGTCCCTTTATTGGTGTCAGTGGAGGGAATTATGCGCCATCCATTGTTGGTATAGGTGGATGAAATAGTTCCCCCCAAGGGCCAGATAAAAGCAAGCAAAGGGCTGCATCCGGCCCCCCGGGTTGCAGTTTGGAGACTGCTGGTTTAGAAAGTTTGGAGACCTCTGGTCTAGATGTACAAAAGCAGAGCTTCTCACAGTATGCCATAGAATCTGCAGAAAGCCAGATAGAGCCCGCCTCATTTTCTTGCTGGAGGACATTCAACATCATCTAGTTGTTTCCTTCCCAGAATTACTGTCCTTGGCCTGCCAACTTTCAATCATGGAGGTTCAGATCGTACTACCGGCCACCCCCCACCCAAGCGATCGGAAAGGTGGCGATCCATGGCCTTACCTTACACAGGGAGGGGGTTGCAGAGGGAAGAGCCGGGCCGCTGCTTCTCCTCCCAGCCGAACAGGAAGTGGGTCCTGAGACCCAATTGGCCGGGAAGAGAAGTAGAAAGACATTATTGAATATTATTTTGTTAATGTCACACAAGTGGGTGGTCTCAGGGTGCAGTGCTCTGTTGACTTTGTTCCATATCAGGGACAGTCCCTCAAAATCAGGGACGGTTGGGAGCTATGTGTTATGATATTTTCAGAAAGCTATCTACAGTACTCTGCCGGCTCCTCCCACCAGCCATGATCTGCCCGTACTGCATAGGGAAGCACAGAAATCTAGTGATGATGTCATGTCTAACATTAGGTATGTAATAAAAACAAAAATATATGATTTAAAAATGGCATTAGCATATGAGGGAGCGGAAGGGAAAAACGTAAGCAGATTATTCTTCACCCTTTACTAATGAGCATCATGTGTACATCTGGATGGTGTTATCTGGTTACGGGAAGCAGAGATTCTGCACAGTGGGAGACCTATGGTCTGCTTACCCATAATTCCTCCGCCGCTGTTGGGGGCTCTTCTGCTCTATTTTTACTTTTTGCTCATTCGTTTGCTGTGAAAGCTCGAGGAGAGTCTGCCCGGTCGTCTCTCGCTTGTTAGCTGTGGATAAGAAAGGATCTTTCATTTCAAAACAATCTTTAAAATGAAAATAACTCCAATTACTGTACACATCATCAATACACGTCATTGGCCTTATTGAAGGAAATTACTCCTTGAAAATGAAAGCATACAGTTGACAGATCTTTAAAAGGCCATAATCTGATATGCTGGACACAACAAACACGCAAAAAAAAGATCTTCAATGAGGGTGTGTGACAACATGAAAACCTGGATTTTGCAGCCCTCTTAGTTTTGGAATGGTCAGTATTGTTCATGAATAAATTGGAAAAATATATAAAAAAAAAAAATGGAGAAGCGAGCCACTTTACTTAATCACACACCTGGCCCCGGAGGCTTGCGGCGCAGCGATATCCTCACTAAATCGCTGCCGAGTCTGTTGGCGAAACGATTCACCCTCTGGTCATAGAACCAATCTCCGGTTGATTTTTTCAGTTCCCTGTAAAAGTAGGACGTGGTTTAGAATAATACCTACAGGCATGACACTCAATACACTTCATCTTTAAAAATGCAGGTTGTCACACAATCTTTAAAGCGCCTTTCCCTTTTTAAGCCAAATTGGTAGAAAATCTTCCTGATATCTGTTACATGTTCTCATTCACATAGGATAACCTAAAAAAAAATAAAATGCTTACCCTTTTTACCCGCTTAGCCACTTGCCTACCGGGCACTTTTACCCCCATCCTGCCCAGGCCAATTTTCAGCTTTAAGCGCTGTTGCACTTTGAATGACAATTGAGCGATCATACAACTCTGTACCCAAACTACATTTTTATCATTTTATTCACACAAATAGAGCTTTCTTTTGGTGATATTTAATCGCCACTGGGGTTTTTATATTTTGCTAAACAAAAAAAATAAAAAAACTGAACATTTTGGAAACATGTAATTTTTTTCCTTCACTGATGTGTGCTGAGGAGGCTGCACTGTTGGGCACTGATGATGCGGCACTAATGGGCTGCACTGGTGGGCACTGATGAGGCTGCACTGATAGGTGGCACTGATGAGGCTGGACTGATAGGTGGCACTGATGAGGCTGCACTAATAGGTGGCACTGATGAGGCTGCACTAATAGGTGGAACTGATGAGGATGCACTAATAGGTGGAACTGATGAGGCTGCACTAATAGGTGGCACTGATGGGCGCACATTGGCAGGACTGGTGGGCACACATTGGACTGCACTGATTATCAGGACACTGATCATCAGTGCCCTGATTATCAGTGTAGATGTCCCTATTAGAGAAGACGGTTATCGGCTCTCTTCTTCTCTCCTCGTGCTGTCAGCACGAGGAAAGGAGTGGCGGTAACTGGCTTCTATTTACATCCATGATCATCTGCGATTGGCTCTTTACCCTGATCTGTGATCAGTACCGTCCTCCAGACACTGATCACAGAGCCTGCCACCCACGCCCAGCACGCTCAAAGGAGGTCGTCATCTGACAGCCTCCCAGAACTAGCCGTCCGCGCTATAGTCAACATTCGGCATAGTCAGCAAGTGGTTACAAATCCTACCTGGCTTTCCTCTTCCAGAAAATGTTAAGGGGGGGCATGATTACAGCTGATAATGAGACCTGCCAGCACAGTACAGGCAGAGATAAACTGGATTTAGCCCTTTTACTGCTACCGCTGTATGTCAAACGTCTATAAGAAACAGCGGGTTTTAAGCACCCATACACACTATCAGATTTTCTGCTGATTTTTGTCTTCAGATTTACCAAAACCATGTAGTGCAAGGGCCTTCCTGATTACATACAAATTGAAACTCCTAAGGTTTGACCTCATATTATATGGTTTTTGGTAAATCTGAAGGAAAAAAAAATCAGCAGAAAATCTGATGTGTATGGGGCTTTAAACACAGTGCTACGGCAGTTGGGAGGGTGTGAATATTTCACAAGCCAACAGTTGACTTTCTAATGAAAGCAATGAAGCACCTATACAGCTGACGATTGGCTGACCGCTTTCACTGACCCTTGAAAGTGTGGCCCCCTGTGTGGCGCCCTCCCACCTTGCTTTCCAGGCTCCACTGTCCCACCTGCAGGCCTGGGACCCCCATGGCAGGTGTCACTGGCTGGAGGGACGGGAGACCAGCAAACGTCCATTCGCTGATCTCCACTAGCTGCAGAGAATCCGGAAACAATGTGTATAATGTCTGGTTGTCACTTTCTCCTTCTGCTGTTGACAGGGAAGAAATCGAATGGAGCACGGATCTGCAGTCCATTAGCTTTAATGGGGACAGGTGAGACAGGGGTCTGATAGGTTCTCTTTGTTGAGACATCAGGAGTCTTTCACAAAAACATATCAAACATTTGACAGCCTTAGTGATATTAAAAAAGTTTTGGTAAAAACAAATGTTTCAAAAAGAAAAAAAAGTTACACCAAAGCACCTAAAAATGTTGAGGCCACTCTGCCCCCCCCATACATACAAAACACACTATCTGGGGGCGCTTACACACAAAAACACCCCTTGCTCTGCACACCTTATATAATACTGTGCACATGGAAGATTTTTCATGGCTTAACTCTAAACTTTCTAACCAAAAGGCCAGTTTATTGTCCTTCCGACTTTAGGGGGGCCGGATGGTGGCAAGTGGGGGTGGAAATTTTCCTGGCATCAGTTGGCGTAAAAGTCGCCACATTTGATATTAGGGGGAGGAATAGTGCCCCGCCGTTGGCATCAGTGGGGGAAATTGGGCCTCGCCGTTGGCGTCAGTGGGGGAAATTGGGCCTCGCCGATGGCGTCAGTGGGGGAAATTGGGCCTCGCCGATGGCGTCAGTGGGGGAAATTGGGCCTCGCCGATGGCGTCAGTGGGGGAAATGGGGCCTCGCCGATGGCGTCAGTGGGGGAAATGGGGCCTCGCCGATGGCGTCAGTGGGGGAAATGGGGCTTCGTCGATGGCGTCAGTGGGGGAAATGGGGCTTCGTGGATGGCATCAGTAGGGGAAACGGGGTCCCAATGTTGGTGTCAGTGGGGGAAACGGGGCCCCATTGTTGGTGTCAGTGGGGGAAACGGGGCCCCATTGTTGGTGTCAGTGGGGGAAACGGGGCCCCATTGTTGGTGTCAGTGGGGGAAACGGGGCCCCATTGTTGGTGTCAGTGGGGGAAACGGGGCCCCATTGTTGGCGTTAGTAGGCAGAATAGTGTCTCTTATCAGTGGGAGGAATAGTGCCCCAAGGGCTGGATAAAGCCAAGCAAAAGGGTCACACCCGGCCCCTGAGCCACAATTTGGAGATCACTACTCTAAACTGATGACCTGTAGGGGCTTTCAAAGTGTAACCTATGAAAACTATAGGATAACAAAGTTTGGCATTGTTTTATGGGGATGCACAGTTTTAAAACTTGACATGTTGGGTATTTATTTACTTCAACTTTTAGAATTTATCAAAATCGTGTAATATATTGCGCTTATGTGTCCTAAGAAAAAAAAAACAAAAAAAAAAAAACACTTTAGTGTGTCTATCCACTTCAGCCCCAGAAGGATCTACCCCCTTCCCGACCAAGCCCTTTTTTGCCATATGGCACTGCGTCGCTTTAACTGACATTTGCGACGTTGTACCCAAACAAAATTTTTCCCCCACAAATAGAGCTTTCTTTTGGTTATTATTTGATCACCTCTGCGTTTTTTATTTTTTGCACTATAAAACAAAAAAAGGAGCGACAATTTTGAAAAAAAAAAAAAGCAATATCTTTTACTTTTTGCTATAATAAATGTCCCCCATAAATATATAAAAAATAAAAAACAAATTTCCTCCTCAGTTTAGGCTGAAATGTATTCTTCTGCATATTTTTGGAAAAAAAAAAAAAATATATATATATATATATATATATATATATATATATATAGATATATAGATATATAGATATATATTGATTGGTTTGGCGCAAAAGTTATCGCATCTACAAAAATAGGGGGATAGATTTATGGCATTTTTATTATTATTATTTTCTTATTAGTAATGTCGGCGATCTGTGATTTTTATCGTGACTTCGACATTGCGGTGGACAGATCGGACACTTTTGACACTATTTTGGGACCATTGACATTTATACAGCGATCAATGCTATAAAAATGCACTGATTACTTTGTAAATGACACTGGCAGGGAAGGGGTTAAAACACTAGGGGGCGATCAAGGGGTTAAGTGTGTTCCCTCAGTGTGTTCTAACTGTGGGGGGGGGTTCACTAAAACATGACAGAGATCACTGAAAGCAGTAGATCTCTGTCCTGTTGCTAGGCAGAACAGAGAAATGCCTTGTTTACATAGGCACCTCCCCGTTCTGCCTCTCCGTGCCACGATCGCGGGCCACCGGTGGACATAGAGTCTGCGGCGTGCACGCGCCCGCCAGCCGCCGATGACGGAGTGACGTATGGGTACGTCGTTTTGCGCCCTCGTGCCATTCTGCTGACGTATATTGGCGTGAGCCGGTCGGCAAGTGGCTATACAGAACATTTGCACTTGATAAAGCGCTGCGCGAATATTGTATGACATAAAAGAATAACATTTTATTGCCCTTTCCCTCAGTTTGTCCCTCTAATTGCACCTTGAAAGGGTTCAGAATAGCTTGCAGTCATGCTGTATGTCTACACCTGTTCCAAACAACTAGAGAGCTAAGAATTTAAAAAATGTTAGGTATGCTGTGGGAAAGGGAACACAAAACTAACATGTAAGATTTACTCAAATTGAACTGCATAAGTGGATCTCCACTATAACCCACACCCTACTACGGGAACACTCCCAAATACTGGAGTAAGCAGCTGAACTGTATTTACTATTGGTGACTCCACTTTATACTGATTTATTGGAATACTCGTACTGTATTTCAGCTATAGCCTACTAATTCAGTAATCATTTGTGTTTTTTTCCCTTTTTTTGCGGGAGGCTTTTTTTGGTGGTATCAACTTTCAAGAGTTATTTAAAGTTTATGTGAAGCTCCATGTACACTTGTGCGACTTGTCATGCAACTTTTGGACACAAAGTCGCATGACATGTCGCAGCCCATGCATTTCAATGGAAACCGTTCAAATCTAGGCGACTTTTTTGCAACTTGTGTGCCATAAACTTGCAGTGTAAACTCTGAAAAGTCACATGAAAGTCATATCTTAAAGTGTTATTAACCCAGGAGCTATATTCACTATATCCGGTCTCCCACCATACACAGAACATGGAAATGCAATTATTGTAGTACCCTGTTTCCCCAAAAATAAGACCTAGCGTGATTGACAGTGATGGCTGCAATATAAGCCCTACCCCCCAAATATGCCCTATCCTGTTTCCCTGAAAATTAGCCCTACCCTGAAAATAAGACCTACAAGGACTTTAACTAGGGCTTATTTGAGGGGTAGGTCTTATATTGCAGCCATCACCGACAATCACGCTAGGTCTTATTTTCGGGGAAACAGGGTAAGTATGAAACTGCTTAATACCAGTTGGCAGTTGGTGTTCAATTTTTATGGGGCCCCCACCCAGCCAGCCCCCCCTCCCCCCCCTTTCAGTCAGTCAGCCAAACCACCATACCCCCGTCACTCGATCGATCACCGCTTCGCTCGCTCATCGCCTGCCAGGCCCCCCTGCCAGCCCCGCACTTACCCTATCCAGGTCGCGGCTTCGGCGGCTTCTCCCCTGCGTCTCCTCCCAAGTCTCAGCGGTCACTTCTCCTCCCGGCCAATCAGGACTTAGGACTCGCAGCCAATTGGGTCTTAGGACTGCCGCCCAATCGCGTCCCAAAAGTTATCGCGTCTACAAACGATTATTTATTTTGTAATGGTGGCGATCAGCAATTTTAAGCGGGACTGCGACGTTGCGGCGGACGAATCTGACATTAACTGACATATTTTGGGGACCAGTGACACTAATACAGTGATCAGTGCTAAAAAAAATATATATACACCATCATTGTACTAATGACACTGGCAGTGAAGGGGTTAACATCAGGGGCGATCAAAGGGTTAAGTGTGCTCCTAGGGAGTACTTTCTGACTGTGTGGGGGAGGTGCATTGGCTGGAGGAAGACAGAGATCTGTGTTCCTGCTTAGCAGAAACACAAGATCTCCATCTTCCCCTCTCACAGAGCGGCGGTCTGCCTTGTTTACATAGGCGGTCGGCCGTTCTGCCCCTCCAGAGAACATTTGGCGAGTCTTGGCGGGTCTTGGCGGACCCGCTGTTGGGCTGCCGCTATGTCCAATCACAACGGGAGCGGTTTGCCGGCCACGCGTGCGCCCCAGACCCTGTGCACGAAATCACGTACCTGTACATGATTTCGCGCAGGAGGGCCACCCTGCTGCAGTATATCTGCGTGGGGCGGTCCATAAGCGGTGGGAAACTTTGTGCTAGTATTCCAGCTTCACCATGTAGCTAGTTCGTTTCTCTTTCACTCTCTACTGTGCGATTCACATGCAATCCGAGTCCAGTGCCATTTCATCCCCTTTGGTTTAATGGGCTGAAATCGTGCTAGACCGACCCAAAAGTAGTACATTCACTTCTTTCTAAAACATACAGCAACCAGATAGCATGCTACTAATGTACCATGCAATCCGGTGCACTCCGCACTGCGTTTGCAACCTGCTTTTAGCGCGTCATTAACCACTTGCTTACAGGGCACTTAAACCCCCCTCCTATCCAGACCAATTTTCAGCTTTCAGCACTGACGCACTTTGAATGACAATTACGCGGTCATACAACACTGTACCCAAATTCAATTTTTATAATTTTTTCATCACAAATAGAGCTTTCATTTGGTGGTATTTGATCACCTCTGCAGTTTTTACTTTTTGTTAAAAAAAAAAAAATGTAAAAAACAGAATTAAAAAAAAAAAAAAAAAAAAATTTACATTTTTTTATATTTTGTTATAAAAAATTTAAAACGGGTCATTTTTCTCCTTCATTGATGTACACTGATGAGGCGGCAGTGATGGGCACTGATGGGTGGCAGTGATGGGCACTGATGGGTGGCAGTGATTGGCACTACAGGTGGGCATTGATAGGTGGCACTTGTGGGCACTGTTAGGTGGCACTATTTGGTGGCACTGATGAGGCAGATGTGCCTCTTCCACTTGGGGACCGATGTCCCTCACATCCGAGCCGGTGATCGGCTTTTTTTTCTACTCACGCTGTCAGCGTGAGTAGAAAAAAAAAAACGATTACCGATCTTTTGTTTACATCATGTGATCAGCTGTCATTGGCTGACAGCTGATCACATGGTAAGGGGCCGGGACCGGCCCCTTACTCGGATCGGTGATCAGCCGAGTCTCAGTGACCCAGTGATCACAGCGCCTGCAGGGAGCGTGCACAGGGGAGGCCGTCATATGACGGCCTCCCGAATGATGGCCTCCCGAATGACGGCCACAGCGCGGATGTGTAGTGGTTAAAAAGGAGCTCCAGTTTCCCCCCCAAAAAATTAAAAGTCAGCAGCTACAAATACTGTAGCTGCTGACTTTTAATATAAAGGACACTTACCTGTCCAGGGATCCATCGATCTCTACGATTCTTCAATTGGCTTTGGGTTCAGGCGTCGGCATTTTGGGTAAGGGAAGCTAGCTAGTCCCGGAAGCCTGCGGGGGAAGGATCATTGTAGAAACTTCTTTGTAGATCACTGCGGCGATCTGAGCCAGGAGTGGGAGCTGGTACCTGTCAAAACTAGGTACCCGCTCCCCCCATGAAAGTGCCAAATGTGGCAGTGAAAGGGGGGGGGGGGGGTGCAAAGAAGCAGAGCTTCCCTTTTGGATGGAGCTCCACTTTAAGTTGACACCTGCTGCAGATCGCAAGTGCAGTGCAGTTTGAACGCAGTGTGGGAAACGCGCACGGAACGTGGGTTTCCCGCACCGCATTCTGGTGTGAACTGGCCCCAACAGACAGAAGTAGAACTCACCCTTCCTTGATGCAGACTTTGCACTTCCAGCCCCCGGTAGCAGTCTCCATCCTGCAGTCTTTGCACACTAGGTGGTTACAGCTCCGGCAAGTGTTGGTTCTGGGGAGCACCCGGCCCACATTCTGCTGGCAGCGGGCGCAGGCCCTGTCGCTGTAACGCTGGCTCCCCCTTTTTGCTCCTTTCCTCCGTATTTCAAGGAGTTCATTCTTCAACCGCCTGTTAAAGAGAGAACATGAAGATGGGAATCCTGGAAGTCCTGAAGGTAACATTTCTACAATTACTTAGAAATAAGCTAGATCTGCTGTGTTCCTAGATCCACCTACCACAGACACATCAGGAAAGTATTTCCCCACAGTGGGCTTCCTCATTTGGGTTGGATGCCGCATAAAAAAGGTGGAAAGCTCCTTGTACAGTGCCTTCAAAAAGTATTCATACCTCTTGAAATTTTCCACATTTTGTCATGTTACAACCAAAAACGTAAAAGTATTTTTTGGGGATTTTATGAGATAGATCAGGGTTCTCTAAACGTCTCAAACAAAGGGCCAGTTTATTGTCCTTCAGACTTGAGGAGGGCTGGATTGTGGCCAGCAGGGGCAGAAAATGTCACAGGCCCAACATGAGTTAGAATAAATATGGCCTTAGGGTTGGTGGTCAATAGGAGTAGTGTCCCTATTAGTAAGAGGAATAGTATCCTATTATTGGTATCACGGAATCAATAGTGCCCCATTGTTGGTGTCAGTGGGAGGAATAGTGCCCCAAGGGTCGGATAAAGGCAAGCAAAGGCCACATCTTGCCCTCAGGCCACAGTTTGGAGTCCCCTGTGATAGACCAACACAAAGTGGCACATAATTGTGAAGTGGAAGGAAAATGATAAATGGTTTTCAAATTCTTTTACAAAAATATGTGAAAAGTGGGGGGTGCATTTGTATTCAGCCCCCTGAGTCAATACTTTGTAGAACCACCTTTCACTGCAATTACAGCTGCAAGTCTTTTTGGGGATGTCTCTACCAGCTTTGCACATCTAGAGAGGGACATTTTTGCCCAATCTTCTTTGCAAAATAGCTCAAGCTCTGTCAGATTGGATGGAGAGCGTCTGTGAACAGCAATTTTCAACCATTTTCTAACTCATGAATATGCTTTAATCATAACCATTCCATTGTAGCTCTGGCTGTACGTTTCGGGTTGTTGTCCTGCTGGAAGGTGAACCTCCGCCCCAGTCTCAAGTCTTTTGCAGATTCTAACAGGTTTTCTTGTAAAATTGCCCTGCATTTGGCTCCATCCATCTTCCCAACAACTCTGACCAGCTTCCCTGTCCCTGCTGAAAAAAAGCATCCCCACAACGTGATGCTGCCACCACCATGTTTCACGGTGGGGATGGTGTGTTCAGGGTGATGTGCAGTGTTAGTTTTCCGCCACACATAGCGTTTTGCTTTTAGGCCAAAAAGTTCAATTTTGGTCTCATCTGACCAGAGCACCTTCTTCCACATGTTTGCTGTGTCCTCCACATGGCTTCTCACAAACTGCAAGCGGGACTTCTTCTAATTCAACAATGTCTTTCTTCTTGCCACTCTTCCATAAAGGGCAGATTTGTGGAGAGCACGAATAATAGTTGTCCTGTGGACAGATTCTCCCACCTGAGCTGTGGATCTCTGCAGCTCCTCCAGAGTTACCATGAGCCTCTTGGCTGCTTCTCTGATGAATGCTCTCCTTGCCTGGCCTGTCAGTTTAGGTGGACGGCCATGTCTTGGTAGGTTTGCAGTTGTGCCATACTCTTTCCATTTTCGGATGATGGATTGAACAGTGCTCCATGAGATGTTCAAAGCTTGGGAGATTTTTTATAACCTAACCCTGCTTTACACTTCTCTACAACTTTATCTCTGACCTGTCTGGTGTGTTCCTTGACCTTCGTGATGCTGTTTGTTCACTAAGGTTCTCTAACAAACCTCTGAGGGCTTCACAGAACAGCTGTATTTACATTTTGAAAAACATTCATCATTTTCCTTCCACTTCACAATTATGTGCCATTTTGTGTTGGTCCATCACATAAAATCCCTATAAAATACATTTAAGTTTTTGGTTGTACCATGACAAAATGAGGAACATTTCAAGGGGTATGAATACTTTTTCAAGGCTCTGTAGTGGCTGCAGAAGAGGAGCTAGGAACTTTAAGAAAGACCTCTCACCAATAAAAAAACTCTAAAAAGTCTGAGAAGCCAGGGAGATACCTAATGCAAACCAACATCCAACTACAACTGAAACCACTTCTAAAAAAACAAAAAAAAAAACCAAATAAAATATATATTTCTTTCCAACCTGATCCGTACGTCTTCAGTTTTCCGCAAGTCCTCGTCTCGTTGTAGGACTTGAAGGATGAGGTCTCGTTCGGTCTCCGAGAGGAAAGACAAATTCACCACTTCTGTGGTTTGCGTCATGGTGGCTCGTGTTTTTCCTTCTAGATTGTGATGCTCACCTCAGTCATGTGACAGCCTGCAACAAATGTGATAAAGAAAAAGTAAAATAGTCATATAAATGAGGAAATTAATCTTGGTTGCTGGCCATTTCAAGCATCCAGCACATACATTTAAAGTAGACATCCACCCAGAATCAATTTAAATGCATCGCTACCCCCACTGGAGCTGCTGGTAAATTTGGTTCTTTTTCTCCCCTCGGAGCACACATAAGGCGCATAGTATTTTCTGCATTCTTCTATTTTAGTTTAGGGTTTTTCTTTTTTTTTTTGGATACAAATAGTGAGCGTGGGATTCCCCGGAACTGCAAAACTGTACAATGTGAGAACTGCTTAACTTCTGGCTGTACTACACAACTCCTGGACTCCTTGCACTGAACTGGTACAAACAATGTCCCACTGGATCTTTAGCCTGACTGTGACCTTTGCTCCCTCCAGAGTCTCAAAAGCACCACTTTCTGCAGCACTGTACTCACAATAGCCCCAGGATCATTGGTTGCCTCCTGCCGATATCCACCGGGCTTTTCATAGTAAGGGAGATGTAGACTCGCACCGCTTCTGGACAATGTGGGCTCTCACCCAAACCTTCCTCCTGACTTTCTCTCGTGAGCTTTCTCCAGACCCAACTGGATCCTTGAACTAGGATTTGTAAAATTGGGCCACCCAAATAAGCCTAGCTGGGACCTCTATCTTCAGGCTGGCTTCCTCCCAGACTTCTGCCCCAGGGGCAGAATCCATGCACAGGGGTCTTCTCCTGCAGGACTGGACCCAAGAACACTGAGGCCTCAGACTACTTATGCGCTCTCCCTCCCCTCCACCTTCTAGACACACCTCCCCATGGACTGGCTGGAGTTCCATAAATATTCAGGCTGCCTGTTCTGCGCTCTCCTTCTACAATGCATCAATAGCCTCTAGAACAGGGGTCCCCAACCCCTGGGGCCACGGACTGGTGCCGGCTCAAGCCCTGCTTGAAGCTGGGCCACGCAAGCTGCACTGAAGGAAGTGAGCGGTGGCGATCCGAGACCAGAGCATCACCGAATTGAAAATTGTTAAGACATGACTCAGAATGTGGCACCACATCCAAATATGAATACAGAGAGAAGGAACCAGAGGTGAAGAGGGACTTTAAATTGGTAGCCACCAGTAGACACAAATGCAAAAAAAAGAGAGCACTCAATAGAATAAAAATTCAAATTTATTATATAATAATAAAACCATAATGTAAAAACAAACAAACATAGAAAATAAGTATTCTAATGTATATACATGGTATTGTCCCAAATGAATGTGTCCTATGTGAACACAAGAGAACCTGTGGGTATACCCATAGATATGATGGACTCTGTGGTGGGTCTATAGAGAAGGTCCTATGTATCAGGACCCCGCAGGAAATCAGGGTACCGAGGGATCACTACGCGTTTCACTTTGCAGCTTCCGCAGGAGATCCTATTGGTACCAGATTGCAGTTAAAAAACATGGAAACGCCCAGCCCAAAACCTCCGGGGGAGACGAAGGAACAGTGCGCAGGTAGCCCCAATGTTAGAGTGCATCAGGTAGGTTTCAATCAGAAAAGGGAGCTTGCCATTCAGTGAGAGTTTACACCATACAAAGAGTTTGTTCAGAGGATCAAGTCCAATAAAACAAGTCTTAGAGAGATGCAAGAAGTCCATTTAAAATATTCTAGTACCATTCTTCATGAACAAAGATCTCCAAAGACCATATGTCCACTTGTGTGTAATGCATTCTGCCAATATTTGTGCCGATCCTTGCTGTAATCGAGCCCCCGACCCAGGTAGGGACGGAACATCCAGAGCATCACCATTCGCATCACCACCTGCCTGTGGTGGCAGGCTACAGTGACAAGCTGCATCTGGTGGCTGTGGTGAGTTGAAGTATTTTTTTATTTATTACAATGTAATAATAGAAATAATGTGTTTCAATCATCCCAACACCATATCAACTACAGTGTCAGGATAGTATATAGAGAAAGCTGGCACTCCAGTGCATCAGCTATAGCCAAATGCTCTTTAATAAGTTTGTGCAATACAGTCATATAAAAATCCAACGCGTTTCGGCCTCCAGACTGCACAGCAGCCGAAACGCGTTGGATTTTTACATGACTGTATTACACAAACTTTAATAAAGAGCATTTGATTATAGCCAATAAACTCACTAGAGCACCAGATTTCTCTATATAATATTTGAAGATTGGAGATTAGCTGAGGCCTTTCTAGCTGGAAGCCTGTGCTTTTAATCTGTGGATGAGTAAGGAGGTAGCAGCTCTGTTTCACCTGTCTTAGCCATGGTGTCGGGATGGTTGAAGTGCTAACACTCGTCCCCCAACCCCACACACCCGCCCAGGTCCTTGGAAAAATTTTCTTATATGGAAGCGATCCCTGTTGCCTAAAACGTTGGGGAACGCTGCTCTAGAAGACAGGGAGAAGTTGCAGGGGCAGTAAAGGCGGGGGTCATCCACAGGGTTTTACCACCCCCTAGGCAGACTATCATTGCCACCGCTCGGAAAAGCAATCAGAGGTAGATTGCTTTTCAGAGGGCTTTTCTCATCACTTATTTTAACCCTCAGAATGCTAAACTACTGCACTGCACGGTATAGCAGTTGCAGCACAAACTCATTCACTTGAGTGGTTTGTGTTCGGTGGCATTACTACCTGCCAAGCAGGACAGGAGGTTCATTTTTTGCTCCTCCTGTGGTCTGTGACAAAGCTCAGCCTTGTATGTCTCTCCTGTGATGAAATACAAACATTCCGAGCAGTTATTTCTGGAGATCTGCTCAGAGGTGAGCAGTGGATGCCGCCCAGACATTTGTATACCTTTCCATCCCCGCCAGCTCTATGGATCAGCCCATTATCTCTGTGTGTAGACCTGCAGTTGAATTAGAAGGTGTGGAGCGAGCCGGGTGTGGTGACCTCACACACCCAAAAAGGGGATCAACTCTGCTTAATCGCCGGCTGGACAAACACCAGATAAAAATAAATCAGACTTAGGAAAACTTCCAATCTGTGTCCTAAATTACAAATCAATTCCAGGAAGGTGGAAAGAAAAGAAATATACTCAAAACTGAAGTGTGATCTGCTTATATTTTATCTTTACAGAAAATAATTCTTTGCTATGGGATATGTAGACAACAGCTACCTCCACCCGAAACTACTACCCAGAAGTAGAGTGAGAAAGAAAGAAAGAAAGAAAGAATAAAGAAAAAAAGAATAAAAAAAGAATAAAAAAGAAAGAAAGAAGGAATAAAAAAGAAAGAAAGAATAAAAAAAAAGAATAAAAAAAGAAAGAAAGAATAAAAAAAATAAAAAAGAAAGAAAGAATAAAAAAAAAGAAAAAAGAAAGAAAGAATAAAAAAAAATAAAAAAGAAAGAAAGAATAAAAAAAAAAAAATAAAGAAAGAAAGAAAGAAAGAAAGAAAGAAAGAAAGAAAGAAAGAAAGAAATTTCTTTTTTATATATTATATCTTCCCTGGTTAATCCCATACCTCCCAACTGTCCCACATTTCGAGGGACTGTCCCCGATTTTGAACAAAGTCCCTCTGTCTCTCCTTTTGCTCTGATCTATATAGTTGTATATAAAAATGCACTTTTTACTCCTTCAAAAAGGGTTTTCCAGAGCTAAAACTTTAATCTGATTTCTAAATTGCTGAATCTGTACATTTCAAAAGCCAATATAAAAGGAATAGTACTGGCAAAAAAAGCACTTGTGGGTTTAACTAATCTTTTTTTTTTTTTTAAATAATTCCCCATTGACCACTTCAGCTCTGGAAGATATAACCCCCTTCAATGACCAGGCCATTTTTTTGCGATACAGCATGGCGTTACTTTAACCACTTGCCGACCGCCGCACACCGATATACTTCAGCACAATGGCAGCGGTGGGCAAATGGGTCCCCTTTAAGAGGGGGGATAGAAGGCGTGACCGTTCCCGTGGACTCGATGTCCGCTGGTCTCCCGGCGATCGTGTCACGGAGCCTCAGAATGGGGAATGTAAACAGGGCATTTCCCTGTTCTGCCTTGTGTCATGACAGAGATCACCGCTCCGTCATCGGGAGCAGTGATCGCTGTCATGTGACCAAAAGCACATCCCCCCCCCCACAGAATCACTCCCTAGGACTCACTTAACCCCTTCATCGCCCCCTAGTGGTTAACCCCTTCACTGCCGGTGTCATTTACACAGTAATCAGTGCATTTTTATAGCACTGATCGCCTTATAAAAGACAATGGTCCCAAAATAGTGTCAAAAGTGTCCAATGTGTGCCCCATAACGTTGCAGTCCTGATAAAAATCGCAGATCGCCGCCATTACTAATAAAAAAAATAACTAAATAAAAATGCCATAAATCTATCCCCTATTTTGTAGACGCTATAACTTTTGCACAAACCAATCAATATACGCCTATTGCGATTTTTTTTACCAAAAACATGTAGAAGAATACATATCGGCGTCTTTTTATATATTTTTGGGGGATATTTGTTATAGCAAAAAGTAAAAACCACAGAGGTGATCAAATACCACCAAAAGAAAGCTCTATTTGTGGTAAAAAAAAGGACATCAATTTTCTTTGGGTGCAGTGCCGTACGACCGCGCAATTGTCAGTTAAAGTAACGCAGTGAAGGGGGGGTAAATGTTCCAGAGGTCAAGTGGTTAGGGTACAAAACCTTTTCATGTCCAACCCCCCCACCCCCTAAGCTACATATTCGACATGTGCGGTTCATTTCGTTCTGAATTAAATATTCTGACAAATTTTTCCATTTTCGGATATATCCGAATACCCGAATTACAGTATAAAACAAAGTTGGCTGAATGCTCCAAATAACGAAATTAGATTTGTCCAAACTTTGGAAATTCGGACTGAAATTCAAATAGAATTTTACATCGAACTCCAGTCGAATTCTAACTGTACACATATTTCTGAAATCAAACACTGTGTGTGTTATTAGAGTACCATTGAGAAATAATGCTGTTTTTGTTAAGCCAAATGTGATTTAAAGAGTCATTGTAATTATTTGACGAAGATTTTTCTTTTGGTTTGTTCACTTTGCTGATTCAAACGTTTCAAAATCAGGAAAAAAAAAAAAAAAATTCGGTAAATTCGAACAAAATTCTAAAAAGACATAAAACTAATTCTGAATACGAATAGAACAAATTTAACAAAACTAAATAACTAGATTAACGAATCAAAATACATTTTTTCATCATGCACGTCTACTAAATACTTACCTGATCCCGATCTCAATACTATCACTTTAAGGCCTCATGTACACGAGACGCCAGTGCAAACTCTGCCGAACATGTTTTTAAAAGCTGAAACCGGCGTTTAGAAACGCCCGTTTTGCCGCTTTTGCATGCCGCGTTTGCGTCTAGAAGCGTCCGCAGAGCAGAAAATTACATTATGCGACCAATTTTTGGGGCCCCATATCTCGGGGCCACTTGGTGTTAGGAACCCCAAATTTGGTGTGCTAACACAGTGGAACTAGCACTACAACATATCTATATACATATGTTGTAGTGCTAGTTATACATACAACATATCTATGTACATATTGGGGTTCCCAGCACTAAGTGGCCCCGAGATACGGGGCCCCAAAGTTGGGTCGCAAAATGTCAAGCACTTCTGCAGCAGAGAATGACATTTTGTGACCCGAATTTGGGGCCCCATATCTCAGGGCCACTTCGTGCTAGGAACCCCAAATTTGAATATGTTATAGTGTTAGTCCAACTGTGTCAGCACTCGAAATGTGGGGTTCCTAGCACCAAGTGGCCCCGAGATATGGGGCTCCAAATTCGGGTCACAAAATGTCAAGCACTTTTCTGCAGCAGAGAGTGACGATTTACAACCCGATTTTGGGGCCCCAAAGTCGGGATGTAAAAAAACACATAAACGCAAACGTGACTAAACGCGGTACCCGCGTTTAGCCGCGTTTGGCGTCTGAAACGTGGAAAACTTTTGCGTCTGAACCCATTTTTTTGTTTCTGGAAAAACAAGGTTAAATGCAACTGCCTAAAAACGCCAAAAAACGAGATATGTGTACATGGACACATAGGATAACATTGAATGGGTTCAGGGGCAGTTAAAAAAAAGTGTCCAACTGCCTCTGAACGCGAGTTTAACAGCGCCTCGTGTGCATGAGGCCTAAAGTGAGGTTTTGCCCAGACTGCTGGTTGGAAGCTAAACAGTGGGGACCTTGAGTGGAGAGTGTGAACAAGTTTTGCTGGTAAATGCTGGGTTGCTTTTTTAGGTTCTCTTGGGGGCTTTTCCTTGTAGCTTTTTAACACGTTTTTCTGTCACTTCTAAAAACAGACTTTTTTTTTTTCTTTCCTTCCGTCAGCCTAATAATTAAGGGGAGTGGTTAATTGGTCACTTGGTGTTAATTGGTGCTTGAGGCCTATATAGCTTTCTGTAAAACTCATTTTGAGCCTGCTCACCTTTGAGTTTGCTGGAACTTAGACCAAGTGGAACTGGACTAAGTGGCGAGTTGAAAACCAGCGTGGAAAATAGGGAGGTTAACACAGGGGTCAAAGTACCTGTGTAGTGTGAGTGTGTACCTGTGTATTGTAAGTACATGAATTCTGGGAGTGCATGTGGGCTGTATTGAGTATTAGGGTCAGGTAGTACCTGCGTATTGTGCGAGTACCTGAGTGTACTGTGTGTGTGGATCGTTAGTACTTGTGTATTGTGTGTGCATATGGGTCTGCAAGTACCCGTGTATTGTCTTGTTGAGTATACTGCCCCGTACACACAGTCGGACATTGATCGGACATTCCGACAACAAAATCCATGGATTTTTTCCGACGGATGTTGGCTCAAACTTGTCTTGCATACACACGGTCACACAAAGTTATCGGAATATTCGATCGTTCTGAACGCGGTGACGTAAAACACGTACGTCGGGACTATAAAACGGGGCAGTAGCCAATAGCTTTCGTCTCTTAATTTATTCTGAGCATGCGTGGCACTTTGTGCATCGGATTTGTGTACACACAATTGGAATTTCCGACAACAGATTTTGTTGTCGGTAAATTTTATATCCTGCTCTCAAACTTTGTGTGTCGGGAAATCCGATGGAAAATGTGTGATGGAGCCCACACACGGTCAGAATTTCCGACAACAAGGTCCTATCACACATTTTCCATCGGAAAATACGACCGTGTATACAGGGCATTAGTGTTAGGAAGCTAGTTAGGCAATTCCTAGATTGTAAGCTCTAAGGAGCAGGGCCCTCTGATTCCTACTGTATCAAAGTGTATTGTATTTGTACTGTCTACCCTCAAGTTGTAAAGCGCTACGTAAACTGTTGGCGCTATATAAATCCTGTATAATAATAATAATAAATAATAATAATAATAATAATAATAATAATAAATAATAATAATAATAATAATAATATGGACAGGGTAGAATCCCCAATCTTCATTAAATTAGTAGGTATGATGCCCCGGAGGGTGTGGAGATGCGACTCGGTATTAAAAAAAAAATACGAAAAAAAAAAAAAAAAAAAGTTTTACATGTGCCCCGTCCCACCGAGATTGGGTGCAGAAGCGAACTCAAAACCTGAGTAGCGCCCGCATATGAAAACGGTATTCAAACCACACATGTGAGATATCTCCGTGATCAGTAGAGCGAGAGCAATAATTCTAGCCCTAGACCTCCTCTGTAAGTCTAAACATGCAACCTGTAGAATTTTTTAAAACGTCGCCTATGGAGATTTTTAAGGGTAAAAGTTTTTCGCCATTCCACGAGTGGGCGCAATTTTAAAGCGTGACATGTTGGGTATCAATTTACTCGGCGTAACATTTTCTTTCACAATATAATAAAATTGGGCTAAAAAAAATGGGCCAACTTTACTGTGGTCTTATTTTTCCCAAAAAAAGTGCGCTTGTAAGACCGATGCGCAAACACGGTGTGACAGAAAGTATTGCAACGACCGCCATTTTATTCTCTAGGGTGTTAGGAAAAAAAAAAATATATATATATATATATATATATATATATATATATATATATATATATATATATATATATATATATATATATATATATATATATATATATATATATATATATATATATATATATATATATATAAAATGTTTGGGGGTTCTAAGTAATTTTCTAGCAAAAAAACCTGTGTTTTTAAACTTGTAAACACCAAATCTCAAAAAAAGGCTCGGTCCTCAAGTGGTTAAATAAGGGCATTAGCCAATGCATTCCATTGGGTAATAAATTTAAAAAGAGTGAACAAAAAGTCCTGGATGGCTTAACTCCAATGTAAAAATGCATATAAAAAGCAAAAGGAGAAGGCCTTCAAAAAATACAAGGTTGAGGGATCATTATCAGCATTCAGACTTTGTAAAGAATGCAACAAGAAATGTAAGGGTGCAATTAGGGCGGCTAAGATAGAACACGAAAGACACATAGCGGAGGAAAGCAAAAAACCATCCCAAGAAATTCTTTAAGTATGTAAACAGTAACAAAGGGAGGACAGATCATATTGGCCCCATAAAGAATGAGGAAGGACATCAGGTTACAAAGGATGGGGAAATGGCGAAGGTATTGAGTTTATTCTTCTCCTCAGTCTTCACAAGGGAATTGGGAGGCTTCAGTAACTAAAACTGCAGTGTTTATGACACATCACACACATCACATCACAGAAACCTGACATTTTAACAGGGGTGTGTAGACTTTTTATATCCACTGTATATCTCCAGAAGGCCAGGCATTGAGAGGTAAGTCTTTCTCATTATTGGATCCTGCTCATGAGGACAAACATGAGTGACACAGTATTTCCATCAACACAAAGGTGATTAACCGGACTCCACCTAACCGGAGAGACTTGCCAAGGGAGGAACCTCCACACCACCCGGAGACAGGTATTTCTTAAGAAATCAGTCACATAACAGTCATACAACAGACTGAACACACAATAATAAAAGTTATTCAAGAAGAGCATTAAGAAATGGAGAATGTTCATTTTTTTTATGAGCTGCAAATATAGTAAAGAGTCGATCGTCCAAAACAAACGATTAAATAAGACACAAACATCAACTGCTACTTTTTAAGGTTCTCCAGCCTAAAATATATTTGTTTATGGACAGTTTTTTTTCCCCGAAAATTGATGAACAGCTGAACATTTGTGAAAACACATGGCCCTAAACTGAACCGCTCACAGTAAAAATTTGGTCTTACAGGTTTTGATGGCTGCAGTATTGATTACAATATATTTCTGTTGTAGTGTCTTACACACAGTTTTGGGAGCAAATGCCCCAGCATTGTTGGTTAGAAGAAGAAAAATGTCCTCTGGCATTTGTGGTCAGTGGGTGGAAAAAATGCCTTTGTGTTAGTGGTCAATGGAAGGAAGAATATGCCATTGTTGGTGGACAGTCGGGGGAAGCATACCATGGCGTCAGAGGAAGCATGCCTCAGTGTCAGGTCACTGGGAGGAAGAATGCACCAGTGTAATTGGCAAGTGGGAGAAAGATTGCCACAACGTCAGTGGTCAACGAAAGCAAAAATGCCTCGGTGTTAGTAAGGGGTTGAATGCCCCGGTGTCAGTGGAAAGGAAAGCAATGCAAGGAAGTATTCCCCCAGCGCCAGTGGGAGAAAGTATTCCCCCAGCGCCAGTGGGAGAAAGTATGCCCCCAGCGCCAGTGGGAGAAAGTATGCCCCCAGCGCCAGTGGGAGAAAGTATGCCCCCAGCGCCAGTGGGAGAAAGTATGCCCCCAGCGCCAGTGGGAGAAAGTATGCCCCCAGCGCCAGTGGGAGAAAGTATGCCCCCAGCGCCAGTGGGAGAAAGTATGCCCCCAGCGCCAGTGGGAGAAAGTATGCACCCAGTGTCAGTGGGAGGAAGTATGCCCCCAGTGTCAGTGGGAGAAAGTATGCACCCAGTGCTAGTGGGAGAAAGTATGCCCCCAGTGTCAGTGGGAGAAAGTATGCACCCAGTGTCAGTGGGAGGAAGTATGCCCCCAGCGCCAGTGGGAGAAAGTATGCCCCCAGCGCCAGTGGGAGAAAGTATGCCCCCAGCGCCAGTGGGAGAAAGTATGCACCCAGTGTCAGTGGGAGGAAGTATGCACCCAGTGCTAGTGGGAGAAAGTATGCCCCCAGCGCCAGTGGGAGAAAGTATGCCCCCAGCGCCAGTGGGAGAAAGTATGCCCCCAGCGCCAGTGGGAGAAAGTATGCCCCCAGCGCCAGTGGGAGAAAGTATGCCCCCAGCGCCAGTGGGAGAAAGTATGCCCCCAGCGCCAGTGGGAGAAAGTATGCACCCAGTGTCAGTGGGAGGAAGTATGCCCCCAGTGTCAGTGGGAGAAAGTATGCACCCAGTGCTAGTGGGAGAAAGTATGCCCCCAGCGCCAGTGGGAGAAAGTATGCCCCCAGCGCCAGTGGGAGAAAGTATGCCCCCAGCGCCAGTGGGAGAAAGTATGCCCCCAGCGCCAGTGGGAGAAAGTATGCACCCAGTGTCAGTGGGAGGAAGTATGCCCCCAGTGTCAGTGGGAGAAAGTATGCACCCAGTGCTAGTGGGAGAAAGTATGCCCCCAGTGTCAGTGGGAGAAAGTATGCACCCAGTGTCAGTGGGAGAAAGTATGCACCCAGTGCCAGTGGGAGAAAGTATGCACCCAGTGCCAGTGGGAGAAAGTATGCACCCAGTGCCAGTGGGAGAAAGTATGCACCCAGTGCCAGTGGGAGAAAGTATGCACCCAGTGCCAGTGGGAGAAAGTATGCACCCAGTGCCAGTGGGAGAAAGTATGCCCCCAGTGCCAGTGAGAGAAAGTATGCCCCCAGTGCCAGTGAGAGGAAGCATGCCCCCAGTGCCAGTGAGAGGAAGCATGCCCCCAGTGCCAGTGAGAGGAAGCATGCCCCCCAGTGCCAGTGAGAGGAAGCATGCCCCCAGTGCCAGTGGGAGGAAGCATGCCCCAGTGCCAGTGGGAGGAAGTATGCCCCAGTGTCAGTGGCCAATGAAAGGAATTATACCCCAGAGTCGGTGATCAGTCAGAGTAAACATTTACCTAGTGTCAGTGTTTAGTTGGAGGAAGACTCCTCCACTGTCAGTGGGAGGAAAAATGCCCAGGTGCCAGGCATCAGTGACAGAAAGAATGCCCTGGTGACAGTGTCAATGTGCTAAAGAATACCGTGGGACCGTTGGTATTAGTGGTCAATGGGAGGAGGAATGCCATAGCATCAGTGGGAGGAATAATGCCCGGGTTTCAGTGAACAGTGGGAGGAATAATGCCCGGGTTACAGTGAACAGTGGGAGGAATAATGCCCGGGTTACAGTGAACAGTGGGAGGAATAATGCCCGGGTTTCAGTGATCAGTGGGAGGAATAATGCCCGGGTTACAGTGAACAGTGGGAGGAATAATGCCCGGGTTACAGTGAACAGTGGGAGGAAGAATGCTCCAGCATCAGTGGTAAAGGTTTCCACAAGGTCATCCACTTCCCCAGGCAAAGAAGCCAAAACAAGCCCCCCACCTACTTTATTATGGATGAATATATGTCTTTTCAAGGGCTTATTCACACCATATGAACACAGGTCACCGCAAAGTTATATAGAAAACTAACACATGTGAATGCACCCCTCCCCTACATGAAAATACTGCACCCAGGGCAGCTGCCCCTTCTGTCATAACCAAGGCTGGTGCCAGCAAAAGGCAGCCAAGGTGGTTCCCTGAGGGCACCGGGAGAGTGGGGGTGCCAAAGCCAGGGGTCCCCCACCCGGTCCTTACCCCAGCGCCGGCGGCTTGCCCTGCTCCCACCTGTACACAGTTTAGCAGATACTGACTTTCCGGCGGCGCAGCATAGCCCCGACTGGGCAGCGTTAACTTTAGCCGTTCGCCTCTCCTGACTCTAGTCCCGGTGTTCTGTCGAGAAAGTTCCTCTCGGCGGATAAGGACCCCCCTCTACTGTGCAGTAGGAGCCGGCGGAAATAGCCAAAGCGAAATAGAGAAGAAATCAGCTGTACACGGCGCCTGTAAGAGAGCTCCTCGCGGGCCCGCTTCGCTCGCCACGCTTCGGGCACGGCCTCGCTTCGCTTGGCTCTTTTTTATTCCCCCTCTAGGTCCACTTGGATGGTGGGGCTTCAGCCTGGACCCAGGGCGCAGGCGCTGTGTACAGCTGATTGAAGATTTTAATCTTCGGCTATTTTCGGCGGCTCCTGGTCATTCATACTGCGCAAGCGCAGCGCTTGCGCAGTACAGGGGGGACCTTATCCGCCGAGGGAACTTTCTCGGGAAGACACCGGCGCTACCACTACACTCCTCCTGTGCAGAGAGACATCTGCGACTCGAAGACACCGCCCTCCTCAGATAATTCCCGGGACCCGCAGCACAAGGATTATTCCTCCTCTGTCTGAAAATCGTCAAATAGTTCCGGCGGAGTAATCCTTGTGCTGCGGTTCCACCAATTAAACTAAAGTTCCGGCCCCCTCTTCTCTACCACTCCACCGAGGCTTTTGAAATTGCCTGATTGGTGCTACATTGAGTTGAGAGGAAACCATACACAGACTTTAGTAAGTAGTATAATCTGGCAACAGTGAATTTGCACACACTTCATCGATTGTTTTTAAACCTGACCTCAGTTCATCTTCAGGTCACCTTTTGTTTCTTTAATTTAATGAGGATTGGCCTGGGGACCAGGAATGAGGATAAACCAGCTAAGGAACGGATCACAATTTAACCAGACAAGTTAAGCAAGGGCGATCACCTGGACTGGCCGGTTGACTCCCAGCAATAAACTACACAAAAATCCACGTAAGTAAATTTAGGTTTATGTAATGTACGTCCTACCCAACAACAAATTTACAATCAGAACTAGAACCACATTTATTTATTTTTTTTCTTTGAAGGGCTCTTGCACACAGGCCGTATATTGGGGCGTACCCGTGTAGGTGGGGTACCCTGGAGATTAAGCTGCTGCATAATTTTGCCCATAGACATGCATTACTGTAATACCCTGTACAAGTTCGCATGTACAGGTGCATAGTATATTTTTAAAAACATAATTTAGCGATTGAAAAATATGCCCGTACGAATATTTACGTGTATAGCCACGTACGTCATATACTGTAATGCATGTGTAGCGCCCTGGGGTTTAGTCATGGAGCTCCCCACCAAATTCTTTGTCTGGAGTCGCTACTGTAGTTCATTACTAGGGATCCATTGAGTTCTCCCCAAGCGTGCTTTCACACTCAGAGCACCCGGGTGTCGGCGGTAAAGCGGCGCTTTAGCTGCACTTTAGCGGCACTATTCGGCCACTAGCAGGGCGGTTTTAACCCCCGGTAGCGGCCGAAAAAGGGTTGAAAAAAAAAAGGGTTGAAAAAAAAAGGGTTGCTGGGGATATGGCAGCTATGAGTAAGCACTCGCTGTGAGTGCGAAACGCGTCAGTTGATCCCTGTACACTTCTGCTGTGGTGTTTTTGTATACCTCCATGATCCAACTTTTTTACTAATAAAGGCACTTATCATCAGACCGGTGTGAGGCTTCCAGATCCCTTCGCTTTTCTCTGCCTTACCTCGCATCAGCCAGCACCTGGGACTCTCCTCTTGAAGGATGTTGCTAGCCTCTCTTGTCCACTGATTGGAGCCTACCTGAGTGGTGGAATCTTCTCTGCCTAGCTTGCATTACTGGATATGGCAGCGCTGCCCCATTGATTTCAATGGGCAGTAGCGGTGAATTCACAGCTGCAAAGAAGTTTCTGGCAGGACTTTTTGTGACGCCCTGCCAGCGCAGCACCCCAGTATGAAAGCACTCAGGCTTTCACACTGGGTTTGCAGCTGAGGCTTTTTTCAGGCGCTATGTTTAGCGCTGTAGCGATTGAAAAACACCTCCTTTGTGAAAGGGGTCTAAGTTTGGCCTGGTTGTACTTTCCTCTTCTACCACTAGGTGGCCGGGCACTTGGAGGTATTAGATTGAGAAGGACAACTCAAGGTCAGGTTATGGGTATATGGGGTATCTCAGCCAATGGGCAGGGATTTTGTTGAATCCCTTGGCCTGCTGCAAGATCCTATATATTCGGGTGAGGTCAGGTGATCCAGGTTCTTGTGTGCCACCCAGACCGCCATCTGGGTGGACGTGTGTCGTCTACCCCGGGGCTGCTAGGCCGGAGATTGGACCTATCCCTGGGGCATCTGGCTGCCAGGCTGGCTATCCAGAAGTAAGAGGGCAGCGCAGGGTTGGGATTGCGGCTTGCAGTCCAACCAAAAGTGACGGTTCTGCCGCCTGGAGAACCTGTCGTGGTCGGAGGTAAAGGGGAAGCTGTCGCCACTAAGGGACCGTGTCACCTTTACCAGGGACCACATTAGGTAACTGAAGCAAGTTCCGGAACAGTATTCTCACCAAACGGGCACGGTGGAGAATCGGGACACTTCAGACGGTGATTAAGCCAGGGACCCAACCAGCGGAGGCGACGCCTGCAAAGCAGCCTTGTGTATCAAGCCAGGGACCGAGCCGGTCACGGTCAGCTAGGGTTGCCACCTTTTCTTCAAGTCAAACCTGAACACTTTAGTGGCGCACAGCAAAATTTTTCTTCTTTTTTTTTCTTTAGCATGCACTATAGGATTGTAACAGACCTGGGACACCTTTGGGCGCTCCAAAGAGAATAGTAATGTGGCGTGCATAGTGCACCCTCACCCTCCTATCAGGCCCTATTCTGAGCCACATTCCTCTCTGAATATTGTGTCCGGGTTTCAGGAGGACTGAAACCCGGACACATGATTCAGAACCCGAACTGTCTGGGTGAATGACAGGTGGCAACCCTACAGTCAGCAGGGGTGAAGCTTGAAGGTATCCGAAGTGACAAGCTAGGGACCCAGCAGGGAAGCATGGGTGACGCTTAAAGAAGATACCACCGCAAAAGCCTTGAGGAGCTCAGGGATTCAGAGTTAGTGAATCAGCGGGTCCAGTAAGGGACCAGGAGCTCAAGGGGCTGAAGAACTACAAGGAGAAGTTGTAGTACAGCTGAGAGAACTGATACTTTAAATTAGGAACTGTTAAAGACTGTTGCCATAGGAGACAGCAATCCTGCACACATTGGATGTGGCACCTTGCTGGGGCCTTTCCCTGTACGGCTGTCCACCTATTGAAGTCTCAGAGTCTAGCATTTGAAATTGCAACTACTCAAGGGTGTCCTGGCCCTAACCGTCTTTCCCCTGCAAAATATAAAAAGGACTGTCAAAGAAATAAAACCTCTTTACATCCAAAAAGTGTCTGGCGCCCAATGACTTTCACCACCTTTGTACCCACTATGCCTCACAACCCACCACTTATTGAAGGATGTCAGTTATCTTTGGCCTTGAAGGTTCTCATACGGGAAGAGGCCAGAGATTCGCCTACGCATGTCTATGGGCAAAAATACGCTGCACTTGTGGCTCCTGGGTGCCTCGCATATTCTTTCTTTGTAGGACCAATCATTCTAACATATGGCCGTGTACAAGAGCCCTTCAAGTGCCATTAAACCCAAAAGCAAGAATATATTATCCACTTGACCTCCAGAAGGCTTTACCCCCTATTCATGACCAGGCCATTTTTGCTATTCAGCACTGCACTACTTTACCTGGTAATTGTGCGGTTATGCAATGCTGTCCCCAAAAAATGTATACAATTTGTTTCACACAAATAGAGCTTTATTTGTGCTATTTGACCACCAATGTTTTTTTTTGTTTTTTTCTATTATATAAATAAAAAAAAGACAGAAATATTTTTTTTTTACTGCCTGCTATAAATCACATTCAGTAAACTAAAAAGAAAATTTCCTATTAAACTTAGGCCAAAATGTATTTTGCTACATGTCTTTGGTAAAAAAAAAAAAAAAAAAATCCAAATAAGTGTATATTGATTGGTTTGCATGAAAGTTATAAAGTTATAGTGTGTGCAAACTATGGGATATGTACTGGAATATTTTTTTTTTTTAATACTAGTAATGGCAGCGGTCAGAGACTTATATTTTTAATTGCGTTTTTCTTTTTTAGGAAGGTAAAAAGCAGTATAAACGCGTCAGTGTGAAAGCGCCCTTGGGGTAGGTTCCCATGTATGCATGTGGTCGATGCGTTTTTGCAGCACGTTTTCCATTGTGTTTTGCATTCTTGTTTCATGTGTGCTTTTAATGTGTTTTTGCATTTTTTATTATTATTATTCTTTTTTTAAGTGTTGATATTGTTTGGAGGTTTATTCTGTCATGCAGAAAAACACAACAAAAAAGCACGTACAAGCATTTTTCCTGCATTTTTTTATGCAACGCAATTGAATTCTATGGGGGAGACTTACTAAAGCTCTGGTGCAGCTCTGCATAGTAACCAATCAGCTTCCAGGTTTTATTGCCAAAGCTTATCTTAACAAGCTGAAGTTTGACGCCGATTGGCTGCCTTGCACAGCTGCACCAGATTTTAGTAAATCTTCCCCTATGGAGCCAAAAATGCACCGTGCTGCATGTAAAAAAAAAAGTCCCAGCACCTTTCCAAAAAACGCATTACAGAAAACTGCATAGATGTGGACAGGAAAGACGGTTAAATGGATTGTAGTGCATTTCTGTGGATCTGCAAACGCACAAAAAAAAAAAAAAAAAAGAAGAAGAAGACACATAGATGTGAACCTAACCTAAGGGTGTTTTCTCACTGCTCCATTGAAAAGAATGCATGAACACGCTTGCATTTTTTTACGTGTTTCAAGTGCGTTTTCTAGTTGCCTGGCTCCAATTATACATGTGTGAAACAGACATGTGCCTCAAACGCACCAAAAAAACCCACAAATCATGGTGCATTTTTGATGGGTTTTTGGTGCACTTTTGAAAAGTACACCAAAAAGATGCAGCTTGCAGGACTTTTCAAAATGCAGGACTGTGATGCAAGAAGTCCCATAAGATATAAAGGGGAATGTTTTTTATTGCGTTTTTCGTGCATGTTTAGCCAAAAAAGTTTTTTTTTTTTTTTTTTAAAGCGTTTGATGCGTTTTTCATTCATTTTTTACGAGGATCTGAATTTTTGGTGCGCTTTTGAAAAGCGCACCAAAAAGAGGCAGCATGCAGGACTTTTCAAAACGCAGCACTGTGGTGTAAAGAGTCCCATAGGATTTAAAAAGGGAAATATTTTAATTGCATTTTTCCTTGCGTTTTTTGGCCAAAAAACACAACAGCTGTGCGTTTAGGCGCTTGATGCGCTTTCCACTCATTTCTATGGGGAGTTGCGCTTTTCAAAAGCACACTAAAAAAAGCAACTCCCCATAGAAATGAATGGAAAACACATCAAAAGCTTAAAACAAAAAAACAAAAAAACAAAACAAAAAAAAAAAACACAAAAAAAAAAAATCGCACAAAAAAAGCATGCCAAAAAATGCATCGAAGAGACAGCATGCAGGAATTTTAAAAATGCAGGACTGTAGTGTAATGAGTCCCATAGGATTTAAAGGGGAATCTTTTTATAGCATTTTTCTTGCATTTGTGGACAAAAAAAAAAAAACGCAACCGCTGTGCGATTTGTTTTAAGTTTTTTGATACTTTTTCCATTTATTTCTATGGGGGAGCTGCGTTTTTGGTGTCCCCTGTGATGTAAAGAGTCCCATAGGATTTAAAAGGGGAAGATTTCTATTGCATTTGTCTTGCATTTTGAGCCAAAAATGCAACCGCCAATGCGGTTTTACCAGCGTTCGATGTGTTTTCCATTCATTTCTATGGGAAGCAGTTTTTTTTTTTTTTGGCGTGCTTTTGAAAAGCGCACTGAAGAGGCAGCATGCAGGACTTTTCAAAATACAGCACTGTGGTGTAAAGAGTCCCATAGGGTAAAAAGGGGAATATTTTTATTATGTTTTTTCTTGTATTTTTTAGCTAAAAAATGCAATCGCCGTGCATTTTTAAAAAAAGTGTTTGATGCATTTTCAACTCCTTTTTTACGGGAAGCTACATTTTTGGTGGGCTTTTCAAAAGCGCATCAAAAGTGGCAGCATGCAGGATTTTTCTAAATGCAGTACTGTGGTGTAAAAGAGTCCCATTGGATTCAAAAGGGGAATATTTTTATTGCGTTTTTCTTGTGTTTTTTTTTTTTTAGCAAGGTAAAACTGCATCAGTGTAAAAAGGGCCCTAAGGCTCAATTCACACCTATGCATGTTGCTTTTGAGCGTTTTTGGAGGTTTTTTTTTTTATGCTTGCCACGTTTTTGAGCAGCGTTTTTGCGGCGTTTTTGCCGCGATTTGCGTTTTGCGTTTTTTTTTGTTTTGTTTTTTTTTACAGTTTTTTTTTTACAGTCTTAAAAAAATTTTAAAAAAAAAACAAAAAACAAAAAAAACCCGGCAAAAACGCATCAAAAAACGCATCAAAAACGGTGCACTTGCGTTTTTGATGCTTGTCCATTGAATTCTATTACATGCAAAACGCTGCATTTTGCATGAAAAAAAGTCCCTAACCCTTTCCAAAAATGCAGAGAAACAAAAAGGCATTGATGTGAACATGTTCCATAGGAACCCATGTTAAAAAATTCCCGTGCATTTCTGCAAAATGCAAAATGCATCAAAAAACGCGCTAGTGTGAATGGAGCCTTAGAGAATGCCTTGTATTTTTTTTTCACTGAATAAAAGGAGGAGTTCTCTGATTGGAGGAGGCGGAGGTGGTAACGCCACCTCTTCACCCTATAATGCGTTAGAATGGCTCCACATAAAAAACGCATGGAAATCACATGATAAAACACACTGCACAAAACAAGTGAACGAGCCCCGAGGTTTTGGCGTTCATGAATTACACGTGAAGCACGCTGCATCACCATTTAGAACGCCGCGCCATTCTGGTGAATAGAATGTCCTGGGCTCGGGGAAATCACCTTGTTGTTTATTCTTTTTTTTTTTTTTTTTTTTTTTTTTTTACTCTCAGCCCGGCCCGTCCTGTTCAGGAACATTCCACACCTGTTTACTAATCCGACTGCGGCCGGTGTAAAGGGATCCGACATTCAATACAGGACAAAAGTCACACAGGCATTTCACAGGCAACTCTCCTTTCCAGAGATAATGAGCCGAAAAACTTCATAAACAACAAAATCTGGTCCAATGAGCAGCAAAACGTTCCCGATCTGGGCGTCGCAGAAATCAGCGTCTTTGCCCAGATTTCTGCAAGCATGCAAAAAAAAAAAAAAAATTGTGGTAAAACAGCTTACGGTGCGGCTATTTTTCTTGGCACCCAAATTGCAGGTAGCAGTCAGCCGTGTAATTTGCCCTGCATTTTCCTTGCGACAAAAACGTGCACAAGATGCACAAAACAGCCATTGCAAAAAAAAAAGACGCATGGCTCAGTGCCAAACTTTGGTGCGTGACCTTCTTTAGCGTGTTTTTTTTTGGAAGGGAGGGAGGCCCATTCAAATGAATAGTGCCACTCCACAAACACACTATAAAAACAATGCTAAAAAAAATAAAAAAAAATAAAAAATAAAAAAAAGGGAGATGGCGGCAACATCGCCAAGGTCCCGTTCACTCCTGAGCGATGCCACCGTGACGCCTTTTTTAGCACTTTTTTGCGTGTTTCTATAGAGCATTTTTAGAGCGGCACTATTCATTTTTAATGGCGCCCCCCCTCCGCGCCAAAAGTGTGCCAAGGCTGCTGTCACACCTGAGCGTAGCAACTTTGAGCGTTTTCCCGGCGTTTTTTCACGTGTTTTTATGAGTGCTGTTGGCTCGTTTTTATGCACAACTTGCGCATTTTTTCACAGCGTTTTTGAGCTTTGCAGTTTTTTTATTAGCCAATAGAGAAATCATCTGTTGCTAGGTATTTCAGCTTTTTTAGCTTTTATTTATTTATTTTTTTTTTATTATTATTATTCATTTATCATTATTTTTTTCGTTAGGGTAAGGGGTTAGAGTTAAGGTTATGTTGGGGTTAGCATTATTATCTTTTTTTATTAGGGTTAGGGTGTTACTACTAATACTAAAACTACTATTACTAATATGAACACTACTACGAATATGAATACTACCACTAATACGAATATTACTAATATAATACTACTAGTAAAACAAATACTATTTCTACTACCACTAATACGAATACTAATACTACTAATATGAATACTACTACTACCACTAAAAATATTACTAAATACTACTAGTACTAATACTAAAAAAATACTACTAACACTACTAATACTGCCAATATAAAATACTAATTCCACTACTACTGCTGCTGCTGCTACTACTACTACTACCACTGCTGCTGCTACTACCACTGCTGCTGCTACTACTACTACTACTACTACTACCACTGCTGCTGCTACCACTACTGCTGCTACTACTACTACCACTGCTGCTACTACTACTACCACTGCTGCTACTACTACTACCACTGCTACTACTACTACTACTACTACTACTACTACCACTGCTGCTACTACTACTACCACTGCTGCTGCTACTACTACTACTACTACTACTACTACCACTGCTGCTGCTACTACTACTACTACTACCACTGCTGCTGCTACTACTACTACCACTGCTGCTGCTACTACTACTACCACTACTACTACCACTGCTGCTGCTACTACTACTACTACTACTACTACTACTACCACCACTGCTGCTACTACTACTACCACTGTTGCTACTACTACCACTGTTGCTACTACTACCACTGTTGCTACTACTACCACTGTTGCTACTACTACCACTGCTGCTACTACTACCACTGCTGCTACTACTACCACTGCTGCTACTACTACCACTGCTGCTACTACTACTACTAAAAATACCAATAACACTACTACTATTAAGAATACTAACACTACTAATGCTAATAATTAATTACCGGTATTTGATATTTTTTTAAGGTTAGGGATTAATTATTATTTTTTCATGTATTATTACATATTAAATTTATTTATGATGATTTTTATTATTTGTGTAAATAGTATATATTTATTTATTCATACATTACTACATTTTATCTTTTCATTTGAGCAAAAAATCACGGAAAAAACAAGTGAATGCACACACAAAAATGTGCGAATGTTCCATTCATTTCTATGGGAATAAAAACATCAAATCTGCCCGACTCGAGCTACAAAAAGAAAAGCTCCAGAACTTTAACGGCTTCAGCCCCGGAAGGATTTACCCCCTTCCTGACCAGAGCACTTTTTGTATATTCGGCACTGGGTCGCTTTAACTGACAATTGCGCGGTCGTGCCATGCTGCACCCAAACAAAATTGACGTCCTTTTTTTCCCACAAATAGAGCTTTCTTTTGGTGGTATTTGATCACCTCTGCGATTTTTATTTTTTGCGATATAAACAAAAAAAGAGCGACAATTTGGGAAAAAAAAGCAATATTTTTTACTTTTTGCTATAATAAATATCCCCCAGAAATATATATAAAAAAATGTTTTTCCTCAGTTTAGGCCGATACGTATTCTTCTACATTTTTTTTTTTCAAAAAATATCGCAATAAGCGTATATTGATTGGTTTGCGCAAAAGTTATAGTGTCTACAAAATAGGGGATAGTTATGGCATTTTTATTATAAATTTTTTTTATTAGTAATGGCGGCGATCTGCAATTTTTATCGTGACTGTGACATTATGGGGGACACTTTTGACACTATTTTGGGACCATTGGAATTAATACAACGATCAGTGCTATAAAAATGCACTGACTACTGTGTAAAATGACACTGGCAGTGAAGGGGTTAAACACTAGGGGGCGATGAAGGGGTTAAGTGTATCCTAGGGAGTGATTCTAACTATGGGGGGGGGGATACCTAGGATATGACAGTGATCACTGCTCCCGATGACAGGGAGCAGTGATCTCTGTCATGTCACAAGGCAGAACGGGAAGTGGCTTGTTTACATAGGCACTTCCCCCTTCTGCGGCTCCGTGACACAACACGCTACATTTTCTAGCATATTTAACTACCCTAACAAATGAAACCAAATTCCAGCTACACTTTATAATCATTTACAGCAAACTGTAAATAAAAGCTGATCATTGTAAGCACCCCCTGCCAGTGTTAACTGGTTTGTCTCATCTCTGTAAATGGATTAGGCATGTGAATTGAAATTTGGACGAATTGTTATTTGGAAATTCTGATGTATCCGAATTTCCGAAATACAATAGTTCCGAATTTAAACGAATCTGAAATAGGAAATAAAAAATTCAGACGAAATTCGAATAGTTTTCAAATCGAATTTGAATTTCCAAAAAAAGAAAAAAAAATAGAATAGAAAATAAAGGAATAGAATAGAATAGAATAGAAAAGAATATAATATAATGGAGTAAAACAGAATACAAAATAAAAAAATTGAATAATAAAAAAAGGTTGATAGAAAAGAATATAAAACAGAGTAAAACAGTATAAAATAGAAAATAAAGGAATAGAATACAAAATAGAATAGAAAGAATATAAACATCTTACGAAATTTGAATAGAATGGATTCAAATTTGAATATAATAAAAAAAAAAAATAGCATAGACTATAATAGACAATAGAAAAAAATAGAAAGAATATAACAATATAAGCATTTTCCGAAATTTGACTTTCGAATAGAATAAAAAGAATAGAATAGAACAGAAAAAAAATAATAGAATAGAATGGAACAGAAAGATAATAACCATCTTCCAAAATTCAAATTTTGAATAGAATAAATTAGATTTCGAATGGAATTCGATTCAAATTTGATTGCTATTCGAAAATTTAGAATGGATTTGAATAAACAAAACTAATTCTGAAGATGAATTACACTAATTAAACTAATTTAATCTAATTTATGTACTGTAAATAACAAAACACATTTTTTCGTTCTGCACATGTCTAAAACTGATACATTCTGCTGGAGAGCTTGTGAATCACATCAGACTTTCTGGCTGTATCACCAGATGAAAATAGAAGAAAATAAGTATAAAATAGAAAACGAATGCAGCCGTCACATCTAAGAACTGATAAGCTGCCATATAATAAATGTTAGCTTTAGGGTTTAAAACTGCCATAAATTTTAAGTCACATGGGCTGTTCTAATTCTTTCCAAGTGCCCCAAAAATGAGAAGAAGGAAGTAGCAAAAGGGAAGCTCGGGCCACAGTTGTGCAGTTGCAGTGGGGCAGTTTGTCCCCATGTGGGACCCCCATACCAGGAGAAAGATCTGACCGGTGTGGATCAACACAGGCCTGCATTCTGTTCTGCACAAAGTGACCCCGTCTTCTCCATCCTTCCAGTAAGGATTTCACAGAGGGAGGTTTCCACCAGCATCAGGCTGCAGATTCTGTGTACACAACGCCTTATCTCATCTCATGAACAATGCGACAGTTCACCCAGCCATAAACACATAGGAGTAAAAAAAAAAAACATATTTCAGATATTATCATTTACAGTATCACCAGCATGCAAACTAACCAAGTGCAGCAACATAAAGAACAGATAAAAAAAAAAGTCGCACTTCCTAAAACTGGTCATAGACAGTTCGAATCTCAGCTGGTTCGGCAGGGACCATCCGAGATTCGAACCATGTATTGGCATACTCAATGCACCCAAGTAGATTGATCAATCCATGACCCATCTTCAGTGTTCTGGCTGAGGGAAGAAGGTTCTCGTCCAAGATGCTGGAAGACCCATCCACGACCCATCTTCAGTGTTCTGGCTGAGGGAAGAAGGTTCTCATCCAAGATGCTGGAAGACCCATCCACGACCCATCTTCAGTGTTCTGGCTGAGGGAAGAAGGTTCTCACCCAAGATGCTGGAAGACCCATCCACGACCCATCTTCAGTGTTCTGGCTGAGGGAAGAAGGTTCTCACCCAAGATGCTGGAAGACCCATCCACGACCCATCTTCAGTGTTCTGGCTGAGGGAAGAAGGTTCTCATCCAAGATGCTGGAAGACCCATCCACGACCCATCTTCAGTGTTCTGGCTGAGGGAAGAAGGTTCTCATCCAAGATGCTGGAAGACCCATCCATGACCCATCTTCAGTGTTCTGGCTGAGGGAAGAAGGTTCTCACCCAAGATGCTGGAAGACCCATCCACGACCCATCTTCAGTGTTCTGGCTGAGGGAAGAAGGTTGTCATCCAAGATGCTGGAAGACCCATCCACGACCCATCTTCAGTGTTCTGGCTGAGGGAAGAAGGTTCTCACCCAAGATGCTGGAAGACCCATCCACGACCCATCTTCAGTGTTCTGGCTGAGGGAAGAAGGTTCTCACCCAAGATGCTGGAAGACCCATCCACGACCCATCTTCAGTGTTCTGGCTGAGGGAAGAAGGTTCTCATCCAAGATGCTGGAAGACCCATCCACGACCCATCTTCAGTGTTCTGGCTGAGGGAAGAAGGTTCTCATCCGAGATGCTGGAAGACCCATCCACGACCCATCTTCAGTGTTCTGGCTGAGGGAAGAAAGTTCTTATCCAGGATTTTACAATACATGGCCCCGTTCATTGGCCCCTCAATGCAGCAAAGTTGGCCTGTACCTTTAGCAGAGAAACAGCCCCAAAGCATCACGCTTCCACCTCCGTGCTTGACTGTAGAGATGGTGTTCTTAGGGTCATAATCAGCATTTTGCTTCCTCCAAACACGGCGAGTCCCCCTCCTCAAGAAGGCACGTGTACAGTCATGCCAATGAAAATCTAAATGATTCAGAGAAGGATTGGGAGAAAGTGCTGTGGTCAGACGAGACCAAAATTAAGCTCTTCGGCATTAACTCGACTCGCCATGTGTGGAGGAAGAAAAAGGGTGACCATGACCCTAAGAACACCATCTACAGTCAAGCACGGAGGTGGAAACATTATGCTTTTGGGCTTTTGCTCTGCTAAAAAGGTACAGGCCGACTTTGCTGCATTGAGGGGCCAATTTACTGAGCCATGTATTGTAATTTAAAAGCTTGGCGATAAAGGTGCGCGGTGGAGTGCCGTTAGGCGGAGGTTTCGCTGCCAGGCGATGTGCGCGCTCCACTACAATTGTTGAGAAGGCCTCTCTACTGTACATCTTAATTAAGAGATTTTCCAGGTAGGAGGGGCGATCTGCACCTTCAGATCTTTTGGGGAGTCCTACGAATCGTAGGTTACACCTGTGAAGGCGGTTCTCCATGTCATCTTGTTTGGAAAGAACCGCATTTAGCAGATACTGCAGTTGCTCGGTGATGACTTGGAGTGGGTGCAAGCCATCCTCCACGTGGCCAAGGCGGCGCTCAGTCTCGGAGACACATTCCCGCAGCTTGTGGAGATCTTGCCTGATCAGGGAGATGTCTACTTTTACCTCCTCGATTCTGGAGGTTAGCGTGGATTGGCACAGGGCGATGGCTTCCAGTACCCTGGCCGTGTCTGCGGAGGCCTGATCATCCTCGTCCTTGGGCGGGGAGGCGCCATCTTCCTCATCAGGGTCCCGTTCTCCGTGGCGATATTTGCAGAGTTTGGCAATGGCGCTGGATTTTTTCGGCTGAGACATGGTGGCCCTGGATCAGGTAGGTAGTCTGAGGCATTTAGGCTTCTGTGTGCAGGGAAGAAAACCCCCAGGATTGGGTATTCGGATATTGATTGAGCGGAGCCCTCACCCTGCACGTCTTATTCCATGCAGCTCCAGACCACGCCCCCCAATGAGCCATGTATTGTAAAATCTTGGATGAGTACCTTCTTCCCTCAGCCAGAACACTGAAGATGGGTCATGGATGGGTTTTCCGGCATGACAATGACCCAAAACATACTGCCAAGGCAACAAAGGAGTGGCTCAAGAAGAAGCACATTAAGGTCATGGAGTGGTGGCCTAGTCAGTCTCCAGATATCAATCCTATAGAAAATTTATGGAGGGAGCTGAAATTTCGAGTTGTCAGGAGACAGCCAAGAATCTTTAAGGATTTAGAGAAGATCTGTAAAGAAGAGTGGACCAAAATCCCTCCTGAGATGTGTGCAAACCTGGTCACCAACTACAAGAAACTTCTTGCCTCTGTGCTTGCCAACAAGGGTTTCTCCACTGAGTACCAAGTCATGTTTTGCTTGGGGATCAATAACTTATTTTACTCACTGAACTGCAACTTAACCACTTAACCACGCACGCCGATATATGTCCTAACTTTGAGGATGGAAATTGTTGTTGTTATAGCAGCATCCAGCTGCCATAACCCCGGTATCCACGTATTTGTTGCAAGATCACTATTATCGGCGGCAGGAGAGGGCCCCCCCCCTCCCTTGGCCGCTTACTGGAGCCGTCGGCAGTGGCGGAGGCGATCCGGTCCTCTCTGTGGCTGTGCATGGAGACGAGTGAGGGGAAGATGCCCCCTACATGACATTGCAAGAGCAATGTCATGGAGGGGCATTTTTAGCTCTTAAAGGGCCATTTTTTTAAATCATTTTTTTAAAATGACAAATGTTTTTTTTTTTTATTATTGCATTTCAGTGTAAATATGAGATCTGAGGTCTTTTTGACCCCAGATCTCATATATAAGAGGTCCTGTCATGCTTTTTTTCTATTACAAGAGTTGTTTACATTCCTTGTAATAGGAATAAAAGTAACTTTATTTTTTCAAAATTTATTTATTTATTTTTTTAAATGTGCCCCGTCCCGTCGAGCTCACGTGCAGAAGCGAATGCATACGTGAGTAGCGCCAACATATGAAAGCGGTGGTCAAACCACACATGTGAGGTATCGCCACGATCGGTAGAGCGAGAGCAATAATTCTAGCCCTTGACCTCCTCTGTAACTCAAAACATGCAACCTGTAGCATTTTTTAAAGGTCGCCTATGGAGATTTTTAAGGTTAAAAGTTTGTCGCCATTCCACGAGCGGGCGCAATTTTGAAGCGTGACATGTTGGGTATCAATTTACACGGCGTAACATTATCTTTCACAATGTTAGAAAAAAAAAAATTGGTCTAACTTTACTGCTGTCTCATTTTTCAAATAAAAAAGTGTATTTTTTCCAAGAAAAGTGCGCTTGTAAGACCGCTGCGTAAATACGGTGTGACGGAAAGTATTGCAATGGCCGCCATTTTATTCTCTAGGGCAGTGATGGCGAACCTTGGCACCCCAGATGTTTTGGAACTACATTTCCCATGTTGCTCATGCACTCTGCAGTGTAGTTGAACATCATGGGAAATGTAGTTCCAAAACATCTGGGGTGCCAAGGTTCGCCATCACCGCTCTAGGGTGTTAGAAAAAATATATATATATAATGTTTGGGGGTTCTAAGTAATTTTCTAGCAAAAAAAAAAACGGTTTTTAACTTGTAAACAACAAATCTCAGAAAGAGGCTCGGTCCTTAAGTGGTTAATTTGTACCATGTGGTTTTTTTTCTGGATTTTTGGTTGATATTCTGTCTCTGTCATTTAATATACATCTATGATAAAAATGATAGACCCTTCATTTCTTTGTAAGTGGGCAAACATACAAAATCTGCAGGGGATGAAATCATTATTTTCCCGCCTGTATAACGCAGGGGATATGGTCCTTCATTGTACACGAGGACGCAGAGAAAGCACAGGGGAGAAGAGGAGGGCTCTGGATCCCGGGGGGAGCGGAGGATCGGGTAAGTAAAAACGGGTTTTCTTGGTCCTCTAGATCTAAAAAGCATTTAACCCTCTGCAGTGCATCAGCAGGAAGATTTTCCCCTTTTCCCTGGAGATCGGCTTTAATCACAGTATTTTCTCCCCATCATGTGATTCCAGAGACTAATAATTCCCCAGAATGATAATGATCAAGTCTCAGCCGGCTGATATTATCTCTCTATATTGTGCCTGGGTCTTTCATGTTCCGGTCGGCACACAGGTCACAGTAGACTGAAATCCTTTCTCCGCCAGGAAGATGTTTTGCAGCGCCTTTGGCAAATGCATTTTCTTTTGAAAAGACTTGTTACCATGGAGACCTGAATATAATATTGCAGAATGGCATTTTAATTGGATTTTTTTTTTTTCCCTTAAAAGAGGATGTCCATCTGAGTCTGTGTGCACACTGGAACATTTGCTTGTGCCCATCATTCACAGCAGTGCACGTGTTACAGTGGCGGCTGGTGTTTTTTTTTTTGGGGGGTGGTAAACACCCCATCCACCGCAACCCCCCCTATCTTTTCTTTGGGGGGTGGCAAACACCCCACCCACCGCCACCCCCCCTATCTTTTTTTGGGGGGGGGCGGCAAACAACCCCCCCCCCCAGTCAGCCAGCGGCACTCCCTGTCCGCTCTAGGTAGGTCGGTGATCGGTCAGGTCACCCGCACCCCCATCTAGGTTGCTGGCGGGCAGCAAGGGGCCTACAAATGGTGAATAGCTGGTAGGTTTTCGGGTTGCGGGCTCCTACGGGCGACGGGCAGTGGCTCCCCTGTCCTCTCCTCCTCTTCTGCAGCATGGCGGCTTCCACCATGCGTCTCCTCCTCCTAGGTGTCCAATAGGATTGCCTGTCCTTGCAGCCAATCGAGTGACGGGACTCAAGACGCGCTTCATGATTGGCCGGGAGGAGGATCAGTGTGAAAATAGCGAATAATCATTCACTATTGTCACACAACTGGGTGGGCTTGGGGCGCAGTGCTCTGCACCCCGAGCCCACCCTTTTTTTAAGCCTAATCAAGCCTCTGGCTCCAATCACAGGCTTAAAAAAAAAACACAAACAAAAAAAACACCCCATTGGAATCCATGCACTGGCGTCCTTTATGTAGTTCAGGGGGCCAGACACATGGATAGAGGGGGGCGGCGCCGGTGCACCCCGAATGAACGGGCCGCCGCTGGCGCACACCGAAGTCCCACAATGGTATGGTGTTCAGTCTACGTGTTTCACAGTTGTTATTGCTTCTTCGGGGGTGCAGATGTGCTTTCATATGGGCTCAAATAATAATAACCTAAGACCCATCTATAACAAATGAATAAATAATAAAAATACAAAAATATCATAAAACACAAAAAACACAAATACAAGTATGGGATATAGTAAAAATATTTTTAAGTTAACTGTCCACCACATAATGGCAAGAAGGAGAGGGACTAAAGTGAGGGGAAGAAGGAAAAACAAAACAAAAAAAAAGCAAAAACAAAAATAAAAAACAAAAACAAAAACACACGCTTACCTACAAGCCAGCCCCACCATAAACACCCAGGACGTGGCACTGGTCACTAGGAAGCCAGTGACTTAAAGGGGATGTCTGAGGCTGTGTGCAAATAGGAACAGTCATTTGCTTGTGGCCATCACGATTCACATTATGTCTAGCCCATATAGCAATGCAGATCCTCATCAATCATGATAAATGATGCCAGCCAACAAGTCTTCTCCCATTGCTACTCCTTGCCGAATGACAGATTCCTGGCAGACTGAAGGTTTGTAAACAAAGGGGCAAGGGCAGTGGCTGCTGTCATTGAACACCTGAGGCTGTGTGCACCTGAAATATTAAAATTTCTTGCATATCTTGCTTATTAACCACTTAAGGACCGAGCCTCTTTTTGAGATGTGTTTACAAGTTAAAAACAGGGGGTTTTTTTTGCTAGAAAATTACTTAGAACCCCCAAACATTATACATTTTTTTTAACACCCTAGAGAATAAAATGGCGGTCCTTGCAATACTTTCTGTCACACCGTATTTGCGCAGCGGTCTTACAAGCGCACTTTTTTAGGAAAAAATACAAATTTTTTTTTATTAAAAAAAATAAGACAACAGTAAAGTTAGCCTAATTTTTTTTTTTGAAAGATAACGTTATGGCGAGTAAAATCGATACCAAACATGTCACACTTCAAAATTGCGCCTGTTTGTGGAATGGCGGCAAACTTTTACCCTTACAAATCTCCAAAGGCGACGTTTAAAAAAAATTCTACAGGTTGCATGTTTTAAGTTACAGAGGAGGTCTAGGGCTAGAATTATTGCTCTTGCTCTACCGATCGTGGCGATACCTCACATGTGTGGTTTGAACACAGTTTTCATATGCGGGCGCTACTCACGTATGCGGTCGCTTCTGCACGAGAGCCCGGCGGGACAGGGCGCATTTAAAAATTTTTTATTTTTTTTTTTACTTTTTATTTTAAACACGGTTTTAAACAAAAAAAAAAAAAAAGTCAGTCACTTTTATTCCTACTACAAGGAATGTAAACATCCCTTGTAGTAGAAAAAAAGCATGACAGGACCTCTTAAATATGAGATCTGTTGGTTGACGAACATATTATTAATGTTTGCATGCACTACAGAAGTGGAGTTACCTGCATCTATAGGATTATGTTATTTACTAATGTCAGCCTTTGAGAAATGGTAGTTTACATTTTGAGTTATCAGAGGAGTGGTGTGGATGTGTGGGGGATACAAGCGCTGGAGATTTGATCTCAGCTGGATTGCGTTCCTGGCCAACCACACCTACCCACAACACTTGTTCACTTTATGTGATAAATCCTACACTTACTGGTAGGAGACCTGCACACCCTAGTTATATGTACACTGGGTTTTGATTTATTATTTTTATGTTTAATTAGTTAACATACCACCAATATATATATCTTTTTGCCACATAGGGTAGCGCCACTTCCCCACTCTCTTTTATATACTCCAATGAGCAATTTCTGCTTCTCAGATAAGTTCCCGCTGACACCACTGATCTTTTTAGCCGTCTGCAAGGGGGCAAATTCCTTCCAATGACCACAAGCGTAAGGAGAATTCTTCCCACTGATCATCACACTACTGCAGGGGTCTCCAAAACTTTCCTAGCAAAGAGCCAATTTACTGTCTTTCAGTCTTTGAGAGGGCTGGACCGTGACCATTGTAAGTAAAAATTTAGCTGGGAGTAAACAATGTCCCATCACTGGTATCAATGGAAGGAGTAGCAACCCATCATTCGTGTCAGTGGGAGGAATAGTGTCCCAGCGTTGGAATTAGTGGGAGGAATAGTGTCCCATCGTTGGAATCAGTGGGAGGAATAGTGTCCCATCGTTGGAATCAGTGGGAGGAATAGTGTCCCATCGTTGGAATCAGTGGGAGGAATAGTGTCCCATCGTTGGAATCAGTGGGAGGAATAGTGTCCCATCGTTGGAATCAGTGGGAGGAATAGTGTCCCATCGTTGGAATTAGTGGGAGGAATAGTGCCTCATCAATGGAATTAGTAGGAGGAATAGTGTCCCATCATTGATATTAGTGGGAGGAATAGTGCCTCATCAATGGAATTAGTAGGAGGAATAGTGTCCCATCATTGATATTAGTGGGAGGAATAGTGACTTATCATTGGAATGAAGGGAGGAATAGTTCCCCATCATTGGTATCAGTGGGAGGAATAGTGTCTCATTATTGGTGTCAGTGGGAGGAATAGTGTCCCATCATTGGTGTCAGTGGGAGGAATAGTGTCCCATCATTGGTGTCAGTGGGAGGAATAGTGTCCCATCATTGGTGTCAGTGGGAGGAATAGTGTCCCATCATTGGTATGAGTGTGGGGGGGGGAAGAGTGCCCCAAGGGCTGGATTAAGACAAGCAACGGGCCACATCGAGCCATCAGGCCACAGTTTGGGGGCCACTGCACTTATGTATAACGAGTTGTAGATATAGTAATTTTTAGCAGGGGTTCCCTGAGACTGGAAAGTTATTTCAGGGGGTCTTCTGGGTTGATAAGGTTTACAAAGCCTGCTGTAGAGGGTGTGTAGGGGTAAGCAAGGTGTCAGCAAGACAACATTTGATGTTAAATCTCCACAACGGGGCCCCAAACAAAGCCTAGTAGAGCTCCCTATGCTTTTTTACTCTGCAAGGAAGCAAGAATTCTCTTGACACTAGTTGACCTCGCATTCAGGCTGAGAAATGTAGGTTAAAACGAATCCTAAACCTGTTATGTAGGTAGAGAACGTTAGACAAAAAACGGGAACCCGGTCTCTGCCAGCACCCCTGGCACCAAATGATGTTACAGTTGGAAATAAAGAGAGAGACAGTACTGCCCAGTTGACTGAATCAATATGTGCTAAACAAACATTACTCATGCTCGAAACACAAGCTTTCCTGCCAAGATATTTCCTGCATCGCATTGTTTCCTGAGAACCGATCATGAAAACACCGGCATTGTTTTGGGCAGTCATGTTGGGATTGGTGAAATGATACACCTATTCATTTTAAGTGCTTTGTAGATAGAAATAAATTTGGCCCCTCTAGGGAATAAATTTTTCCTATGCAAGTTCTCAGGAATATTTGCACTTAATCAATAATTTAATCCAGCAGACACTGTGCTATTTAAAGAGTTATAAAAGTGCCTCAGGGAGGACCCAGGTTTGATAGAAGGGGTCATCAGAACCCAATAGATATCGTATGGGCAATTCATACAACTATAGGGGGAGGGACACAATGCAGTGAAGTCTTTTCTACTTCCATTCTTGGAGCACCCTCACCTTTATTAAAAAAAGAGAATAAAAAATATATATATATATATATATATATATATATATATATATATATATATATATATATATATATATAAATATAAATATAATCAATGAGCACATCACCCACAGTTATTACCTCTTGTATCTCTTGACCTTCCCTCTTAGATTGTAAGCTCCAAGGAGCAGGGCCCTCCGATTCCTACTGTATTAAAGTGTATTGTATTTGTACTGTCTACCCTCAAGTTGTAAAGCGCTACGTAAACTGTTGGCGCTATATAAATCCTGAATAAGAATAATAATGAGATATATCTCTCTCCATCTATATAGAGATAGATAGATAGATAGATAGATAGATAGATAGATAGATAGATAGATAGATAGATAGATAGATAGATAGATCCCGAGGGCTTTCACACTGGAGCGATGCGCTGGCAGGACGGTAAAAAAAGTCCGGCCAGCAGCATCTTCGGAGCGGTGTGTATACCGCCCCTTTACCGCTCCTGCCCATTGAAATCAATGGGACGGCGCGGCTATACCGCCGGCAAAGCGCCTCTGCAGAGGCGCTTTGTGGTGGTATTTAACCCTTTCTCGGCCGCTAGTGGGGGTTAAAACTGCCCCGCTAGCGGCCGCATACCGACGGTAAAACGCCGCTAATAATAGCGGCGTTTTACCGCCGACGCCGCCCCCCCCCCCCCCAGTGTGAAAGGGCTCTAAAAGAAAATAAATAAAAAACTTCACCCAGTGAAAGTGCAGGAACATTCATTAATGCAAATTGTGATAAAAACAAATGTTATTAGTCTATTTCCTGTGCTGTTCGAATGTTTATAATTGATTTAAGATGAAAAATACTAAATTTGGCCACTACAGTAGAGCATGCTAAACATCATAAAAATGTCCCATTATACTTAGCACCATCTAGTGGACAAAATGTGTATTTTTTTTTTTTTTTTCAGTTTTAAAACAAATGACAAAATATTCATAGAAAGGTCTTATGATACTAAGCACTATTTAGTGGCCAGTGTGGTATGTTCTATTTTAAATCAATGAAAAACATTTGACGGACGAATGCTCATCAAGCAGAACCAAAAGGTTCCTAATTTTAGTGTAATATATGTAGGAAGGCCAGTATGGTGGCCTGAATTTATGGAAGGAGCCGGGGGGTATTTAAGCAACCCGCTCGCCTGTGGTCTTTGTCGGTTTCCTGTGCGTCGTACCCACCCTCCCATCCCCTTTTCAGGTTATTTTTCAAACTCATTTCTCTCCACAAATATCTATTACTAATCTTGGGTATGCCCCCTTATTTTGTATACCGACCAGCAGACCAGGGCACACTTCAGGTCCATTTCATGTTGTAAGTCTTATGGCGAGTCTATGTTGTTCTCATCCATTTCCGCCAAAGGGCTTCGAATATATATATTATATAATCTTTTTTTTTTCCAGGTGGAACTCCGTTCCACCACCTCTGGCTCAGACCCTTGGGGGGGGCTGCTCACCACAATCACTTGCAAACACAGAAGTCCGGTTTCTGTGTTTACAAGTGACAGCTCTGCACTTCTGTGTGTAACCCCCATGAACTCTGCACTCTGTGTGTGTAACCCCCATGAACTCTGCACTCTGTATGTAATGCAGTCCTGGTATTTAATGCCCTTTTAAGACCCTCCTACTGTTCGTGAAATTTGACTGACCACACCCACTATTTGATGTGATTTGGAGAGTGTGTGTAGGGGGAGGGGTTTTGGGGGGGGGGGTCGTGGTTGAGTTCCAGCACCTATTGTTTGAGAAAAAAAGCCCTGTACAGTGGAACCTCGGATTGTGAGTAACGCGGTTTAAAGAGCGTTTCGCAATACGAGGACTGTATTTTTAAAAATCGTAACTCGGTTTGCGAGTGTTGTCTCGCAAAACAAGCATGATTCAGGCCAAAGCGGTGTGCAGTACTGCTTTTGGCCTGAGGTGTGGGGGGGGGCGCCGGAGCCAAGCAGAGCCGAACGTCACGTTCGGAAATGCACGGAAAAGCCCGAGTACAGCGCGGCTGACCTTGGCAAATCTCGGGTAGGAATTCTTTCAGAGGTTTGCTGAGGTCTGCCGAAGTGTCCTCGGGCCTTTTTGGCTGTTTCCGAGGGTCTCCAGCATTCCCCGCATTAGGTATTGCATCCCATTGAAGTCAATGCGGAACAATATTATTTTCGTTTCTATTGACTTCAATGGGAATACTCCTGGAACAGATTCTGCTCTTAATCCGAGGTTCCACTGTAATAATATATATCAACATTTTCACACGCCTGCTCGCATTTGGCCAGTGAATATTAATTGAGGGCGAGTATTCCGGCTCGGGTGGATCTGCTTGCCTCAGCTTGGGTGGGGAGTGGATCTGCTTGGCTCGGCTTGGGTGGGGAGCATGTCCGCTCGGCTCAGACAAGCTACACAAGCCGCCCCCCCCCCCAGTCATCTCTATGAGGGGCTCCGCGTGCCGTACTGCACGCCGGGAAGTGTAGTTTCCAGCGCAGCCCCGCGGATTCTCTTCTCACAGACATGGCAGACAGGAGGCGGCGGAGGAGACGGGCGTCCCAGGACAGCGAGGACGAGGAAGAAAAGTCCGGCAGGGAAAGCTCGGGCTTCAGGGAATAGCCTACCGGGAAGAAGTGAGAAGCGAGAGGTCGGGGAGACAGTCAGAGACAAGTGTGCATAGGCTGGCTGTGTACAGGGATGGCGGGCGCAGGCTGTCCACTTACTGACTCACACCCCCTACCTACCTTATTCAGCTGAGAAGTGGAGCACAGTGCAGCCACCCATAGCAGCCTATCAGAACTCAGATCACTGAGACCACATACCAATGTAAGGCAGGCTCTGATTGGTTACTAGGGATACCGCACTGCAGTGTTCATGTCTCTAAAGTGTGAGGCTGTACAGACAGTTGGGCCTAGTCACTCAGTGCAGTAGCCATAGCAACTGTACTGGCTTCTGATTCCTTACTATTAGGCCCCATTTACACCTAGCGTTTTACACACAACAACATGCATAGGGCAGCCCATTCATTTATATGGGGTTACCCTACACAAGGCAGAGTAGCTCATTCAGAATTTGCCGCATCAGTTTTGGGTGTTTTTCTTTTTTTACGGCGTTTGCATATTTTTGCATGCAGAAAAATGCATTTCAGCTTGTGGTGTTTGGGATGCAATGAATGGCGCAGCAAATGTGATGTGGTTTTAGCACGTTTTATAAATGCATGCAGAACTACGCAATTGCAAAAACGCACAGGTGCGAGTGGAAACTTGGGGGTGGGTTCAGTGCGAACCCAGAAATAAAAAAGGTGTCACTCCCGCCCAGTTCACCTAGTGTGGCACATCTCTCAACCCTGCAGTCTGTATGTAGCGCATATTTACTTAACAAGGCAGTAATGATATGTACAGTGTCTATAGCAGACAATCATATTTTATTTATCACAGTCAGATCAATGAAATGTGCTTAATGTTAATATTTATTTTTGAACCTTAATTCTGCATAAAACATTTAACAATGTCATTTCATGAGATAATTGAAGAGGGCGTGTTTAGGGGCGGGGCAGGGGTAGGGTGGAGCCTAAAGTGAGCTCAGGGAGGACAGAAACCTCGTGGAGCAGAAGGGTAAAAGTATATATATATATAAAGATAGCGATAGATATATCGATCACAATATTAAAAATTATATATATATAATACACACATACCTTTTTTCCCCCCTGTATCCTGTTTGGGAGATTTCTTATTTCCTGTCCCATAGCCAAAACAGGAAGTGATAGGAAATCCCTAGAAAGTGCAGGAATCCCTGGTTGGCACCAGAATTGGTGTCTCTATTGGAAAATTTCCTCTCTATTACTGTTCTGGGGAAAACTCAAAAGTTGGGCTTTACCTTCACTTTTACTCCAGGTGAAAACACTAAACAAGACAAATAGAGATGATGAATCTCCCTAAGGGGGGGGGGGGAGGGGAGCACAGACCGAGATAAAAATTTAAGAGGGGTTCCAATCACTCTCCACTCTATCCAAAAACTGAAAAAAAAATAAAATAAAACGTCCCCCTGTGAACCAGAGCATTTTTTACAGTGTGCTATGAACCAGTTAGAGATAATATTGTATTATGTTATCTTGCGTAATGACATGTATTGTTTTCTACCACTTCAACCCCGGAAGATTTTACCTCCTTCCTGACCAGAGCACTTTTTACAATTTCGCACTGCGTCACTTTAACTGACAATTGAGCGGCCATTTAAATTTGTGTCCTTTTTCCCCCCACAAATAGAGCTTTCTTTTGGTGGTATTTGATCACCTCTGCGGTTTTTATTTTTTGCGCTATAAACAAAAAAAAAAAAAAAAAGCAACATTTTTGTAAAAAAAACTAATATTTTTTACTTTTTGCTATAATAAATTTCCCCCAATTTAAAAAAAAAAAACAAAAACAAAATTTCTTCATCAGTTTAGGCCTATATATATTCTTCTGCATATTTTTGGTAAAAAAGAAATAAAAAATAAACAAAATATATTAAAATTGCAATAAGCGAATATTGATTGGTTTGAGCAAAAATTATATTGTCTACAAACCTTGGGAAAGATTTATGGCATTATTATTATTATTTTTTTACTAGTAATGGATCTGCAATTTTTTAGCGGTACTGCGACATTGCGACTGACAGATTGGAGACGTTTGACACTTTTTTGGGACCATTGGCATTTATACAGCGATCAGTTGTATATTGAGTTGATACACATTTGTATACCACACACAGCACAACGCCATCACGTATACATTTATACAGCGATCAGTGCTATAAAAATGCACTGATTACTGTGTAAATGTCACTGGCAGGGAAGGGGTTAACACTAGGGGGCGATCAAGGGGTTAATTGAGTGTTCCCTCAATATGTTCTAACTGTATGGGGATGTGACTTACTAGGAGAGGAGACATATTGTTTTTCCTATTTAGTAGGAACAAACCATATGGCTCCTCTACCCGGACAGTACAGGGATTTGTGCGCTTACCCACACAAATCCCCGTGCTAGCGCTCGTGCTAGCGCTCGTGCATGCGATCGCACATGGCCGGCAGCCACGCGCATCGGGTCCCCCGCCGTGCAGCGGATGTGCACCCTCTGGTGGCCGAAAAAGGGAAGAACGTACTCGTACGGGATTTCACCCAGGGGAGCCATTCTGCCGCAGTATATCTGCGTGAGCCGGTCGGGAACCGGTTAATGGTAAACAAAGCATTCTTTTTATGATATTGTTTTCCAACAATGATTTTTTTTTATTGCAATCCTTAGACAATAAAACCTAACAAAACTAAAACAAAAACACACTTTTATTTTTTTTTAGCACTTGCCGCCGACCAGTCCTGTACCTGGTATGTCATCAGTCTTTCAAGTGGTTGTACCGGGATGATGATCCGTACAGCTCTCTTGTAATAGCAATCGGAGCGGCTAACTAGCTGCTCAATTGCTATTAGAAGCAGCGGGAGGGGACGTGCCCCTCTCCCGCCACCTTCCCCGGCTTGTTCGGGCTCTCCTGTTCCACCGGGAGACCTGAACTACCAGCCGACGCATCTGCCGACTAGTCCGTCACCCAAACGAACCAGGATCGGCTTTGATTGGGATTCCGCTATGGTAACCCGGGAGCGATGACCCGACATCACTTCCTGGTTTACCCGGATGTAATCAGCGCCATTAAAAAAAAAAATCAAAAAATCAAAAAGCATTAAAAAAAAACACGATCTTGGGGTTTTGAATAATTTTAAGTGCCTAGGAGGGATCGGGGGTCTCATAGACCCCCGATCCCTCCATAAAGAGTACCTGTCACATTCCTTGTGACAGCAATAAAAGTGATAAAAAAGTAAATAAATATTAAAGTAACAGTGTTAAATAAATTGTATAAAAAAACCCCCAAAAAATGTAATTAAATTTTAAATTAAAGCTCTCCAGCCCCCCAATGCTTGCACGCAAAGATGAACGCATGGGTCAGTCCCGCACGCAAACAGTGTTCACCCCACCCATGTGAGATATCACTGCAAACCTCAGATCACGGACATTCTGACACTGGACCTCCTGTACAAATCAAAAGCGGTAACCTGTAAAGGCTTTTAAAAATCACCTATGTATAGTAAAATGTAAGTCCTTTGTCACCACGGCACGGGCATGCACAATTTTAAAGCGTGACAAGTTTGGTATCGATTTACTGGGCGTAATATCTTTTATATTGGGTTATGTATGGTGTTGTTTTGCAATAATAAAATTTTAAAAAAAGTGTATTGTTCCCAAAAATTGGGCTTGAAAAACCGCTGCCCATTCCAAGTAATTTTCTTGCAAAAAAAAAAAAAATTGATTTTTACATGTACACAAAAAGTGCCAGACAGATCCCCGTTCTGTCAAGGAGAGGAGAGAGATCTGCTGTTCCTAGTGATCAGGAACAGCGATCTCTCTCTACTCCCAGTCACTAAACTGCCCCAACATTTAGAAACACTCCCTAGGACACACTTAACCCTTTGACCGCCCCCTAGTGTTAACCCCCTTCCCTGCCAGTGACATTTATACAGTAATCAGTGGCTATTTTTAGCTCTGATCGCTGTATAAATGTCACTGGTTCCAAAAAAAGTGTCAAACGTGTCCTATCTGTCCGCCTCAATGTCGCAGTCCCGCTAAAAAAAAATAATAATCACAGATTGCTGCCATCTTTCCATCTATTAAATCTTCTGCCCTTGTTGTTGTTTTAACTTTGTTTTACTATCCATTTTTTTTCTGCCAGTGAAACCCTTACACAGTCCACTTCCTGTTTCTTGTCTGGTCATTAGCCTAGGCTTATGACATCATGCACAGCTCTCTCTCTTACTCTCAGAGTTTGCCAGGAAAGGGGGGGGATGAGTGATAAGAGGGCCAATAAAGGCTGCAGAGCTGGAGGTGTGCCTGTGTGTAAATCCAGAAGTGAAAAAGCAGCAGCTTCAGCTGCCCACAGTTAAAATGGCTGCAGCCAGACTCAGTTAAGGGAGGTTTCACCAGCATATTTGGCAAGTACAGAATCACAGTATATATAAAATAATATGCAAAGTGGTTGGAGGGAAGCTTCAGAATGGCAAAGATGTTATTACAATTTATGTGAGCAGACTGCAGTTCCTCTTGAAGCTGTGACATTCTCTGTGTACACGATCATCTTGGTGTTCTATCAGAATGCCGCTACCCATCAGAAAATGTAACGGGAGTGACGTTGCGAACAAAATTGCTTATGGAGCATGCGCTATGCATTTCAATAGGTTTCCTAATCTGACAGAACACAAAGGCGGCAGCAGACATCTTGTTACACCCAGGCAAGTCTTGAATTTCACACATATTTCAGCAGGTAACTCACCTTATATACCTGAGATAGACTATTTCACCGCCACAGAGTGAGGGCGTCGATAAATGTCCCTCTGCGCCAAATGACTATCAGTTTGGTGCTGAGCAGTGCAGGGTGTACCAAGATGGCCGACGCCAGCTTCTAACTGCAGGATTGTCGCCGCTTTTCAAATGCAACATCAAAAACAGTGTCACAGATTTTAAAATACCGTATTTCAGTATATAAAAAGGTGAGTTTACTGCTAAAATAAGTGTGAAATTGAAGACTTGCCTGGGTGGAAGAAGATGTCCGCTACTCCCTTGTGTCCTGTCAGATTAGGAAACCTATTGGAATGCACAGCGGCCATGTTGGAACGCCTGGCGCATGCGCAGTAAGCATTTTTTGCTCAGAACGTCACTTCCGTTACATTTTCTGATGGGTAGCGGTATTCTGACAGGTCACCGGCTTTAATAATAATAATAAAGTCAACATAATGGTTTACTGGGAGGGGGGGATCCTGGCAAACAGGCAGAGTGATTGGACCTGCAACACACGTCCTGTGTACAATGACGACCTTGTTTTGGGCATGTGTAGCATGCCCAAACCCGGCAGCTAGTTAATATGAAAAAAATACCATTTGGTCACTAGATGGCGATAAAGGTCATAGCAATTTCTCTGCTATTTATTGCTACTGCATCTAGTGGATAAATGCAGTATGTTCAGTTTTAAATAAAAAAAAAAAAAAACATTCCTCCGGGACAGGAAATAGCACAAGAACAATCACTGTGTGAATTGCTATGCAAATCTTTTATATTTACACCCAGTGGCGGTGCTTCCATAAGGGCGCACGGGTGCTGCCCCCTCTCTCCAGCCACCCCCTCTATAACCAATGGATAGATTCATGCATTGCATGCTACCTCCTATTCAGTCATCCGGCCCCTTGCCGGGGCGCCTGAATTAGAGTGGCGGGGATTTTCTTTTTTTTTTTTGAAGCACCTGATTAGAGCCATAGGCTCTAACAGGCATCAAAAAAGATGACCTACAAGCTCCATGCTTGGCGCTCGCAGTTCACCCAGGTGTGTTAGAATAGCAAATGAATATTCGCTGTCCTAACAGTGAACCGCCTTTCTCCGCCAATCAGATGCTCGGGTCTGTTACCCGTCACCTGATTGGCTGAAACAACAGACGCTGTGATTGAACGCCTGACGGGAGAGGACGGGAGGAGACTAATGGAGATCAGCAGAACGCAGTCTGCCTGTGTAAACAAGGCAGATCGTCGTTCTTTGAGAGGGGAAGACAGAGATCCTGTGTTCCTGTTAAGCAGGAACACGGATTTCTGTCTTCCCACAGTAAATGCACTCCCCCACACCCTTAGAAAACACTCCCAGGGAACACATTTAACCCTTCGATTGTCCCTGATGGTAACCTCTTCTCTGCCAGTGTCTTAGTACAGTGATAGTGCATTTTTTTAGCACTGATCACTGTATTGGTGTCACTGGTCACCAAAAAGTGGCACTTAGGCCTCGTACACACGATCGGACTTCAAACAAACTTTTCCGTGGATTTCTGTCCAAAGGGCATGAACTGGCATGCATACAAACGGCAGGACTTTTTCAGCCAACTTTCACCAAATCACGTGTTTTTTTTCAGCTCATTACCGCCACCCTTTGGACAACTTCTGTATTGTTGTCTGATCTTTTGCAATGGTTCTGAGCATGCGTGTTTGTACTTTGGGCTAAAGTCCGATGGATTTGTGTACACGCGATCGGACGAGCCGACGTAGGACTTTTGTTGCAGGAAAGTTTGTCTGTTCGCACAGCCAACATTTGTCCGATGAAAACCGAAAAAGTTTGTCCGATGGAGCGTACACGCGGTCGGATGTTGCCTTAAAACAGGTAATTTGCATGTTTGTTGTCAAAAAGTCAGATCGTGTGTATGGGCCTTAAGTGTCAGATTTATCCACCGCAATGTCGCAGTCCTGCTAAAAATCGCTGAGCGATGCCACTACTAGTAAAACAAAAATTAAAAAAAAGTTAAAAAATAAAAATTCCATAAATTTATCCCATAGTTTGTAGACGCTATAACTTTTGCGCAAACCAAATCAATATACGCTTGATGGACTTTTTTTCTGATCTAAAATATGTAGCAGAATACATATTGATCTACATTTATGAATAAATTAGATTTTTTACATTTTTTTTTTATTGGATGCGTTTTATAGCAGAAAGTAAAAAATAAATATATTGTCTTTTTTGTTTATTGCGCAAAAAACAAAAAAAAAAAAAAACGCACAGGTCATCGAACACCACCAAAAAAAAAAAGAAGGACATACATTGTATTTATGTAAAGTGCTGCACGACCACGCAATTGGGGGGGGGGGGGGGGGGGGACTATAACCTTCCGGAGCTGACGTGGTCAATTACACAGGTTCTGTGGCTGATTAAGTTGGTAACTCAATTCAACTAGTGCCTTATCTGCATTAAATTAGCCCCAGAACCTGTGTAATTAATATGCATAGCTCCCAACTGTCCTGGATTTCGAGGGACTGTCCCTGATTTGGAGCAACGTCCCTCCGTCCCTTATTCCTCCTCATTTGTCCCTCATTTCGGTCTGATCTATATAGATGTATATAAAATGCACTTTTTATCAAAAAGTGTTTTCCAGCACTAAACCTTTCATCTGATTTCTAAATTGCTGCATTTGTAAATTCCAAAAGCCAATATAAAGGAATAGTCGTGGTAAAAAAAGCTCTTGTGGGTTTAACCAATCTTATTTTTTTGTGTACAATTCTCCTTTAAGGGGGCGTGGCAAGGGGTGTGTCCTACGCCTGCATACTTTTGCTGATAGGTGTCCCTCATTCCCATCTCAAAAAGTTGGCAGGTATGTATATGTGGTTTTAAAGGGATGAGGTTGCAACCCTACTTTACAGCCAATGTAAGAGGGCCAACTTCAGTGCCCAGGAAGTGTTTATTCATAACAGACACCTCTTTAGATGCTTCTTTCATGTCACCGATTCATAAAGTCATTTTGCAGATGTCATTGCAGGAGGGTAAACAGGATTACAAAAGGGGTTGTAAAGTCTCTTTTTTTAAAAAAAACCTTACCTTCTCTGTGCAATGGTTTTGCACAGAGTGGCCCCTATCCTCCTTCTCTGGGTTCCCCAGTGGAGCCCCTGGCTTCTCCCCGCATCGAGTGCCCCGACAGAGAAGCGCTCTCCCTTGGGGCACCCATGGACACAGCAGGACTCGGTCCCGCCCCTGGGCTCCCGCATCATTGGATTTGATTGACAGCAGCGGGAGCCAATGGCTGGGCTGCTATCAATCTATCCAATCAGGACCCAAGACACCGGCTGGAGCTGCTGTGCTCATCCGTCTCTAGAAAGATCGGGTTCAGGTAAGTAAAAAGGGGGGCTGTTGCATTGCAGAAGGTTTTTCACCTTAACCACTTCCGGACCACCACACACCGATGTACGTCCTTAATTTGAAGGAGGATAACGTTGTTATGGCAGCAGCTAGCTACCATAACCCCGGTATCCTCTTCTTGAGCCAGCGGTCCGCTTCAAGATAAAAATGGTCTCTGTGGCGGATTCACCGCGAGATCACTTTTATCGGCGGCGGGAGAGGGCCACCCCCTCCCGCCGCGCTCCGGTGCCCTTCGCCGCTTACTGGAACCGTCGGCAGCGGCGGAGGCGATCGGGTCCTTCTGCTGGCTAGGTATGGAGACGAGTGAGAAAATGGCCCCCACCCGTCTCCATATCATTGCAGGGCGGAAGCGATGTCAAAACGTCACTTCTGCCCATAGCTCTTAAAAGGGCCATTTTTTTTTTTTTTTATTCTTTTTTTAAAATGACACATAGTTACATAGTAGGTGAGGTTGAAAAAAGACACAAGTCCATCAAGTCCAACCTATGTGTGTGATTATGTGTCAGTATTACATTGTATATCCCTGTATGTTGCGGGCGTTCAGGTGCTTATCTAATAGTTTCTTGAAGCTATCAATGCTCCCCGCTGAGACCACCGCCTGTGGAAGGGAATTCCACATCCTTACCGCTCTTACAGTAAAGAACCCTCTACATAGTTTAAGGTTAAACCTCTTTTCTTCTTATTGTAATGAGTGGCCACGAGTCTTATTAAACTCTCTTCTGCGAAAAAGTTTTATCCCTATTGTGGGGTCACCAGTCCGGTATTTGTAAATTGAAATCATATCCCCTCTCAAGCGTCTCTTCTCCAGAGAGAATAAGTTCAGTGCTCGCAACCTTTCCTCATAACTAAGATCCTCCAGACCCTTTATTAGCTTTGTTGCCCTTCTTTGTACTCGCTCCATTTCCAGTACATCCTTCCTGAGGACTGGTGCCCAGAACTGGACAGCATACTCCAGGTGCGGCCGGACCAGAGTCTTGTAGAGCGGGAGAATTATCGTTTTATCTCTGGAGTTGATCCCCCTTTTAATGCCAATATTCTGTTTGCTTTGTTAGCAGCAGCTTGGCATTGCATGCCATTGCTGAGCCAATCATCTACTAGGACCCCCAGGTCCTTTTCCATCCTAGATTCCCCCAGAGGTTCTCCCCCCAGTGTATAGATTGCATTCAGATTTTTGCCACCCAAATGCATTATTTTACATTTTTCTACATTGAACCTCATTTGCCATGTAGTCGCCCACCCCATTAATTTGTTCAGGTCTTTTTGCAAGGTTTCCACATCCTGCGGAGAAGTTATTGCCCTGCTTAGCTTAGTATCATCTGCAAATACAGAGATTGAACTGTTTATTCCATCCTCCAGGTCGTTTATAAACAAATTAAACAGGATTGGTCCCAGCACAGAACCCTGGGGAACCCCACTACCTACCCCTGACCATTCTGAGTACTTCCCATTTATCACCACCCTCTGAACTCGCCCTTGTAGCCAGTTTTCAATCCATGTACTCACCCTATGGTCCATGCCAACGCACCTTATTTTGTACAGTAAACGTTTATGGGGAACTGTGTCAAATGCTTTTGCAAAATCCAGATACACCACGTCTACGGGCCTTCCTTTATCTAGATGGCAACTCACCTCCTCATAGAAGGTTAATAGATTGGTTTGGCAAGAACGATTCTTCATGAATCCATGCTGATTACTGCTAATGATATCGTTCTTATTACTAAAATCTTGTATATAGTCCCTTATCATCCCCTCCAAGAGTTTACATACTATTGATGTTAGGCTAACTGGTCTGTAATTCCCAGGAATGTATTTTGGGCCCTTTTTAAATATTGGTGCTACATTGGCTTTTCTCCAATCAGCTGGTACCATTCCAGTCAATAGACTGTCTGTAGAAATTAGGAACAACGGTCTGGCAATCACCTGACTGCGTTCCCTAAGTACCCTTGGATGCAAGCCATCTGGTCCCGGTGATTTATTTTTATTTTTATTTTTTTTTTTTGCATTTTAGTGTAAATATGAGATCTGTGGTCTTTTTGACCCCAGATCTCATATTTAAGGAGGACATGTCATGCTTTTTTTTTTCTATTACAAGGGATGTTTGCATTCCTTGTAATAGGAATAAAAGTGACGCTTTTTTTTTTTTCTCTTTAAAACAGTGTAAAAATAAAAAAATAAAAAAGGTAAAATAAATAAGGAAGTGAGCTTGCATGCAGAAGCGAACGCATACGTGAATAGCGCCCGCATATGAAAACGGTGTTCAAAACACACATGTGGAGGTATCGCCGCGATCGGTAGAGCGAGAGCAATAATTCTAGCCCTAGACCTCCTCTGTAACTCAAAACGTGCAACCTGTAGAATTTTTTAAACGTTGCCCATGGAGATTTTTTTTAAGGGTAAAAGATTGTCGCCATTCCACGACCGGGCGCAATTTTGAAGCGTGACATGTTGGGTATTCATTTTACTTCTGCGTAACATTATCTTTCACAATATTAAAAAAAAAAAAAAAAAAACTGGGCTAACTTTACTGTGGTCTTATTTTTTAAATCAAATACCTGTATTTTTTCCCAAAAAAAAGTGTGCTTGTAAGACCGCTGCACAAATACGGCGTGACAAAGTATTGCAACGACCGCCATTTTATTCTCTAGGGTGTTAGTAAAAAAAATAAAAAAAAAATAAAAGTATAATGTTTGGGGTTTCCAAGTAATTTTCTAGCAAAAAAAATGTTTTTAGCTTTTAAACGCCACATCTAAAAAGAGGCTCGGTCCTTAAGTGGTTAATGCATAGAATGTATTAAGGTGAAAAACCTCGGAGGGTTTACCCCTTTAAGTCATTGAACCACCACAGCTGCTCCCTCTACATTTTTCCCAGTCATTTCTTGCTATGGGGGGGACAGACTGGCCCAATCAGAAAGCAGCAAATAATTTGCTAATTATCTGCCTATTTTTTTCCTATCAATAGACCTTAACTTTATAATACACATTCAGCGGCTGCCTCTGTCTGATCGAGTCACATCTGCCTGCAATCAATGTTACATTTGTCTGCACCACAGATGAGCTCCTCCAGCACTTTTCATCTTCATTCTATTGAGAACATTTCATATTTTACATGGCAGAGATTTAGATATTCGCGAACGTCACTGGTGGATTTAAACCGGCATTTAAAGGCTTAGTCCACCTTTGGGACCACGTTTAAGGTTACACCCATATTAAGAGAGTAACTTGAAACATAGTGACATTTCATAACCCCGGTACCCTCAAAGCGTCCCCAATTTTTCTTTTTTTCTTTTCCCTTTTTAAATTCAGCCACACATATTGTTATTATTTATTCCCAGGGATCTGTAAATATAAATCTACAAGTTCATTTCCGCAACAGAGGAACTTGTAGATGTCTATGGAGCACCTGTGCGGTGATGTCACAGTGCTTGCAGTCCATTGATCACTTCCTCCAGCTCTCTATAGACCTGGGGCAGGGTTGCCAACCACCAGTACAATTACTGACAGTTTGTAAAAAATAAAAATAAAAATCAGTGATTTTTTTTTTACAACTGTCAGTAAATATCAGGAGGCTTTTCATTTCATGCTGTGTTGACTTTTTAAGTGTAAATCAAGCAAATTACTTTGTAATTAGGTATTGTCAGTGTTTCCATGTCATGTTTATACTGTTCAAATATTCACCGTGTTAGTTTTCAGTAGGAGTTCTGTAATTTCTCAGGTTGCCAGCAAAAAAATGTGCTCTGCCAGTAAATTTTCTGTGTTTTGTCTGTAAAAAAAATGCTGCGGGAGGGGGAAAGAGTCTGCAGGAGCCTATGCATTGCACTGATCATGGTTCCAATGCTCTGCAGAGCTGAATGTAAACAAAATAAATGCACATTTCTTTTTTCTTTTTTTTTTTTTAATTCATCTGGATGCATTTATTCATTTTTACTTTAACCACTTGCCGACCGCATATATACTGCGGCAAGGCGGCTCGGCTGCGCAAACCAACAATCCTGTATGTCGGTCTGTGCATGTGGTATTGGTGGGGCGCGCGCCACGGGGAGTGCTCCAGCGGGTCTGGTGGACTCGATGTCCACGGGCCACCCACGATCGCAGTAAAGAGAGGCAGAACGGAGACCTGCCTATCAGGGCCGTCTTTAATTTTGATTGGGCCCTGGGCAAACATTTTCTTGGGGCCCCCCCCTCCATTCTGAGACATACAAAAAATAGCAGGTAGACTCAAAATCAGATTACTGCAGCAGATCACGCAGCGATTGCAATTGTTTGCCAGAGGATACAGCCTATCCTTACTGCTCACTGGCTGGTTTCTAGAGGTTACAACACATAATTTCTGCTTGCCGATTGGTTGCTAGAGGTTAATGTACATTATTAGCGCTCACTAATTGGTTGCTAGCACATCATTAGCACTTACTGATTGGTTGCTAGAGACTAGAGGTTCATGCACATCATTACCTCTCACTGAGCAGTGAAGCAATCCCAAATAATTGAGCAAGTAAAAGGGGCACATTAAAGCGGAGTTCCACACAAAAATGGAACTACCACTTTTCGGAACCCTCCCCCCCTCCGGTGTCACATTTGGCACCTTTCAGGGGGGAGGGGGGGTGCAGATACCTGTCTAAGACAGGTATTTGCACCCACTTCCGGCATAGACTCCCATGGGAGTCTATGCCTCTTCCCGTCCCTTCGCGCTGTCTGCTGGGAAACACACAGCTCCCAGGAGAGAGCGGGGACCACTTACGATGCGCAGTGCGACTCGCGCATGCGCAGTAGGGAACCGGGAAGTGAAGCCGCAACGCTTCACTTCCTGATTCCCCCACCTAGGATGGCGGCGGCAGCTGCCGAGAACCGAGCGGGTTCTCGGCGTCCCCTGCCGACATCGCTGGACTCTGGGACAGGTAAGTGGCCATGTATTAAATGTCAGCAGCTGCAGTATTTGTAGCTGCTGGCTTTTAATATTTTCTTTTTTTTGGCGGTGTGGGTGGACCCCTGCTTTAATACACATACTACAGGAGAGGTTCAGAGACTGCGGACATACTGCAGGAGACAATCAGAGACTGCGGACATACTGCAGGAGACAATCAGAGACTGCGGACATACTGCAGGAGACAATCAGAGACTGCGGACATACTGCAAGAGACAATCAGAGACTGCGGACATACTGCAGGAGACAATCAGAGACTGCGGACATACTGCAGGAGACAATCAGAGACTGCGGACATACTGCAGGAGACAATCAGAGACTGCGGACATACTGCAGGAGACACTCAGAGACTGCTGACATACTGCAGGAGACAATCAGAGACTGCGGACATTATACAGGGGATGGTCAGAGAACTTTCAGCAATGCACAGCTTTACACTTAAATAACACAGCTCAGGGTTTAAACATTCAGGCATTCTATGGTTGTAAGGACATACCTGGCCAGCCAAACTTACTACATACATTCAGGACTGTGGGCGGGGCTTCCACTCTCTGCTCTCACTAAAGCAGCTGGGAGCTCCACTGATGCTTTGTTGGGTGGGCCCACATCACCTGTGAATGGTCGCCCCGATGACAGCTTTGCAGAGCGCACAGAGGACACGGGAGGATGTATTCCGCGCTAGCCAGCTGAGAGGGGCGGGGCCGGGAGCTCCACTGACGCTCTGACCCCGCCCACGTCCAGCCTGTGTACTGGGGATAGAGCGCCTGTAGTGAGAGCCAGTGATCAGGGTGGGAGTGTCATTGGAGCTCCCGGCCCCGCCCCCAGACCTCTGTATTCACCAGCCAGTATAGAGGGGGCGGGGCCGGAAGCTCCACTGACACTCCCACTCCGATCACTGGCTCTCATTACAGAAGCTCTTTTCCGAGTACACAGGCTGCACGTGGGCGGGGTCAGAGCGTCAGTGGAGCTCCCGGCCCCGCCCCCTCTCAGCTGGCTAGCGAGGAATACATCCTCCCGTGTCCTCTGTGCGCTCTGCAAAGCTGTCATCGGGGCCCCAATTCACGGCTAGCGCGGGCCCCCCCAACAAAGATTGGGCCCAGGGCAAGTGCCCCGTTTGCCCTGCGCTAAAGATGGCCCTGCTGCCTATGTAAACAAGGCGGATCCCCGCTCTGACAGGGGAGAACTCAGAGATCTGCTGTTCCTAATGATCTGGAAATAGCGATCTCTGTGTTGTCCCAGCAAACCTATCCCCCACACAGTTAGAACACACCCAGGGAACACAGTTAATCCATTGATCGCCCCCTAGTGTTAACCCCTTCCATGTGTCACTTATACATTGATCAGTATATTTTTTTTTAAGCACTGATCACTGTAATAATGTCACTTGTCCCCAAAAAAGTCTCTTGGGGTCAGATTTGTCCGCCGCAATGTCAGTGCTGCCAAAAATAATTAAAAATAAATAAATAATAATAAAAAAAAAATATATATATATATATATATATATATATATATATATATATATATATATATATATATATATATATATATATATATATATATATATATATATATATATAATAAATCGCCACCATTACTGTTAAAATTAAAAAAAATGAAGTCCCTAAATCTATCCCCTATTTTGTAGATGCCATAACTTTTGCGCAAACCAATTAATATACACTTATTGCAATTTTTTTTAACAAAAAATATGTAGCAGAATACATATAATGAAATATTATATATATATTTTTTTTTTTGGATATGCATTATGGTAGAAAAGTAAAAAAAGTTTTTTTTGTTTTCAAAATTGTCGGTATTTTTTTATAGCAGAGCTGAATGTAAACAAAATAAATGCACATTTCTTTTTTCTTTTTTTTTTTTTTTAATTCATCTGGATGCATTTATTCATTTTTACTTTAACCACTTGCCGACCGCATATATACTGCGGCAAGGCGGCTTGGCTGCGCAAACCGACAATCCTGTATGTCGGTCCGTGCATGTGGTATTGGGGGCGCGCGCCACGGGGAGTGCTCCAGCGGGTCTGGTGGACTCTATGTCCACGGGCCACCCACGATCGCAGTAAAGAGAGGCAGAACGGAGACCTGCCTATCAGGGCCGTCTTTAATTTTGATTGGGCCCTGGGCAAACATTTTCTTTAAATTAAAAAAAAAAAAAGTGTAGATTCCCCCCATCTACACATTCGGGGAGGGATCACTCCTGCTGTGCTATTGTACCTCATCCAGGACACTACTTGTATGGAGTTTGCATGTTGCCCCCCTGTGCCTGTGCGTTTTTACTTTGAGTACTGTGGTTTCTTCCCACACTCCAAGGACATGCTGGTAGATTAATTGGTCCCTGTCTATATTGGTCTTGGTATGTGTATGCATGCTGGATAGGCACCTTAGATTGCAAGCTCCTTAAGGGCAGGTATGTAAAGCACTGCATAAATAGTTATTCTATAAATGCCCCTTTAAAGCCTAGTACTAGTTTTTTTTTTTTTGTTTTTTTACGTTCAACCCAGCATGTTCATAGAAATAAACCTGACAGCTCAGGTCGGAGACGCTGTACTAACAATTCAATGTTAGTACATCGATCTCCCCTACTGTGTTCTGACAGGGGGGGTGGCCCCCCTGCCAGAACAATCTGGTCAGCTCTCTCTCTCTCTCTGCCATTAGCTGAGAGCGCTGATTGGGAGCCAATTGTCTGCTGGTTTTCCATCATGCTCGTCCGACAGAAGCCAGCCGAATGGCTGGCCTCTATCGGACCAACTGCCATACACACGGGCCGAACGTTGGCTGGTTTTTATTGAACCGGCCAATGTCCGCCCAACATTTGGCCCATGTGTACTAGGCTATAGATTGTAAGCGGTCATGATCAGGGGCTCTCCTGCATTGAATTGAGTTGTATCAGACATGTGCAATTCGTTTTGTTCCGAATTCGTTGAACGAATTTCGATAAATTCGTTAATACGGAAATATCCGAATTAACGATAACCCGTTTAACAAATTTTTCCGAATATTCGTACATTTGTACATTCGTAGATTCATAAATTAGGAAATTTGGAAATCTGAAATAATAACTTAACTAATACTAACTATTAAATTATAGGTATTGTAATTTCCTTTCAAATTTGGCTGTTAGTGAACGTAACAAATACGAATTTATCCAAAGTTACGAATTATCCGAAATAGCAAATGCCGTATCCAAACGAATGTAATGTAATGAATTAATAATAATAATAACAACCCTAAATAATAATAAAAACGTTTTATTATTTATTTATTATTAATTAGTTCCGTTCCATTTGTTTAGATGCGGCATTCGTTATTTTGGATAATTCGTAACTTTGGATACATTCGTATTCGTTACGTTCACTAACAGCCAAATTTGAAAGGAAATTACAATACCTATAATTTAATAGTTACTATTTCAGTTTTTCGAATTTCGAATTTACTAATTGCAATCATAATGAATGACCCGAAAAAACAAAAAAAAACAAAACAAAACAAAAAAAACAACGAATTAAACGAAAATGAAAACAAATGAATTTTTTGTCTAAATTGTATTATATTGTAACTGTACTGTTTCCCTTATTTTGTAAAACACTGCACAAACAGCTGGCACTCTATAAATCCTGTATAATAATAATAATAATAATAATCATCATCATATTAAAATTATGAATAAAAAAAAAAAAAATGTATTTTAAATGATTATTCTGCAAGAGGGTAAAGCCAGTAAACCATTGTAGCTGCCACAACATTCTATATTAGAACCCACCAATAGGCTCCATTTATATCTGAGCAAGCGTGTCGGGACCCTTCGGGGTAAGAGCGCGCTATATCAAGATACCTCAACTCAATTTGTAGTTTCACCAGAAGCGATTCATTGCTTGACGCCAGGATTTCAATTATTGTGAATGGTGCCCATTCACAAATGGAGCATGGTGTATTCTGCAGCTCATCGCTCAAAAAAGTAAAATTATCTTTTTTTGGAGGGGCAGAGTTTCACCTTTTGGCTCCAATAGTGTTCAATGGGAGTGCCTGAAAAATACACGAAAAGCATATTTTCGCTTCTTTTCTCGCTAGTAACTAGATTTCCATTGGCTAAAAATAATTCAACGACTTCACGCTTTCTGTATAGTAAAATGATGGTGGGGGGGGGGGGATGCACTCTCGTTCTGGGATGACGTCATATGATGGCCTAGGACACGGCGTGACGCGGCTCTTCACCCATGTGATCGACTGTATTCAATCACAGCGGGTCACATGTAAAAAAAGGAAATGCCGCTTATCGGCTTTCCTCGGCTCACACTGACAGAGCGTGTGGCTGCATCTCGCAGGGGAGACCTGTCCTGTACAAGTAATCAGGGCACCAATTATCAGTGCAGCCCCAGCAGTGCCCATTAGTGCCACCTAATCAGTACCATTCAGTGCCGCCTCATCAGCACACATCAGTGAAGGAGAAAAATTGTCAGTAACTCTTGTAACTAAATAAACTAAGAAAAACTTTTTTTTTTTTTTTTTTCAAAATTTTCAGTATTTTTTGTTTGTTTTTTTTAGCAAAAAATAAAAAACCCCCACGAGGTGATTAAATACCACCAAAAGATAGCTTTATTTGTGTGAAACAAATGATTAAAATGTCATGACCGCGCAATTGTCATTCAAAATGTGACAACGCGGAAAGCTAAAAATTGGCCTGAGCAGGAAGGGGGTAAAAGCGTCCAGTAGGTTCAAGAATAAAAGCTCAAGCCTAAAATGCATTTAAAAACCATCTGTACACATTATATAAAATAAAATAAAAAAACAAAAAACAAAAAAAAACACACAACACCCAAAGACACGCTACTCAAGTGTAAGGCCCCATCTGCACCTGAGCCGTGCAGGAATGCATGTTCCCACACTTTTTTTTTGGCGGGCCATTCATGTGCAACAAACACCCCAAAGTAGCGCCAAAACCTTTCCAGTCACGCAGCGTCAGGTGTTTTTCCAGTGCGCATTTTGATGCGTTTGTAGCGAAAAAAAAAAATCTACAAGAGTATGGCCAGCTTTAGTGTAAAATAAGTGGTTAATTTGTTCCGTCAGTCCAATTAAGGATCGGAAGGATTTACCCCCTTAATGACCAGGCCATTTTTTTGCGGTACGGCACTGCATCGCTTTAACTGACAATTGCGCGGTCATGCAATGCTGTACCCAAGCAACATTCATGTCCTTTTTTCCCCCACAAATAGAGCTTTCTTTTGGTGCTATTTGATCATTTCTGTGGATTTTATTTTTTGCACTATAAACAAAAAAAGAACAACATTTTTGAAAAAAAAAAAAAAAAAAAAAAAACACACTATATATTTTTTACTATAATAAAATATACCCCTAAAAAATAAATAAAATTTCTTCCTCAGTTTAGGCCGATATATATTCTTCTACATTCTTTTTTTATAAAAAAAAATAAAAAAAAAATAAATAAAAACGCAATAAACATATATTGATTGGTTTGCGCAAAAGTTATAGTGTCTACAAAATAGGGGATATAGTTATGGCATTTTTATTATGAATTTTTTTTCCACTAGTAATGGTGGCGATCTGCGATTTTTAGCAGGACAGTGTGACATTATGGCGGACAGATCAGACACCTGAAATTTTTGACACTTTTTGGGGAACCAGTGACATTATCACAGTAATCGGTGCTAAAAATATGCACTGTTAATGTACTGGCAGGGAAGAGGTTAACATCAGAGGCGATCAAGGGGTTAAATGTGTTCCCTGCATGTGTTTTCTAACTGTATGGGGGATGGGCTGTCTGGGGAAACACACAGATCCGTCTTCCTGCATAGCAAAAAGACAGGATCTGTGTGATCTCTTGTCAGAATGGCGATCTGCCTTGTTTACACAGGCAGATCCCCTTTCTGTCACTGCGGGGAACGGTCGCGGGTGGCCCGGCGGACATAGAGTCAGCCCCACCCGTTGATTGGCTCCCCTATTGGCCAGTGGTTGTGCGCGCCTCTGACAGTGTGCACGCGTCCACAAAATAGAGTTCCCAAGCCGACATACAATGACAGCAATTTGCGAGAAAGAGCCGACCTACCGCAGTACAATGATGGCAATTTGCAGGAATGAGCCAACCTGCCGCAGTACAATGATGGCAATTTGCGGGAACGAGCCGACCTGCCGCAGTACAATGATGGCAATTTGCAGGAATGAGCCAACCTTCCGCAGTACAATGATGGCAATTTGTGGGAACGAGCCGACCTGCCGCAGTACAATGACGGCGATTTGCGGGAACGAGCCGACCTGCCGCAGTACAATGATGGCAATTTGCGGGAATGAGCCGACCTGCCACAGTACAATGACGGCGATTTGCAGGAATGAGCCAACCTGCCGCAGTACAATGATGGCAATTTGCAGGAATGAGCCGACCTACCGCAGTACAATGATGGCAATTTGCGGGAACGAGCCGACCTGCCGCAGTACAATGATGGCAATTTGCGGGAACGAGCCGACCTGCAGCAGTACAATGATGGCAATTTGCAGGAATGAGCCGACCTGCCGCAGTACAATGATTGCAATTTGCAGGAATGAGCCAACCTGCCGCAGTACAATGATGGCAATTTGCGGGAACGAGCCGACCTGCCGCAGTACAATGATGGCAATTTGTGGGAACGAGCCGACCTGCCGCAGTACAATGATGGCAATTTGCAGGAATGAGCCAACCTGCCGCAGTACAATGATGGCAATTTGCGGGAACGAGCCGACCTGCCGCAGTACAATGATGGCAATTTGTGGGAACGAGCCGACCTGCCGCAGTACAATGATGGCAATTTGCGGGAACGAGCCGACCTGCCGCAGTACAATGACAGCGATTTGCGGGAACGAGCCGACCTGCCGCAGTACAATGACGGCGATTTGTGGGAACGAGCCGACCTGCCGCAGTACAATGACGGCGATTTGCGGCAACGAGCCGACCTGCCGCAGTACAATGATGGCAGTTGGTCGGCAAGTGCTTAAAGCGATTCTCAAACCTTTAATTTTTTTTAAATAACAAACAAGTAATATTTATCTGCTCTGTGTAATGGTTTTGCACAGAGATCCTCCTCTTCTGGGATCCCCGCCAATGTGCTAGTACCCAACTTAAGCCACGTACACATGCATACCTCCCAACTGTCCCCGATTTTGAGGGACTGTCCCTGATTTGGAGCAATGTCCCTCTGTCCCTCATTTTGGTCTGATCTATATAGATGTATATAAAATGCACTTTTTATCTTTCAAAAAGTGTTTCCCAGTGCTAAACCTTTCATCTGATTTCTAAATTGCTGCATTTGTAAATTCCAAAAGCCAATATAAAGGAATAGTAGTGGTAAAAAAAACACTTGTGGGTTTAACCAACCTTATTTTTTTGTACAATTCTCCTTTAAGGGGGTGTGGCAAGGGGTGTGTCCTATGCCTGCATACTTTTGCTGATAAGTGTCCCTCATTCCCATCTCAGAAAAATTGGGAGGTATGCACATGGGCAGAATGACAAAAGACAGTTACTGGTACAAAAAAATACCAGCTGACATTCTGCCAGTGGACATGTCGGAAAACCAGCAGCCAACCGACTCCCGATCAGCACTCTCAGCCAATGGCAGAGAGCACTGATCGAGGGTTCTGGCGGGGGACGTCCCCCCGCTAGAGCACAGCAGCTCAGCTGGGGAGATTGCTGTACTAACTTTGCATGGTTAGTACAGCAGGCTCCCGACTGGGGCTGTCTTTTTTTTTTTTTCTGGGTTGCACGTATAAAAAAAAACAAAAAACAAAACTGTAGCGTGTGCCAGGCATTAATCATAGTGGATCTTTAATGACATTGTCCTTCTCCCATGCACTTTGCTATTGTTCTCCAAATCTTTCGAGCACACAATCAGCAAAAATCTCTATATACATCACAAGCTAAAACCAATAAAAACGGTGTAGCGCTAAATCATCACAATTTAAATATAGAAGCTGCAAAAATAAAGAGTGTTTGTACTGGAAAGCACTTCTCAGGAAGCAGCGGCAGAATTAATCCCGGCTGTCATTGCAAGAAAAACACCCAAGCAAAATGTTCACACCCTGCAACTGAAATCCAGTTATTTACAGTACAGGGCTTTGTGTACGTAGGGGCTCATGCACATTGCAGCTCAAAAAAAAATAAAAACAAAATAAAAAGCTGCTTTTTACAGGCATTTGAGCTTTTATTTCAGCTTTTTTGTGCTCATGTGCACATTTTTATTGAGATTTTTCAAGCTCCTTTGTGCACAAGCATTTTCTTTTTTCACAAACCTTCCTAGATAGTATTATCTTATAGCGGAGTTCTGCCGAAAAAAAAAAATAATTTAAAGTCTTAGCAGCTACAAAAAGTGTAGCTGCTGACTTTTAATAATCAGACACTCACCTGTCCTGCGATTCAGGTGTACGAAGCCCCGCTCCTCTCCCCCTCCTTGGCATTCTTACTGTGTGCGCCCAAGCTGTGGCTTCACAGCCGGGCATGCGCAAGCCAACGCGGCGCGCTGTGAATGGCCGGGCAATCTTTTGGGACAGGTGACGTGCCCCAGAAGATTGCAGGGGTGGGGGGTGGGGGGGAGAGGTGAACTTCCTTCCGGCGCCGCAGAACCCCCGGGAGCAAGTGGGAGCTGGATGCCTCTAAAAAGGGAGTATCCGCCCCCCCCCCCCCCCCCCACAAAAAAAAAAGACACGCCAAATGTGGCATGTCAGGGGGTCACCGTCACTTAAAGCAGAAGTTCAATTTTTGGGTGGAACTCCGCTTTAACCGCTGTATAAACAAAAAGCTGGAACAAATGTCTTTGTGCGTTTTTGAGCTTCTTTGACCTCTTTTGTGCTCTTTGGGGCATCAGCTGCTTTCAAAAACATGAGTTGGGGGGGGGGGGGGTCTGCCTGTAGGAGCATATGCCTGAAAAAGCCATTGGGGGTTATTTAGAAAAGGCAAATCCACTTTGCGCTACAAATGCACTTTCAAGTGCAGTCGCTGTAGATCTGAGGGGGACATGCAAGGGAAAAAAAAAAATTGCATTTTTGCTTGCACATGATTGGATGATAAAATCAGCAGAGCTTCCCCTCAGATTTACAGCGACTGCATTTACAACTGTACTTGTAGTGCAGAGTGGATTTCCCTTTAGTAAATCAACCACATTGTGTGCATGGACACATTGGCTAACATGGCTCAAAAAGCCTGTAGGAACTGCTTTTTTGAGCTCCTTTGAGCTGCGGTGTGCTTGCTGAACAGAGTACCCGAAACATTGTAGCAACAAAAAAGTAAGAATTATAAAAGTAAAAATAAAGTAAAAATAACAATTGTACCATTATTGAAAAACATTGTAAATAAAAAGTGTTCACACGTTCTAAATAACTTTATTCAGATCTTTTTGTTTTCAAAACAAATCCAAAGTTTGAAAAGGACTTTGTAATTATATATGTTGTCAGGCAACTGAAGCTAAGAGGAGGAGAACAGGTTACTCAGCATATCCTCTTCTGTTATTGGCCTCAAGCTGTCCACAGCAATGAGTCTTTCTGCAAGTTACAGAGAGCAGCCATACTGAAGCTGGCCATACAGGGTTTGAACATTCGTACAAAATTCAGAAAAATTCTGAAACTGACCCACACATTTGCTATGGATGGGGGAATCCTCCCCACATAGTCTGATAGCGGGGAGACTTCCCTAGAGATGGCCAATGATCGCTAGTGATACTTAAAATTGGAAGCATTGTTTGTCATTTTTGGCCACTTATAAATGGGTATAGTGGATTTCAGTCAATGGTGTCCCTGGGGGGGGGACCAGAGGGGGCCCTGACCCCCCCCCCCAACATTATGCTGTGCCCCACCATGTGCCCCCCCATTAAAAAAAAAAAAGTTTTGTGTTTTTTTTTACAAAAAAGGCAATGTCTAAGAGGGAGAGCGTCCCCGTCAGCTCCTGCAGGTGATTCCTCCCCCCTTCCCTCTGCTCGCTGACACTGCATAATGCGAGCGCTCACACAACCATGGCTGCCCGATCTGCTCCTTACCCTCCATCCTCTCTGGCAGGGAGAAGAGCGAGTTGCAGGAAGGACTCCTCCAGGACTCTCAGTTACTGAAAAAACAGACTGATTTCTCCCGTCCTTAGAACAGGAGAACCAGCCTGTAAATTCCAAGAGATGTCAGACCAGCGCTGTCAATAGCAGGGGCAGAACAGCAAGAGGAGGCTGGGGAACCCCACAGTGGCAGAACACCAGGGCCTGGTGGCAAGACAACCTTTGCAACCCTGATAGTTCTCCCACTGCTTTGGATCCTTATATTTTCTTGGTATGCTGGTGACATATATCTCTTGTTTTCTGCCAATACAGTAGGAAGGGAGCTCACTGCAGAACATGTGAAAGGGCCATTGTGGGATCGTAGTAAAGGGCCCCAGGAGATATATATATTATATCTAATTGCATTTTATAGTTGCCCCCTACTTTTGTCCCTGTCCCCCCCCTAAATATGAAAGCTGGAGATGCCACCGTTTTCAGTTAAATAATACATACATGATCCAAGACTAAAACCTCTTTTTCACAATTCTAAAATTGCTGCTGTTCCTATAGGCAGCATGTGTGTGTGCTTTGACTGACTCCACCATCACCAAACTCACCATCAGTTTTAGCTTGAGGATAAATGGCTCAGGTGTGTGCTAAAATCTGAAAGTGCCTAATTAAGTCTATTGATCCCGGTAATTTTTCCTATCCGCATACATTGTAAAACTTGGACATGGGATGTGAGCTACATCAGATCTCAAAAGGACCTAAGAAAAGTCCACCATGTAATTTCCTTTATACAATACCCCATTATAAGACTAGTACCACCAACTGCTGGGACCATGCACAACCATAAACCCATCAATGCTCAAAAGATGGACAAGGATCACAAGCGATGCTCAAAATTGGAAGCATTGTTTGTTTTTTTGCCCCTCCTAAAAAGGTTATGGCAGTCAGATTATGCATAAATGATCAAACACCAGAACTTTTGGTTTCTCTTTACAATACTAATCTTGCGGGTGTTCCACAGGTGGGCATGCACATGTCATTCAACAATTCAAGCAAAGAATTATCCCTTCTGCCTTCTTTACTCAGACTCCTCCACCACCAGTGGTAACTTAAGAATAAATGGCTTGGGTATCTGCAAGAATATAAAGAAGCCCATTGCAGTTTCTCTTGATCATTTCAATATCTACACATTGTACAATTAGGTCATGGCATGGGAAGTGTACCAGACCTCAAAAGGACCTAATGAAAGGCCTTCATGGAAGTTGTTTTTGGCCAATAATCTATTATAAGATTGCCACTGGGGTTTCAACTTTGTACTAGGCATACTAAAACCTGCCTGTTCACAAGACATTAATGTGTACATGTTAGAGAAATAGAGATCGTTTGGTAATGCATGGTTGACTATCTTGTCCCTTAGATCTGGTCAATAAGCCGAGAACTTCACTCAACTACAGAGAAATCTGAAAATGGAGCAGTCCTTTAGGCTGGGTTCAACCATGTGCAGCCATGGGGTCCGGGTATGTCTGTTCACTGGTTCAGGTCCAACTTTTCGCCTGAATTCACACCTGAACCAGACACAAACACGCACCGGACCCTTTTTAAATGTTTAATTTTTCAACCGACCAGCAATGTACCAGTACAGCAGAGATCTGCATTGAGAGCTGGTCACACTTGCCTGCCATGCGAATTCCCGCATCCAATTCGCATGTGTGAACCCAGCCTTAAAGTGTATGTAAAGGCAAAACTCTTTTTACGTTCAAGGAGATCTCCCTTCAATTTCCATCCTGGAGCAACAGGAAGTATGAAGATAATTCTCCAATCTGAGGGGGATCTCCTCTCTTAGCGATTACCAAAACAGCTTACTTACATGTATTACGGGTGTATGCGGCACCTGTGGCTCCCCGGGCTCGGGAAAGTCATGGGGATTTCATGCTACAGGACTTTGAAGCCTCTAGATGTCCATGTACAAGAGGTTTATCTGATGAATGATTCATCCTAAGTGATCAGAAAGGCGGCAGCCTAGGGCAGGCCATAGATAATGCAATTTTATTTCCTGCAAGCATGGGTTGCAAGAAAGAAAATTGCTTGGCTACCCCCCCCCCACCCCCGGTTGGTGTTGATGGCGGAATCCCTCCAGCAGAGCTATTGTGTTCTCCCAACAGGAGGTGTGGGGAACCGTCCCTGCTGGGAGAACACAGTGACTATTGCTAGCGACCATAGCGCTGGCAATAATGCCATGTAAAAATCAATACATGCTGGTTGCACCTAAGTCGATCCATGGATCGACTTGGGTACAATAAGCCTGCCCATAGAAAGTTGAAGTCTCGGGCAGTCCATGCTGAACCACCGATATTCAAAACCATCTATGGCTGACTTTGGACCATTACCAGGTCTCTACACACCACGCTTTCACCGTAGGTTGACCCCTCTAATGCCTAGTACACAAGATCAGAAAATCGGATGAAAAATACCGCTTTAGAAGTGATCGTCCGATAATCTGATCTTTAATACACAGCTTTCGAGAGATGATCATGACAGTTCACGCAGAATTATCCGAAGGGACAAACACATAAAAATTTCAATACGATACTAGAACAAACGTACGACTTCCATTTATTCATGACAGGAGTAGAGGGATGTTGCCACAAGAGGTTAACAAGGTTTGTCATATGGGAAGGGGTTACCATCATCCTGTATTAATATAATGAAGAAGAAGAAGAAGAGAATATGCAAGGGCTACTCCAAAAATGCCCTAAACCACCAGGAAAGGTTTGGCCTATTCCGGTACCCAAATATACGGTAAGACATAGGTAAAAGATAAAATTTATTATAATTACAGAAAATACAAATTACGACAAAAACAACTTAATAGTTGTTGCAAGGTAAACAAATGAACAGAGACATTTAATATTGACATTGAAATAAACCCCCACGGATAAGTGGAGGCACTTTGATGTGGAAAAGGACGTTGACCTCAACAGTTTCGCGGCCAATGCCGCTTTCTCAGGAGGTGTCCAACCATAATATCTAGAAAACATATCATCAGAATTACAGTAACACTTTAATAAAATATAATCGTATTGCCGAAGGCATAATAGTATTGGAGTATTTAAACAATGTATAGCAGAACTCACCAATAACTGCCCTAAAGGGCAACAAACGGCAAATCTGAGACACCCAATGCGGGTGTTCCCCCTGGAGGCGGACACGGGGAGGGGGCTATTGGGACGGACTACGAGTAGACAAAGTTTTAAATTAGTATCATGTATCGAAATTTTTGTGTGTGTATAATTTTATTAAAGTGTTACTGTAATTCAGATTATATGTTATGGTTGGACGCCTCCTGGCATTGGCCGCGCAACTGTTGAGGTCAACGTCCTTTTCCACATCAAAGTGCCTCCACTTATCCGTGGGGGTTTATTTCAATGTCAATATTAAATGTCTCTGTTCATTTGTTTACCTTGCAACAACTATAAAGTTGTTTTTGTTGTACTTTGTATTTTCTGTAATTCTAATAAATTGTATCTTTTACTTATGTCTTACCGTATATTTGGGTACCGCAATAGTCCAAACCTTTCCTGGTGATTTAGGGCATTTTTGGAGTAGCCCTTGCATATTTTTCATTTATTCATGACAGTCTTTGTCCGAAAAAAAAAAAAAAAAAAAAGTAAGAAGACGAAGACCATGCATGCTTGGAAACAAAGCAATACATTACAATACAACACATTACATCGCTTTGAAAGTATTCCGTCATACAAGAACTTTTGTAACCTCTTAAATTTTCGATATGAGACTACAATTTCTGTACAATCAACTTTAGGTCTACCAAAACTGTAATATGGAGGTCCTACCTAAACTAACCAATTTATATCCAATTATACTGGTTATTGCAATACATACTTCTTGGTAGATCCAAAGGGGATTGTAACGGTTGTGGGGAACTCTAGGATGAATTGCATGTAAATCAATATAATTTATCCTGACTCTTATCAGTCCGGCACTACCACATGTCCACTAGGTAGACACGTTGGAAGACCAGGATCTAATATCTTTGCAGGGGGTCCAGTTCACCAAAATAACCAAAGCCAAGTACAGAATCGCTATATTCTGCGGCTTGTTCTATGATGCTTATCCAGAAAAGGGTTAAAACACATCAACTAATCCAGACTCATTCATTTAATGACAACACTAAACCTCATCTGATAAGAGCCCAGCAGATGAAGGGATTTTCTGTATAATCTGCAGTTTTTATGATCCGTTTCCATTTAACTCCTTCCGTGCCATCATTTGAAGAGATTTAAGTGAAAGCAGAAAGCAGAGCGACCTTTATCTGTTACATTTACATCTGAAGCCAAAAATTGAATAAATAATACAAATAAAAATAATAATGATAAAAAAAAAAGGAATATTTTGCAGATTACCAGTGCTGGCTGCATTTGTTTTCTTTTTTCACTTTACTTCCTCCGAGTGTTTCTGACAATAGCAAACTTCCTGTCCTAGGGTGACAATCGAGGCCTGAAATAAGGGGTGGGCAGAAGGGACAGCAGCCCTGGGCGGCGGTGTGTATTGTTGGGATGGGGGCACTGCAAGTTCCTTCTACTATAAGGCTGACAGCAGTAGTGACAGCGGCATCACTACTTCTGTCAGCACAGCTCTGGTAGCAGTAAGGAGAGGAAGAGAGAGTCGGGAAGAGGTTCAGGCTGTGCTCTCAACCCCCCTCCTCATAAGCTCATACATATTGATGGGGGGGGGGGGGTGCAATTGCCCATCTTTGCCCTGAGTACTGAATGAACTTGTCCCAGCACTGGTGACAAAGCTTTCTCGCTCTACAGCATTAGGGCAACAGAAAGTACAGGACTACAGAAACCTCCCCATCTCTTGTCCTCAATAAAAAAAGATGGGGGGGGTTCTGTAGTCTTCACAACAGTGTAAGTGATAAGAATACAGGAGAGGCTGAAAGCACAGAACTTTATCGGTGGACAAACATTTCTGGCAGCATCCACAGGTATTTTTGCACTTATCAAACATATATTACAAAGCACTTAGGCTGCTTTTACACTCAAAGCGTTGGCCGTTAGCGTTAAAGCGCTGCTCGTTTTAGCTGCGCTTTACCGCTGTTTAGGCTGCGCTTTTGTGCCGCTTTTCTGCCGCTAGCGGGGTGTTTTTCACCCCTTCCGGTGTTGCGGCGCTTCCGAAGCACATTCATTTCAATGGGCAGGGCCCCCCAAAAAAGAAGAAGGGGTTAAAAAGCGCTTGTGTAGCGATTTTCAATGGGCAGGGTGTTTTGGGAGCGCTAAATACTGCGCTCCCAAACCGCCCCAAAGATGCTGCTTGCAGGACTTTTCCTAACGTCCCGCAAGCGCCCCGTCCCAGTGTGAAAAGTCACGCTGAAATGAATAGGAGGCGGTTTTTTAGGCGCTTTACATGCGCCATTTCTAGCGCTAAAAGGCCTGAAAACCGCCCCAGTGTGAAAGGGGTCTTATAATGGTATATTTAAATATTATATTGAATAGAATACTTAATGTTATATAGTTATTATTTTAACGAAAGTGAGCCAATAGAAGAAGTCCTTTGTTTAAGTTTACATACCCTTTAACCACCTGTTGCCGACTAACAGTACATCTACTGCTAGCAGGTGGCACCCCAACATTATGGTCTTCTTCCCGGTTTAGAGGCGCGCATGCGCACTCCCTTTCAATTGACACAGCACACGTTTGTCAGCAGGTTACAGCCAATCATTTTGACTATATACCTACTGATTGGCTGTGGCCAATCACAGCACAGATCTGTGTGTTTGTAAACACAGGATCTGGCTAATTTTTTCCTGCTCTTCATAACTGAAAGCAAGGAGAGAAGACCAGCTGTGGGTAGAAGCAGCCCACATACACTTCTTAGACACACAGTTAACCCCTTGATTGCACTCCTGATCACCCAGCCAGTGCCATTAGTACAGTTTACAGTATTATCACTGTATCAGTGGCAACAGCAACATCAGTTATAGTCCCTCCCAACCAGTGTCAGTTAGCACCAGATTTCTTGCCACACTATCACAGTCACAAAATAAGTCGCTGATCACCGACATTAGTGGTATAAGGCTTGCACCAGGGGCAGCTGGTGGTATATTTTTTGGGGGGCGGCAAACAATATTAAAAATTTGCTATTGTCACACAACTGGGTGGGCTCAGGGCGCAGAGCTCTGTGTCCCGAGCCCACCCTTTTTTTAAGCCAATTAGAGCCTCGGGCTCTAATCACATGCTTATAAAAAAAAAAAAACACCCCATTGGAAGCCATGCGTCTGGTGCCCTGCATGTAGATTAGAGGCTGAGTGCATGGATTAGGGGGGCCACCACTGGTTTGCACGGATAAGTATCTTGATCACAATCAGAACTCGACTAGTGTGCCCAATTGTATAGTGTCCCCAAAAATGCAGTATTAGCAGGATCAACCCCCCCGATCAATGCCAGCACTTGCGACATGTAGCAGAATACATTCTGGCCTAAATTTATGAACAAATTTGATTTTATTGGACATAAAAAAAAAAGTAAAATATACATATATACATATAAACATATATATATATATATATAAACATATATACATATACATATAAATATACTTACAATTATATATATATATATATATATATATATTCTAAATTGTTGGTCCTTTTCCATTTATGTAATGAAAAAACAGATACCTCCAAAAGAAAGCTCTATTTGTGTGAAAAAAAAAAAAAATCATATGAATTTAATTTGAGTGCAGTGTTGCATGATGGCGCAATTACCAGTTAAAGTAGCACAGTGCTGAATAGCGAAAAATACCCTGGTCATGAAGGGGGGGTAAAACCTTCTGGAGGTCAAGTGGTTAAACCAGTCATAAGTGATTTTTCAGTTACTGGCAACTCCCAGGGAAGCATTTAAATTTCCCCAACATTGTGAAGACAGCCTTCCTCCCAGTATCTGCAGAGGTCATTAATTCCCAATTTCCTGATTATCAGATGGATGGCCCATCAATCAATGTATAAGTAGCCTTGGGGCCCATTCACACCACATGTATTGAGCTGTGCTGGGAAGGGGGGGGGGGGGGGAGCTTTGCTCAGCACAGTCCCAATACATAGACAAGGCAACTTGCCCTATGTCCCATTACTTTACACCACCTCCCTGCCTTGGGGTGCACTGAACACGTAGGACAGTGTGTTGCATCACATTGCACTGCGGTGCATAAAGGTGAAATAAAAATAAGTTGATGATCTTTCCATAATTACAAAAAAAAAAAAAAAGTGTACTGCTTTTTTACAAGACACTTTACACTTCCTTTACAATGCATACTGGAGGCCACACATTATACAGTTCCCTTCACTAGAACTAAGGAGCCAAGCCCAACCCCTGAAAAACAACCCCCACACCATAATCCCCCCCTCCACCAAATGCTTTGGACCAGTGCGCAAAGCAAGGTCCATAAAGACATGGATGAGCGAGTTTGGGGTGGAGGAACTTGACTGGCCTGCACAGAGTCCTGACCTCAACCCGACAGAACACCTTTGGACTGAATTAGAGCGGAGAATGCGAGCCAGGCCTTCTCATCCAACATCAGTGCCTGACCTCACAAATGGACTTCTGGAAGAATGGTCAAACATTCCCATAGACACACTCCTAAACCTTGGTAATATAGTGTAGCTGTTTAACCCCCTTGGCGCCGACGGCATGCAAATATGCGGCCTCTTGCCAGGTGGTCCTTGACGCAGAGCGGACACATATTTGCGTACCACATTGCAAACACAGCTGTGCCGACAGTGCGCGCCCTACATGCTCCCGACACACAGTTACTGGCCGCAAACGGAAAGCTCTGCCTGCGATCGGGAGCTTTCTAATCATGTGACTGGCTTTCATGGCGGACATGTGATCATAAACTCCGCCCCCTGGCATTTGAAACCCCTTAACCACTTGCTGACTAGCCGCCGTTATATGGCGGCAGGTCGTCACTTTCCTGCAGACTGCCGTAGGTGTATGTCAGCTCCTTTAAGGAGCCGTAGCAGGCGCGCGCTGTACGGCGGGGAACCTGATGCATGGGGCCAGCGGCCGCGATGTCCGCGGGCCACCCGCAAATTCTGGGAACGAGAAAACAGACAGATCCCAGTTCTGACAGGGAAGTTAGAGACAGATCTGTTGTTCTTAGTAATTAGGAACAGCGATCTCTCTCCTCCACTTGTCAGACCAGCCCCCATACAGTTAGAAACACTCCCAGGGAACACACTTGACCCCTTGATCGTGCCCTAGTGTTAACCCCTTCCTTGCCAGTGACATTTATACAGTAATCAGTGGCTATTTGGTCCCAAAAAAGTGTCAAAAGCGTCCGATGTATGCGCCACAAAGTCGCAGTCCTGCTAAAAATCACAGATCACCGCCATTACTAGTATAAAAAAAAAAAAAAAAATTAATAATAAACATGCCATAAATCTATCCCCTATTTTGTAGACGCTATACCTTTTGCGCAAACCAATCAATATACGCCTATTGTGATTTTTTTTTTTTTTTACCAAAAATATGTAGAAGAATACATATCGCCCTAAACAAATGAACAAATTTGTTTTTTAAAAATTTTTTGGGGGGATATTTATTATAGCCAAAAACAAAATTTTTTCTTTTTTTTTCCAAAATTGACGGTCTTTTTTTGTTTATAGTTCAAAAAATAAAATCCACAGAGGTGATCAAATACCACCAAAAGAAAGCTCTATTTCTATTTGTTGGGAAAAAAAAAAAAGACGTCAATTTTGTTTGGGTACGTCGCATGACCGCGCAATTGTCAGTTAAAGCGACGCAGTGCCGTATCGCAAAAAATGGCCTGGCCAGTAAGGGGGAAAATCTTCCGGTCTGTAAGTGGTTAAAGGGCTGGGAGAATTCTAAAGACATTTTTATTTTTTTTAATTTTTTTTATTAACAAACATGGTATAATTACCTACTCTATGTTAAAGGTTTTGCACAAAGCAGCCCTGATCCTCCTCTTCTCAGGTCCCACACAGGTGCTTCCTGGCTCCTCCACCCTGCCACATGCCCCCACAGCAAACTACCTGCTCTGGGGGTACTTGTGCGTGCTCGTTCCTGAGCCAGCTCGGTGTGTACAGTGACACACAGAGCACAGCTTGCCCCCCCCCCCCCCACTCTATCCTCACTGGTTGTGGCCAATGAGCAGATCGAGAGCTGCTGTTCTCGTTCACATTGCTGGATCGAGATTGAGCTCACGTAAGAATTTAGGGGGGCAGCATGCAGAAGGGGTTTTTTTACCTTAATTCTTAGAATGACACCATCCACTGCTCTACTGACACACGATAAGGAGTGTGTATGCAGTAGATATATATATCCCTCCGTGCTCACACGCAGAAGCGAACGCATACGCAAGTCGCGCCCGCATATATCAAAGGTGTTGAAACCACGCATGTGAGGTATCCCCGCGATTGTTAAAGCGAGATAAATAATTCTTGCTCTAGACCCCCTCTGTAATGCTAAACTGGTAACCTGTAAAACATTTTTAAAGCATCGCCTATGGAGACTTTTATCATAGTTTATCGCCATTCCACGAGCATGCAAAATTTTAAAGCATGACATGTTAGGTATCTATTTACTTGGCGTAACATCATCTTTCGCATTATACAAAACAATTGGGCTAACTTTACTGTTTTGTTTTTTTTTAAATTCATTAAAGTGTATTTTTTTTTTTTTTTTAATTGCCGTTTAAAAAACCACTGCGCAAATACAGTGTGAGGGTCTCTGCTAAAAAAAAAAATATATAAAATAATAATAAGATAGCGATAGATATATTGATCACAATATTAAATATATATATATATATATATATATATATATATATATATATATATATATATATATATATATATATATATATATATGTAATAAAAGGCAATTGAACAAATCAAAATCTGTTGAGAGTTGCAAGAAGAAAAAGAATACTTAACAAAGTTGGTTAAGGTAAAATTGTTTGTCACATGATTGTAGTGACCAATGAGAAGTGCATCTGAGGCTTCTTCTTCCAGTAAGGTATCCTAGAAGAAGGAAGTGCACCCCATAGGTCAGACTGACCAATGACTCATGAGATCTTACCATTGCTAGCGCTATTATGAATACTCACTCTGGGGCTGTGTATGGTGTATGGACACCAGCAGCACGGGGCATCATGGCCACTATGTGCAGTTGGGTGGCCAGAATATCTGGAGTTATGCTGCGTACACACGGTCGGACTTTTCGGCTACAAAAGTCCGACAGCCCGTCCAACAGACTTTCGACGGACTTTTGGCGGACTTTCTAATGAACGGACTTAACTACACACGATCACACAAAAGTCCGATGGATTCGTACGTGATGACGTACACCGGACTAAAATAAGGAAGTTGATAGCCAATAGCTGCCCCAGCGTGAGTTTTTGTCCGTCGGACTAGCGGACTTCTGGGTCCGGCGGAGTTACGACGTAAAGATTTGAAGCATGTTCCAAATCTAAAGTTCGTCAGATTTGCGGCTGGAAAAGTCCGCTAAAGGTCCGGTGGAGCCCACACACGATCGGATTGTCAGCCGGATTTGGCCTGTTGGCATCCGGTCGAAAAAGTCCGACCGTGTATACGCGGCACAAGTTCACCTTTTCATTTTTTCTTGAAAAGGTGAACTTAACCTTTAAAGTGGTTGTAAAGCCTCAAATCCATTAAAAAGGTGAAAAACCTATGCTGCAGCTCCCCCCAGACCCCCTTAATTTTATCTGAGCCCCATTCCAATCCAGCGATGTGCACGAGCCGCTGTCTCTCTCCTCATTGAACAGATTGATAGCAGCGGAAGCCATTGGCTCCCCGCTGCTGTCAATCAAATCCAGTGACTAGGGAGGCCGAGTCCCACTGTCCATGGCAACGAACGCGGTAGCGGCACTCAGGAGCGAGCCCGCATGGGTGGCTTTCCCTCGGGGGGGGGGCACCCAATAAAGAGGAGCAGCCTGGAGCGCCGGCGGGACACTCCAGAAGAGGAGGATCGGGGCTGCTCTGTGCAAAACGATTAGTATAGGCATGTTTGTTATTTTTATAACAAAAAAAAACAAAACACACAAACACATCACGAGGGTTTACAACCCCTTTAGGATGAAAAATACAAAGTTCCTTAGCAGGTTAAAACCATAACCATTTTTTTCCCCAGTGGTGCATTTACCAGTTTATGTGGTAGTTGAGCATATATGCATGATCAGAATTTGTGAAAGGTCTTACTATCCATACATAAAGTGCAAGCTTGGATCATCCAAGTATAGCATGTACTGTAATTTCTACAGACGCCAGAGGGAGGAGATTTGGAAGAAGACAACTCCAGTGCTGACTTTTCTCTAGGTGGAACTATAGCGGGCGTATTTCAGGATTATTCCAGCTGATTTCCCATTACTCCACCCTGAGATCCATCAGCCAAGCATGTCTACTGATAACAAAGTATGGTGGACGGTTCGAAAAGTTAACCCGCCAGAGAACTATATACAGGTAGATATCCCACTACAAGTCCTTCCAGTAACCAAGGATCCCATTTCCCAAGCTTAGCTTCCATAAACCAAACTCCAAAGCTCTCCTCCTATTGATTTGGGATCACGGTAAGGTAGAGACAGTAGAATATTTTGGGCACAGTAGACCCTTCCACAAGAACTCAAAGAATGAAGATCCAAAAGCCACACACATTTGCTTATAATCAAACGTCCATAAAATAGAACAATTCCTAGAATTTCTTCTTCTGTATGGAACCACCCTTTAACTGCCCCTCTAGCTGTAGTATGTTTAGGGGGCTTAATGGTGTGATAGATGTTCCACCAAAAAAAAAAAAAAAGGTGACTAGCCTGCTCATGACATAAACAAGGCTTGGCTTAGGCAGACACAGACGGATCTAGACTCTTATGGAAATGAACTGACCAGGAAGCAGGTGGATGACCGGGGGGGAAAAGTTTTGCATCCTGTTGCCCACGAAGGTGACACAGATCAAGGGGGTGGTGGTGGCACCTACCTGGCCTGGGTGGTGGACACCTGGCGGCAAAGGAGAAGGTGGAATCCAGCTTGCTTGCCTCCACAATGCGGAAAAAAGTGAGAATGACAGAAGGAGGGAGAGATCAGAAACTTTCACAGGAGCAGCTGCAGCAAGGCTGGAGGGGAGAGGCAATGAGCACTTAAAGGGACAGCTCTTCCAATCCACCTAACAAAGCACAAAGACCTAAGCAGGCCAAGTGTCATATTACAGGTACAAACAGGATGAAAGTAAAAGAATGCTGAAAAGTATTTCAGGAACACCGATAACAATGGGGGAAAATATGATCAGAATTTCAGGTGGAAATGTATGAAGCAAAAAACAAAGTTCTTCATTTCTAACGTGTCCTGGGATAGAGATAAATTTACACGTGTGTCAATACACATGTTTTTATGTGTTTAAGACATGTTGTGATAACACGGAACTTCCAGCAATTCTCGAAAAGTCCAAAAAAAAAATGTTATTTTATGGTACATATCAGTGGTATATTATTTTTTTGGAGGGGGCGGCAAACAATGCACGCTCCCCCCCCCCCCGATGGGTCAGTCGGCTAGTTAACAGCCCCGTACTTACCTCATCTATGTTCCCTCCGGGGCGACAGGCAGCGGCGGCTTCCCCTGCATCTCCTCCTCGGCATCACGGCGGTCTTGTGTCTCCTCCCTCCCCCTCCTAGGCCAACAGGATCACCTCTCCTTTCCGGCCAATCAGGAAACAGGTCTCAGGACCCGCTTCCTAAATGCCCGGGAGGAGAATCACATAGCTCCCAACTGTCCCTGATTTCGAGGGACTGTCCCTGATTTGGAGCAATGTCCCTCTGTCCCTCTTTCCGCCTCATTTGTCCCTCTTTTTGGTCTGATCCATATAGTTGTATATAAAATGCACTTTTTATCTTTTAAAAAGAGTTTCCCGGCGCTAAACCTTTCATCTGATTTCTAAATTGCTGCATTTGTACATTTTAAAAGCCAATATAAAGGAATAGTAATGGTAAAAAAACAGTTGTGGGTTTAACCAACCTTATTTTTTTGTACAATTCTCCTTTAAGGGGGCGTGGCAAGGGGTGTGTCCTATGCCTGCATACTTTTGCTGATAAGTGTCCCTCATTCCCATCTCAGAAAAATTGGGAGGTGTGCACATGGGCAGAATGACGGAAGACAGTTACTGGTACAAAAAAATACCAGCTGACATTCTGCCAGTGGACATGTCGGAAAACCAGTATAAAGGAATAGTAGTGGTAAAAAAAAGTCTTTGTGGATTTAATTAACCTTTTTTTTTTTTTGGTTAATTCTCCTTTAAGGGGGTGTGGCATTGGGCGTGTCCTATGCCTACATACATTTGTTAGTTGGTGTCCCTCATTCCCATCTCAAAATGTTGGGAGGTATGGAATCAGTGTGACAATAGCGGCTATTCATTCGCTATTGTCACACAACTGGGTGGGCGCACTGCGCCCCGAGTCCACCCTTTTTTAAAGCCTATTAGATCCTCTGGCTATAATCATGTGCTTAAAAAAAAACCCCATTGGAATCCATGCGCCCAGTGCGTCGCATGAAGATTAGGGGGCTGGAAGCATGGATAGGGAGGGCGGCGCCACTGTGCCCTACAATACTGGCCGCCACTGGTACATATATGTATATTATCCACTTGGCAACTGCAGCACATATACGGAGTGCAAGTGGTTTACCAGAGTTATGGCTAAAGCTATCAGCCATAACCTCGGTATTTTTTTTTTTTTCAGCCGGTGGCTGGCTTTCTCATGAAAGTGGTCTGAGCGGCTCATTAGCCACTGGAACACTTTCCGAAGCGGCAGGAGGGGACGCCCCCCCCCCCCCCCCCCCACGGTGTTTCTCTTACCATTCTCACCGGCGTGCCCGAGAAAGGATCTGATGGTGCGTCCGGCTGGTCAAAGAGGTGTGCAAAGACCAGATCGTCTTTGATTTCCTCTATGGCCTTGGAGGACCGAAGTGAAGTCATGACGTCACTTGCGGTCAAGGGTGGAAGTAAACAATTATTTTATTTTTTTTAAAAGCAAAAGATCAAAAACATTTTTTTATCTTTTGCTTTTAAGGATAAAGGAGAGATTTGCGGTCTTTTTTGACCCCAGATCTCTCCATAAAAAGGACCTGTCATCCTTATTTCTATTACAAGGGGGGTTTACATTCCTTGTAATAGGAATAAAAAGGATTAAAAAAAAACCAATAAAGAGATAATGTAAAATGAAAATACATAATTAAGAAAAAGAAATGTAAAGCGCCCCATCCCTCCGTGCTTTTGCACGCAGAAGTGAACGCATATGTAGGTCGCGTATGTGTATGGAAACGGTGTTCGCACCACACATGTGAGGTATCGCCGCAAACGTTAGAGCGAGAGCAATAATTCTGGCACTAGACCTCCTCTGTAATTCTAAACAGGTAACCTGTAAAAAAAAAAATGTAAGCATCACCTATAGTGCCGTACCGTAGTTTGTCGCCATTCCACGAGTGTGCGCAATTTTAAAGCATAACATGTTAGGTATTTGTTTACTCGACTTAATATTATCTTTCATATTTTACCAAAAATTGAGGTACCGTATATATTGTGTTTTTTTTTTTTTTATTCATTGAAGTGTATTTTTTCCCCAAAAATTGCGCTTGAAAAACTGCTGCACAAATACTGTGTGACATAAAAGTGATCGCCTTTTTATTCCCGTAAAATTATCGCCATTTTATTCCCTAGGGTCTCTGCTAAAAAAATGTATATATAATATTTGGGGGTGGTTGTGGTGAGGCCTCATTCACTTGAATGAGTTCCAATCAGTGGTGGTAGTACCAGTAGTGTATGGCGGGGGGGTGGCAAACAACCACCAACACCCCCCCCCGCGGCACCTCAAAGCCCCGCAACCCCCCTTCGCTCGTTGTCTGCTGATCGGTCCACTTACCCCATCTAGACGGGAGGCATTGGGCAGCGGCTGGGATCGGGGCATCGGGTAGCAGCTCCTGTGTCTTCTCCTCCTCGCTTCTGCTGTGCGACTCCTCCCCGCCTCCTAGGCATCCAATAGGATCGCCTATCCTGTCAGCCAAACGGGTGACTGGTATCAGACCTGCTTTCCGATTGGCCAGGAGGAGGATCAGTGTTGCAACAGCGAGTAGTCATTCGCTGTTGTAACACCTGTTTGGGCTCATAGCGCAATGCTCTGCACCAAGAGCCCATCCTAGAGGCTCCAATAGGCTTTTATTGCCCCCTCTATCCACGGCCGTCAACCCCTATTCCTGCTCTATCCATTCCTGCCGCCACCCCCTATTCATGTGTCCAGCCCCTTTCAGGGCATCCTCCTCTATCCATCACCACAGCTACCCCCTATTCATGTGTCCAGCCCCTTTCAGAGCATCCTGCTCTATCCATCGCCGCCACCTCCTATTCATGTGTCCGGCCCCTTTCAGGGCATCCTCCTCTATCCATCACCACCGCCACCCCCTATTCATGTGTCTGGCCCCTTTCAGGGTGTCCTCCTCTATCCATCACCACCGCTACCCCCTATTCATGTGTCCAGCCCCTTTCAGGGCGTCCTCCTCTATCCATCACCACAGCTACCCCCTATTCATGTGTCCGGTCCCTTTCAGGGCGTCCGCCTCTATCCATCACCACCGCCACCCCCTATTCATGTGTCCAGCCCCTTTCAGGGCGTCCTCCTCTATCCATCACCACCGCTACCCCCTATTCATGTGTCCAGCCCCTTTCAGGGCGTCCTCCTCTATCCATCACCACAGCTACCCCCTATTCATGTGTCCGGTCCCTTTCAGGGCGTCCGCCTCTATCCATCGCCACCGCCACCCCCTATTCATGTGTCCAGCCCCTTTCAGGGCGTCCTCCTCTATCCATCACCACAGCTACCCCCTATTCATGTGTCCAGTCCCTTTCAGGGCGTCCGCCTCTATCCATCGCCACCGCCACCCCCTATTCATGTGTCCAGCCCCTTTCAGGGCGTCCTGCTCTATCCATCGCCACCGCTACCCCCTATTCATGTGTCCAGCCCCTTACAGGGCGTCCTCCTCTATCCATCGCCACCGCCACCCCCTATTCATGTGTCCGGCCCCTTTCAGGGCATGCTGCTCTATCCATCACCACCGCTACCCCCTATTCATGTGTCCGGCCCCTTTCAGGGCGTGCTGCTCTATCCATCACCACCTCTACCCTCTATTCATGTGCCCAGCCCCTTTCAGGACATCCTGCTCTATCCATCACCACCTCTACCCCCTATTCATGTGTTCGGCCCTTTCAGGGTGTCCTCCTCTATCCATCACCACCGCTACCCCCTATTCCTGTGTCCAGCCCCTTTCAGGGCGTGCTGCTCTATCCATCACCACCGCTACCCCCTATTCATGTGCCCAGCCCCTTTCAGGGCGTCCTGCTCTATCCATCACCACCGCTACCCCCTATTCATGTGTCCGGCCCCTTTCAGGGTGTCCTCCTCTATCCATCACCACCGCTACCCCCTATTCCTGTGTCCAGCCCCTTTCAGGGCGTGCTGCTCTATCCATCACCACCTCTACCCCCTATTCATGTGTCCAGCCCCTTTCAGGGCATCCTTCTCTATCCATCACCACCTCTACCCCCTATTCATGTGTCCAGCCCCTTTCAGGGCGTGCTGCTCTATCAATCACCGTCACTACCCCCTATTCATGTGTCCGGCCCTTTCAGGGCGTCCTCCTCTATCCATCACCACAGCTACCCCCTATTCATGTGTCCGGTCCCTTTCAGGGCGTCCTCCTCTATCCATCACCACCGCCACCCCCTATTCATGTGTCCGGCCCTTTCAGGGCATGCTGCTCTATCCATCACCACCGCTACCCCCTATTCATGTGTCCGGCCCTTTTCAGGGCGTGCTGCGCTATCCATCACCACCGCTACCCCCTATTGATGTGTCCGGTCCCTTTCAGGGCATCCTGCTCTATCCATCACCACCTCTACCGCCTATTCATGTGTCCGGCCCTTTCAGGGCGTCCTCCTCTATCCATCACCACCGCTACCCCCTATTCCTGTGTCCAGCCCCTTTCAGGGCGTGCTGCTCTATCCATCACCACCGCTACCCCCTATTCATGTGCCCAGCCCCTTTCAGGGCGTCCTCCTCTATCCATCACCACCGCTACCCCCTATTCATGTGCCCAGCCCCTTTCAGGGCGTCCTGCTCTATCCATCACCACCGCTACCCCCTATTCATGTGTCCAGCCCCTTTCAGGGCGTGCTGCTCTATCCATCACCACCGCTACCCCCTATTCATGTGCCCAGCCCCTTTCAGGGCGTCCTCCTCTATCCATCACCACCGCTACCCCCTATTCATGTGCCCAGCCCCTTTCAGGGTGTCCTGCTCTATCCATCGCCACCTCTACCCCCTATTCATTTGTCCGGCTCCTTTCAGGGCATCCTCCTCTATCCATCACCACCGCTACCCCCTATTGATGTCCGGCCCCTTTCAGGGTGTCCTCCACTATCCATCACCATCGCTACCCCCTATTCCTGTGTCCAGCCCCTTTCAGGGTGTCCTCCTCTATCCATCACCACCGCTACCCCCTATTCATGTGTCCAGCCCCTTTCAGGGTGTCCTCCTCTATCTATTGCCACCGCTACCCCCTATTCATGTGCCCAGCCCCTTTCAGGGCGTCCTGCTCTATCCATCACCACCGCTACCCCCTATTCATGTGTCCGGCCCTTTCAGGGTGTCCTGCTCTATCCATCACCACCTCTACCCCCTATTCATGTGTCCGGCTTCTTTCAGGGCATTCTCCTCTATCCATCACCACCGCTACCCCCTATTGATGTCCCGCCCCTTTCAGGGTGTCCTCCTCTATCCATCGCCAACTCTACCCCCTATTCATGTGTCCGGCCCCTCTCAGGGTCTCATGAAAGGGGCCGGACACATGAATAGGAGGTGGCGATGGCGATGGATAGCGCATGAATAGGAGGTGGCGATGGCGATGGATAGCGCATGAATAGGGGGTGGCGGTCATGGATAGAGGGGTGGCGCTCGGGCGCCCCTAATGGACAGGCTGAGGACTCTGATTTGAAAGGGTAAAGGAGGGGTGAACTGACAATTCTGATGTTAAAGGATGGAACTGAAGACTCTGATGTGAAGGGGGTGGGAGATCTAAGGACTCCGATGTGAAAGGAGGGGACTGAGGACTCTGATATGACAGGGGGGACTGGGATCTGAAGGGGGATCCCATTTTAGACTGGGGTGCCTCAAGATTTTGCATAATTTCTAGAGGGTGCCGTGATTAAAAAAAAGTTGAGAAACGCTTGTCTACAATATATTATTCCTTCAGTTTTAAGCTGCAGCTACCAACCATGTGAAATGATATACCATAACGAAGCCATGTGAGATGATATACCATAACGAAGCCATGTGAAAAGATACACCATAACGAAGCCATGTGAAATGATATACCATAACGAAGCCATGTGAAATGATATACCATAACGAAGCCATGTGAAATGATACACCACAACGAAGCCATGTGAAATGATATACCATAACGAAGCCATGTGAAATGATACACCATAACGAAGCCATGTGAAATGATATACCATAACGAAGCCATGTGAAATGATACACCATAACGAAGCCATGTGAAATGATATACCATAACGAAGCCATGTGAAATGATACACCATAACGAAGCCATGTGAAATGATACACCATAACGAAGCCATGTGATCCCTGTAGAAAGACCCTCGAGCGGTGAAAATTATAGCGGTTGTTCCTCGGCAGAACCATTCTGGGTGACCATAAGGGGTGAATTCTGTATATTCCCACAGAACAAAAGGATCTTTATTGCGGGCGTGCGTCAGCGGACAACTCTATTACGGTGTAATAATTTACCAGCCCATCTTGTTAGTCACATGGATGGATGCATTTATCTCCTGGTTACGGGTAATTCTGCTCCCAGACACTAATGAAAAGATGGAAGTATGGGCTGTAATGAGACTTGGATTTGCAGGTGCTGCTGCTAATTGTCACTCTAGGTTTCTTCCTGTTTAATTAATTTGACTGCGGGCACTTACAGGAGAGATAAATACATGCAGTATTACCCATAATTGCATCGACGGGAACTCAGCTAGGGCACGGGTTAACTAATCTGTGCCATGTACATAGAAAAAGAGGGGTCTTAAAGCAAACCTGTCATTTTGGCTGAAAGGAACAAATGAGCTCCTGACTGGTACTCCAAAACTCACAAACTCTGCAGTGCCTGATCTATCTATAGAAAAAAATTAAGTGCGCTGCCCCTTTAAATTCTATAGCAAATACAGTGGAACCTTGGATAATCCGTTCCAGGAGAATGCTTGTAATCCAAAGCACTCGCATATCAAAGCAAGTTTCCCCATATAAGTCAATGGAAATGAAGATAATTTGTTCCGCATTGACTTATATGGCATGCAATACCGCATGTGGCCAGAGGTGGGGGGGGCGCCGGAGAGCCTCGGAAATACTCGGGGATAGCTAAGCTGAACTCGGAAACCCTCGGAAAGGCTCAGAAACACTCGGGAACGCAGTATTTTCGAGTGTTTCTGAGTATTTCCGAATTATTCCGAGTATTTCCGAACGGCTCTGAACCGTTCCGAGTGTCACCGGCTCCCCCGCACCTCTGGCCAAATGCGGTACTGCATACCCCATTGGCTTGAGTCCTGCTCGTTTTGTGAGACAACACTCGCAAATCGAGTCAGGATTTTTTTTAAAAAGTTGTTTGTCTTTTAAAACGGTCGTTAACCACGTTACTCGTAAAACCAAAGTTCCACTGTAGTCAAATCGATCCAAAGCTAAATTAATCCGTGTTAATCAATATACAACATATCCTACAAATTGAACATATTATGAAGTAGATATATTAACAACTAGAGCTGCACGATTAATCATTTAAAAAATCGAGATCACGATTCTACCCCCATCGCGATCTTAACACAGCATTTTCCTGATTCAGTGCAGGGAGTTCTCTGCTCACTGCTGTTAAAAAAAAACAAAAAAACAGGCAGCTTACCAAGTTTGACAACATCGCTCATAAAGAGAAACATTGTAGCATTTGGTACTTTTAGATCAAAGGAATGAACTTCGGTCTGTAAATGAGGGCAGTTTAACCACTTAAAGCCGTAGTAAACTGCTGACCTCTCTCCCCCCCCAAAACAAACCTGCAGAACAATAGCATAATAGCTAGTATGCCCTGCATACTAGCACATTATGAAAAACAGTGGCAGCTGGTGTTTTTTTCTTTGGGGGGGTGGCAAATAGCCACCCCCCAGGTTGGTCGGCGGCGGCAACCCCCCCCCAGGAGGACAGCCGGGACATCAAAGCCCTGAACCTACCCCATCTAGGAAGCGGACAGGTGGCTTTCTTCCTCCTCCTGTGGTGTGGATGGCGGCCCCTTCGGCCGTGCATCCCCCTCCTTCTCCTCCTAGGCGTCCAATAGGAGCGCCTGACCTTTCAGCCAACCGGGAAACGGTATCAGACCCGCGCTTCCTGATTGGCGGAGAGGCGATTCAGTGTTAGAAAAGCGAATATTCTTTTGCTTTTCTAACACACCTCGGTGGGCTCCAAGCGCAATGCTCTGCGCTCCGAGTCCACCCTATTTTGAAGCCTATTAGAGCCTATGGCTCTAATCAAGTGCTTCAAAAAAAAACACCCCCACCGCTGTAATTCATGCACCCGGCGTCCTGAAAGGGACCAGACGCATGAATAGGGGGTGGCCGCGACGGCTGTGGATAGATTCATGCTATATATGCTATACATTTCCATATAGGGGTTGGCATGGATAGAGGGGGCAGCACCCTTAATGGACGGGCCGCCCCTGATTAAATACTTACCTTAAAACAAAGCCCCCGCAGCTCATCCGGTCACCTCTGCGCTTCTTCCGCGCGCATGCGTGCAGGAGTTTTCCGTGTCAGCAAGTTCCGGCCAGAGCCGCCAGATCTTCAGCGTGCATGTGCCTCTGACATCAGCGGCTGCATGAGGGTTGAATATCCCCTAAACCATGCAGGCTTAAGAGATATTCATTTTACCTACAGATAAGTCTTATTATAGGCTTACCTGTAGGTAAAAATGACCAAGCGGGCAATACAAGCACTTTAAAGACTAAACCTTTTTCTGATACTTGTTGCTTACAATTTAAAATCATTATTTTTTCCTAGAAAATTACTTAGAACCCCTAAACATTATATATATATATATATATATACACGTCTGTCTCCTGCGGGAGGGGTGTGGCATTGGTTTGCCACCCCCCAAAATATTGAGCACCAGGAGCAACAGAAACACCTTTGGACAGCAGCATTGTTAATCTATGGCGGAGGGGAGTGATTGTTAGGTGGACTAGCAGATTTACTGTAGCTACACAAAATTGAAGCCAAACTCCATTTAACACACACCGACAGTTTTTTGTTTCTTTTTGGAATAAAGTCTTTCCATAAATAAAAGCTGATCATTGTTCGCACCCCTGCCAGTGGTAAATGGTTTGTCTCAACCCTGTAACTGCTACATCTGTGGAACAGCTTGTTCTCTTAAGCAATAGATTTACTCGCTGAATAACCACATGAAAATAAAAAGAAAGAAAGCTAATGCAGCCACCACACCTAAGAAGTGGCAATATAATAAATGTTTGCTTTTGTGTTTAATAATCAAAGAGCATTCAAACAATAGAGAAAACAGCCTAAGGGTTAGTTCACACCAGCGGCTACGTTAACCGCTGGCATGTAGTGGGATGACAGCAGTGCCAGTGTGCCAATCACAGCGCATCACAACTTTTATTTGATTTTTTTAAATGAACTTTATTGACATGTTAGACAGTAACATTTCATTAAGGGCTCATGCACATACCTTCCAACTTTTTGAGGGACAACTATTAGCAAAAGTATGTATGCATAGGACACACCCACTGCCACACCCCTTAAAGGAGAATAATTTAAAAAAAAAAAAAAAAAGATTAGATAGACCCACAAGTGCCTTTTTTTTCTCATTAGAAGACTCGTTCTTCCTATTAGAGGTTCCAAAGACATGCTGGTAGGTTAATTGGATCCTGTCTAAATTGTCCTTAGTATGTATGAATGTGAGTTAGGGACCTTAGATTGTAAGCTCCTTGAGGGTAGAGACTGATGTGAATGTACAATGTATATGTAAAGCGCTGCGTAAATTGACGGCGCTATATAAGTACCTGAAATAAATAAAAAATAAATAAATAAATAAAAAAGTCCCTTCTTCCCATCAGGGCCCAGCTTACTCCCGCAGCATGGCAGAGGAAGGCAGAGTAAAGTGGAGGAGCACTCTATCTTCTTCTGAATTCTGGGGGCAGCCCTGCATGCTGCCTGCCCCGAACACCATCAGTGGTGGTTGGTCCTTTTTTTAGGGGGGCAAAAAGCAACCACCCTCCCAAGCGGCAGGAGGCACCTCCCCCCCGCTCGCTTACCCCATCTAGGTGGTGGGTAGCGGGCAGCGGCTCCTGTGTCCTCTCCTCCATCACGGCAGCTTCCAGTGTGCAGCTTTTCCCCTCCTCCTAGGCATCTAATAGTATCACCTGTCCTTTCAGCCAATCGGGTGACGGGTCTCAGGCCCGCTTCCTGATTGGCCAGGAGGAGGATCAGTGTTACAATAGCAAATATTCATTCGCTGTTGTAACACACCTGGGTGGGCTCCGTTCGCATTCTCTGCGCCCTGAGCCCACCCTATTTTGAAGCCTGTTAGAGCCTTTGGCTCTAATCAGGTGCTTCAAAAAACACCCGCACCATTGTAATTCATGCATCCGGCGTCCTGCAAGGGGCCGGATGCATGGATGGAGGGGGCTGGGTTGGATAAGGGGGGGTGGCACCCGTGCACCCTTAATGGACGGGCCTCCCCTAGGCACCATGCATCTTGTTATGCCTAGTACGCACGATAAGAATATTGGATGAGTGATCTTCCATTTTTTTTTTTGGGCTAGTCTCATATCGAAAAAAACAATAGGTTACTAAAGTTATGAAAATTCTTGTATGACCGAATACAACTTCAGAAGTGATGTAATGTTTTGTATTATATTATAAGGTATTATTTTATTTCTGTGCATGCGTGGTCATTGTCACACGATTTTTTTTTCCGTACGAAAAACAATACTAATTACACAAAAAACGTTTATTCTGGTATCGTATGAAAAAAAAAAAATTGTGCTTGTTCCTTCGAATATTTTCGCTTTAACTGTTGTGATTGGCTCTCAAAAGCTGTGTTCTAACGATCAGATTATCAAACGATCGCTCCGAAATCGGTATTTTTAGTCCGATTTTCTCATCGCGTATACTAGGCATTATGGTGCTGGTGGCTAGAGATGTTCACGAAAGAAAAAAATTGTTTTGTTTGGTCCCTTAACCACTTCAATACAGGGCTTTTATACACCCTTCCTTCCCAGACCAAATTTTAGCTTTCAGCGCTCTCACACTTTGAATGACAATTACTCAGTCATGCTACACTGTACCCAAACCAAATTTTTATCATTTTTTTCTCACAAACATAGCTTTCTTTTAGTGGTATTTAATCACTGCTGTTTTTTTTATTTTTTGCAATATAAGCGAAAAAAGAGAGAAATTTTTGAAAAAAAAACACTTTTTTTTAGTTTTTATTGTAAAATTTTGCAAATAAGTAATTTTTCTTCATAAATTTGGGCCAAAATGTATACTGCTACATATCTTTAGTAAAAATAACCCAAATTAGTGTATATTATTTGGTCTCTGTGAGGCTGGGTTCACACTGGTCCGACAAACGCTCCGACATTGGGAGCTCATGTCGCATGACGTGTGAAATGTAATGTTTCCCTATGGGAGCCGTCCTAACTGGTCCGACACAAGTCGTTCCGACTTTAGAAATGCTCCCTGTACTACTTTGGTCCGACTTTGATCCTACTTCAGCCTATTGACTATCATTGAAGTCGGATCAAAGTCGGATTGCCGTCTCGCATGATCCGACTTCGGCACGCGACTTGTGCTCAGATGATCTTGAGGGGGAACTCCGCGCCAGATTTTAAATAAAAATCCGGCATGGGTTCCCCCTCCAAGAGCATACCAGGCCCTTGGGTCTGGTATGGACCTTGAGGGGAACCCCCTACGCCGAAAAAACGGCGTGGGGGGTCCCCCCCAATCCATACCAGACCCTTATCCGAGCACGCAGCCCGGCCGGACAGGAATGGGGGTGGGGACGAGCTGGCGGCCCCCCCCCTCCTGGACCGTACCAGGCCGCATGCCCTCAACATGGGGGAGTGCTTTGGGGCATAGGGGGCGCAGCGTGGCCCCCCCACCCCAAAGCACCTTGTCCCCATGTTGATGAGGACAAGGGCCTCTTCCCGACAACCCTGGCCGTTGGTTGTCGGGGTCTGCGGGCGGGGGGCTTATCGGAATCCGGGAGCCCCCTTTAATAAGGGGGCCCCCAGATCCCGGCCCCCCACCCTATGTGAATTGAGTATGGGGTACATGGTACCCCTACTCATTCACCTAGGGAAAAAGTGTCAATTTAAAAAAAAAACACTACACAGATTTTTAAAGTATTTTATTAGACAGCTCCGGGGGTCTTCTTCCGACTTCGGGGGTCTCTCCGGTTCTTCTCCGCGCTCTCCGGGTCTTCTGCCGGGCTCCTCCGCTCTCTTCTGCTCTTTTGCCGCTCTTTTGCTTAAGCAGAGGAGTCCGGTCTTCAGTCTTCGGTCTTCTGCCCTCTTCTCTTCTCCTGATGTTGACACGACGCTCTCTCCGGCTAGAATGCTCTCTGTGCGCTCTGCTCTGACTTATATAGGCGGTGACCCCGCCCCCTTATCCCGTCACAGTCCCTGGGCATGCTGGGACTATGACGTTTTAGGGGGCGTGGTCATCACCCGATGACCACGCCCCCCGTATGCCGTCATAGTCCCAGCATGCCCAGGGACTGTGACGGGATAAGGGGGCGGGGTCACCGCCTATATAAGTCAGAGCAGAGCGCACAGAGAGCATTCTAGCCGGAGAGAGCGTCGTGTCAACATCAGGAGAAGAGAAGAGGGCAGAAGACCGAAGACTGAAGACCGGACTCCTCTGCTTAAGCAAAAGAGCGGCAAAAGAGCAGAAGAGAGCGGAGGAGCCCGGCAGAAGACCCGGAGAGCGCGGAGAAGAACCGGAGAGACCCCCGAAGTCGGAAGAAGACCCCCGGAGCTGTCTAATAAAATACTTTAAAAATCTGTGTAGTGTTTTTTTTTTAAATTGACACTTTTTCCCTAGGTGAATGAGTAGGGGTACCATGTACCCCATACTCAATTCACATAGGGTGGGGGGCCGGGATCTGGGGGCCCCCTTATTAAAGGGGGCTCCCGGATTCCGATAAGCCCCCCGCCCGCAGACCCCGACAACCAACGGCCAGGGTTGTCGGGAAGAGGCCCTTGTCCTCATCAACATGGGGACAAGGTGCTTTGGGGTGGGGGGGCCACGCTGCGCCCCCTATGCCCCAAAGCACTCCCCCATGTTGAGGGCATGCGGCCTGGTACGGTCCAGGAGGGGGGGGGCCGCCAGCTCGTCCCCACCCCCATTCCTGTCCGGCTGGGCTGCGTGCTCGGATAAGGGTCTGGTATGGATTGGGGGGGACCCCCCACGCCGTTTTTTCGGCGTAGGGGGTTCCCCTCAAGGTCCATACCAGACCCAAGGGCCTGGTATGCTCTTGGAGGGGGAACCCATGCCGGATTTTTATTTAAAATCTGGCGCGGAGTTCCCCCTAAAGATTCATACCAAACACAGTGTCGGGCATTGGCGGGGATCCAAGTCGGATCCCCGTTCATTGAAAGTCGGACACATGCCGGCTTCATGTCGCAGGGCAAAGTCGGATCCAAAGTAGGACGGCTGTCGTGTCGCACCAGTGTGAACCCAGCCTGAAAGTTATAGAGTCTACAAGCTATGGTGCAAATCATTGAAAAATGATCACATCTGATCACACCTGATGTACTGAAGGCCTATCTCATTTCTTGAGGCCCTAACAAGCCAGGAAAGTACAAATACCCCCCAAATTACCCCTTTTTGGAAAGCAGACATTCCAAGGTATTTAGCAAGAGGCATGGTGAGCTTTTTGAAGTTGTAATTTTTTCCCACAATTCTTGGAAATTTTTTATTTTTTTTTTTTTTGCACAAAATTGTCATAATAACAAGTTATTTCTCTCACACAGCACATGCATACTTGCAATGACACCCCAAAATACATTCTGCTACTCCTCCTGAGTATAGTGATACCACATGTGTGAGACTTTTACACAGCCTGGCCACATACAGAGGTCTAAAATCCAACTAGCACCGTCAGGCATTTTACGAGCATAAATTGCACATCTCATATGATGACAACCTATCACACTTTTGAAGGCCCTGGAGCACCAGGACAACGGAAACGCCCACAAAATGACCCCATTTTGGAAAGCTAACACCCCAACGTATAATCTATGAGGCATAATTAGTCTTTTGAATGGTTCATTTTTTTCCCGAAGTTTTTGGAAACTGTGGAAAAAAAATGAAAACGCATTTTTTTTTACACAAAGTTGTCCATTCATAAGATATTTACAACACATAGCATGTACATAGCAAAAATGACACCCCAAAATACATTCTGCTACTCCTCCTGAGTATGGCGATACCAAATGTGTGAGACTTTTACACAGCCTGGCCACATACAGAGGCCCAACATTGAAGTAGCAGCTTCAGGCATTCTAGGAGCATAAATTACACATCTCATTTCTCAACCACCTATTACAATTTTGAAGGCCCTGGAGCACCAGGACAATGGAAACACCCACAAAATGACCCCATTTTGGAAAGCTAACACCCCAACGTATAATCTATGAGGCATAATTAGTCTTTTGAATGGTTCATATTTTTCCCGAAGTTTTTGGAAACTGTGGGAAAAAAATGAAAACGCATTTTTTTTTACACAAAGTTGTCCATTCATAAGATATTTCCAACACATAGCATGTACATAGCAAAAATGACACCCCAAAATACATTCTGCTACTCCTCCTGAGTGTAGCGATACCAAATGTGTGAGACTTTTACACAGCCTGGCCACATACAGAGGCCCAACATTGAAGTAGCAGCTCCAGGCATTCTAGGAGCATAAATTACACATCTCATTTCTCAACCACCTATTACATGTTTGAAGGCCCTAGAGCACCAGGACAACGGAAACGCCCACAAAATGACCCCATTTTGGAAAGCTAACACCCCAACGTATAATCTATGAGGCATAATTAGTCTTTTGAAAGGTTCATTTTTTTCCCGACGTTTTTGGAAACTGTGGAAAAAAAATGAAAACGCATTTTTTTTTACACAAAGTTGTCCATTCATAAGATATTTACAACACATAGCATGTACATAGCAAAAATGACACCCCAAAATACATTCTGCTACTCCTCCTGAGTATGGCGATACCAAATGTGTGAGACTTTTACACAGCCTGGCCACATACAGAGGCCCAACATTGAAGTAGCAGCTTCAGGCATTCTAGGAGCATAAATTACACATCTCATTTCTCAACCACCTATTACAATTTTGAAGGCCCTGGAGCACCAGGACAACGGAAACGCCCACAAAATGACCCCATTTTGGAAAGCTAACACCCCAACGTATAATCTATGAGGCATAATTAGTCTTTTGAATGGTTCATTTTTTTCCTGAAGTTTTTGGAAACTGTGGAAAAAAAATGAAAACGCATTTTTTTTACACAAAGTTGTCCATTTATAAGATATTTCCAATACATAGCATGTACATAGCAAAAATGACACCCCAAAATACATTCTGCTACTCCTCCTGAGTGTGGCGATACCAAATGTGTGAGACTTTTACACAGCCTGGTCACATACAGAGGCCCAACATTGAAGTAGCAGCTCCAGGCATTCTAGGAGCATAAATTACACATCTCATTTCTCAATCACCTATTACAATTTTGAAGGCCCTGGAGCACCGGGACAATGGAAACACCCACAAAATGACCCCATTTTGGAAAGCTAACACCCCAACGTATAATCTATGAGGCATAATTAGTCTTTTGAATGGTTCATATTTTTCCCGAAGTTTTTGGAAACTGTGGGAAAAAAATGAAAACGCATTTTTTTTTACACAAAGTTGTCCATTCATAAGATATTTACAACACATAGCATGTACATAGCAAAAATGACACCCCAAAATACATTCTGCTACTCCTCCTGAGTGTAGCGATACCAAATGTGTGAGACTTTTACACAGCCTGGCCACATACAGAGGCCCAACATTGAAGTAGCAGCTCCAGGCATTCTAGGAGCATAAATTACACATCTCATTTCTCAACCACCTATTACATGTTTGAAGGCCCTAGAGCACCAGGACAACGGAAACGCCCACAAAATGACCCCATTTTGGAAAGCTAACACCCCAACGTATAATCTATGAGGCATAATTAGTCTTTTGAATGGTTCATTTTTTTCCTGAAGTTTTTGGAAACTGTGGAAAAAAAATGAAAACGCATTTTTTTTACACAAAGTTGTCCATTCATAAGATATTTCCAACACATAGCATGTACATAGCAAAAATGACACCCCAAAATACATTCTGCTACTCCTCCTGAGTGTGGCGATACCAAATGTGTGAGACTTTTACATAGTCTGGCCACATACAGAGGCCCAACATCCAAGTAGCACTGTCAGTTGTTCTAGGAGCATACATTACACATAAATTCCTGCCAACCTATCACATTGTTGAAGGCCCTTCATATTTCTAACACATAGCATGTACTGTAGAAACCAATTACAAACCAAAATACATTCTGCTGAGTAAAGGGTAAAGAAAAGATTACCTGCAGTTTTAGTAGTGCAGTGGTCCACAGAGAAGAGCATCGGTCCAGGCAGCAGGCAGGAACGTGGACAGCGACAGCAAAACAGGCAGCAGGCAAGAATAGTCAGTACAGGTAGAGATGTCAGCACAGCCAAAGCATTAGTCCAGATAGCAGGCAGGGATGTGGTCAGCAGCAGCAAAAGGATCAAAGGATCATCCATGCAGCAGGCAGGAATACTGTCCATAGTTAGTACATGCAGCAGGCAGAGGTATGGTCAGCACAGCCAGAGTATTTGTCCAGGGAGCAGGCAGTACCATCAAGCTTAGGGCATTGGTCAGGAAAGAATGGGGACAGGGGTAGAGGCTTCTCCCACCCAAATCGCTTTGAAGCCTCCGGGCAACCAGACCCTGTTATGGGAACACAGAAAACCAAAAACTGGTTTTCTGAACTCCGAACACTATTCTGGAGCCCCTCACATATGTGAGACCCCTGTGTAGGAGGGTGAAAGATCAATCCAAGGGGCAGGCAAAAACATGGTCAACAGGCCGAGGTCAGTGCAGGTAAAAGGCAGAAATAGACGGTAGACAGAGGCATAGTCGATACAGTCCAGGGTCAGTTCACGTGAAAGGCAAAAACATGGCGGAAAAACAATGCAGACGGTAGGCAGAGGCATAGTCGAGAAACAGGCCAGGGTCGGTTCACATGGAAGGCAATAATATGGTTGGTTGAGGAAGGTAAATATTCAGGACAGAAATTAAAAACGGGGAAATGGCAGTATTAGAAATATGGACTAATAATTTTCCAGAGTGTGATATCGCCTGAAGCATTCTCCGATGCAAAGGCCAGGTTGGGAGGGACAGTCGGTACAATGGAAGCTCGTATCTTTCCTAATTCCTCTTTTGGTGCACACCCGACATTTTTTTTGGCGTCGTCTTCCGGATCCTGTTGGTGGAATATGGTCTGGGAAATGGCGCTCATGTAGTCTGCTGACAGAATCGGAGCGAATGCTTTCTGGGGGGGATACTTGCTGATAAATCAGGGCAGTGACAATGTCTTCAATAAACTTTATTAAGGTGGTGGGTGTTTCTGTGGATTTTTGGTATATTATGAAAGAATTTAAAAGGGCCAAATGAAAAAAGTAAACTGCGACTTTTTTGTACCAGAATAATGATTTTCTTGTTGAAAGATAGGGCTGCAACAACTGATCGTTTAAATCCACCCCCCCCATGTATTTATTGTACTCAGTGATACAGGTAGGCTTGCGAACGGTACCGCGTCTTCTGTGAAGTTCCACCGAGGTGTCATCGTGGATGGTGGACATGATGTACACGTCTTTTCTATCCCTCCACTTCACAGCCAACACTTCTTCGTTCCTCAAGCTTCTCGATTCCCCCCTTGGAATGTTTGTGGTGACAAGACACTGTGGGAAGCCCTTTCGGTTTTTTCTAGTTGTACCACAGGCCAAAGTTTGTTTGAGATGTAGGTGGCGGAGAAGGGGCAAACTCGTATAATAATTATCCATATAAATATGGTACCCCTTTTGGAGGAGTGGGAATGCCAACTCCCAAACAATTTTCCCACTTATTCCCATATACGAGGGACACTCAGGGGGCTGGAGCTGGGAATCTTTCCCTTCGTACACGCGGAATGCGTACACATAACCGGTGGCACTTTCACAAAGCTTGTTAAGCTTCAAGCCATACCTCGCCCTCTTACTGGGTATATATTGTTTGATTCCCAGCCGGCCTGTGAAATGCACCAGGGATTCGTCCACAGATATATTTTTTTCAGGGACATAAACTTCGGCAAACTTCTGGGAAAAAAAATTAATTAGGGGGCGAACTTTATATAATTTGTCAAAGTTTGGGTGATTTCGGGGGGGGCACTGTGAGTTGTCATTGAAATGCAAGAAGCGCATTATGATTTCGTATCGGGACCTGGACATGGCTGCTGAAAAAATTGGCATATGGTGGATGGGTCTGGTCGACCAATACTTATGAATTTCATTTTTTTTTGTAAGCCCCATGTTCAGGGTTAGGCCTAAAAACAATTTTAGCTCCACTACTGTTAGCGGTCTCCACTCAAAAGGGCGGGCATAGCTGGAGCTGGGGTTGGCTGCAATAAATTGTTGGGCAAACAGATTAGTTTGGTCCACGATGCCTTGAATCCAATCGTTTGGGAAAAATAAATTTAAAAAATCCATTTGTGTAAATCCTGCAGTGTTGACCTGCACACCCGACTGTGCTGTAAAAGGGGGGATCGTGGCTGACCCTGTGGTAGAAGGCAGCCACAATGGGTTTGCCAAGGAATCTGGAAGATGGGTTTGGGCCCTACTTCTTTGGCGTCCACTTGTGCTGGGTCTTTCCTCCTGGGGTCTACCGCCGCTGGCACTGCTGGTAGCTGCCTGGTTTTCAGATCGTCGTCTTTTTGGACGGACTACTTCCTCCTCTAAATCTGATCCAGATGTGCTGCCTTCGGGGGGCTCATATTCCGAATCAGAACCAGAATCTGAACTGAGCGGTGAGAGCTCCCCGTTGCTCTCATCGGTCAGACTCAGGATCTGGTATGCCTCTTCTGGGGTGTACATCTTTCTGGACATAGTGGCTGACTGGCTGTATGTACTCTGGTGGCAAGTGATGAGGTGGCGGGTACTCTGGTGGCAGATGATGAGGTGGCGGGTACTCTGGTGGCAGGTGATGAGGTGGCGGGTACTCTGGTGGCAGGTGATGAGGTGGCGGGTACTCTGGTGGCAGGTGATGAGGTGGCAGGTACTCTGGTGGCAGGTGATGAGGTGGCAGGTACTCTGGTGGCAGGTGATGAGGTGGCAGGTACTCTGGTGGCAGGTGATGAGGTGGCGGGTACTCTGGTGGCAGGTACTCTGGTGGTGAGGTGGCGGGTACTCTGGTGGCAAGTACTCTGGTGGCAGGTGATGAGGTGGCAAGTACTCTGGTGGCAGGTGATGAGGTGGCGGGTACTCTGGTGGCAGGTGATGAGGTGGCGGGTACTCTGGTGGCAGGTGATGAGGTGGCGGGTACTCTGGTGGCAGGTGATGGACAGGTACTCTGAGATGACAGGTACTTTGAGGTGACAGGTACTCTGAGGTGACAGGTACTGAGGTGACAGGTACTGAGGTGACAGGTACTGAGGTGACAGGTACTCTTTATTTAGGAGGGGCGATCTGGGCACAGTAGTACATGTAATTAGTAACTCACTGTTAGCTGATCTCTTCTCCTCACACTGGATCGGTGTGTGAGGAGAAGAGCCCAGCAACAGCAGTTACTGTGTGACTGTGTGTTTATTTACATTAGTGACCGGCTGTGATTGGACACAGCCGGTCATGTGATGCAGAGCCATGTCATTGGCTACAGTGATCGGGGCTGAGCTGTATCCAGGGGAAAAGCCTCAGCCCCGATCACCGCTCTGATCACTCCTCTTCCGCCGGAACCCGCCTCATACACGCTTCCCAATGCCGCTCTGCATCCGCCGTTACCGACGCTCCGCCGCCCGCCGCCCGCCACCCGCCGCCCGCCGCCGCCGCTTCAATACCCCCATCGGGGAACGGCTGTGTCCTGAGGGACACAACGGTACCCCGATCGCCGCTCTGCGGGCCCCCAGGGGCCCGCAGTAGCGGCGGAAAGCCGAGGCCGTCATATGACGCCCACCCAGGATGGGAGATCCCATCTGTGGACGTCATTTGACTATGGCCGGGTATTGAAGCGGTTAAGTTTGGCAATTTGTTTTATCATATTTGTTATGTTAGAATGATTTGTTTTTGGGTTTGTTTCGTATATTCGTTGTTCAGAATCAATTCGTATTTTGGAAATTATTTTGGAAGATTCTTTTTAACGTGTTAATTCATTATTTCAGGAGATAAGTTATGGATTCTGTTTGGGTTGGATGGAGGTGGATCCATCGAAATCTCCGAATCATAATATAATGAATGGAACAAAAACAATTTGTTATGTTATGTTTCAGAGATTCTGATGGATCCATCGCCAACCAACCCAAACACATTAAGTAGGAATCATCTTATTTCACATTCAATACCTTACTGTTATTGATGGACCGATCCCCCCCCCCGATTCGGTTCGCACCAGAACTCCCAAACATGGTAAAAGTTTGGACCCAAATTAAAGTTTATGGGACCCGAACTTGAAAGATCAAAAGTCCCCATTTTGAAGGCTTATATGCAAGTTATTGGCCATAAAAAGGGTTTGGGGGCCCAGATACTGCCCTGGGGAAATGTATCAATGCAAAAAAAAAATAAAACAAAATGTAAATATTGTTTTGAAAGGAGCATTTATTTGAATAATACTTAAAGTGAAACAATAACAATTCCTTTAATTATAGAGCCTGGGGGTCCCCTTAGTCTGCTTGTAAAGTGGCACATCTGTATCCTGTATAAAACCTGTTTCAGCAAAACTGACATTTATAAAGAAAAAAAAATGACATTTAAATTGATTTTCCCGGCTGCAAGTTTTCTTGAAAAAAAAGCCCATTTCCTTCAATAGAAAAATGTGACCCTTTGGGTCTGGTATGGATTTTAATGGGAACCCCATGCCAAAATGTTTTTAAAAATGGTTTGGAGTCCCCCAAAATCCATACCAGACTCTTATCCGAGTAACCTGGCAGGCCAGGAAAGATGGGGCGAGCGAGAATCCACCCCCTTCTGAACCATACAAGGCCATGTGCCCTCAACATTGGGGGGGGGTGCTTTGGGGCAGGGGGGCTCTGCCAAAGCATCTTGTCCCCATGTTGATGGGGACAAGGGCCTCTTCCTCACAACCCTGGGCGGTGGTTGTGGGGATCTCCAGGCAGGGGGCTTATTGGTATCTGGAAGCCCTCAGATCCTGGCCCCCCATGTGAATGAGTATGGGGTACATTGTACCCCTACTCATTCATCAAAAATAAAAAAAACACACACACAGTTTTTGACAATTCTTTTATTAAAAATAAAAAAACAATGTCCCCAATGCCAATGTTAAAAAGAAGCTTCCAGATTCCTATAAGTTCCTTGGCCACAGACCCCCACAACCAGCACCCAGGGTTGTGAAGAAGAGCCCACCCCTCCCGAAAGCACCCCCCCCATGTTGAGGGGATGTGGCCTCATATGGTTCAGGAGGGGGGCACTCACTCGTCCCCCCCCCTTACCTGACCTGCCAGGCTGCATGCTCAGATAAGGGTCTGGTATGGATATTGGGGGGACCCCATGCCATTTTTTTAAAATTTTGGAGTGGGGGTTCCCCTCAAAATCTATACCAGACCGAAGGGTCTGGTATGGATTTTAGGGGGACCCCATGCCGTTTTTTTAAAAAACATTTTGGCACGGGGTTCCCCTAAAATTCATACCAGTCCCAAAGGGCCAGATACGGATGGAGGGGACCCCCACACGTTTTTAATTTTTTTATATTTTCTGCTACTATTCATTGAAATTCATTACTATTGTGATTCGGAGATTTGGATACATCCGGATCTCCAACTAACGAACATTTAGTCAGAATTTTTTGATTCGTAATGAAATGAATATCACATGTCTACTGGTGGCCTCCTGTCCCATGGCAGAGCATGATGCTGATCAGGACAAACTGTGTCCCATGTTTGAGGCATCGCAGTGGAACCCAAATGACACCCCAGTTGAGAGACGTTGACCTAGAAAGCAGTTTTTGGCTGACGGTAACCTCTGCTTATGGATTTTTACATTGTATGCTTAGGTTGAATTGACTATGTTTTTGGTTTTTGACAGCATTAGAGACAATAATCATTCATATTTGCTTTTTTAATTCTATGATAACGCCTTTTTTAACACCATTTTATCATTGGGTCTCTTCTAGTTCCTTGGGAGTTAAAAAAAAAAGGTAGAATTTTATTTTGAAAGCAGTCCTTGAATATTAATGGTTGATTCCTGAGATGGAGCAGGGGGCTCCTGTCCCGGAGCGTGCACAGGAAAGGTTGACATTTATGACAATGAGTTGCACGGCGGGGAGGACGGTATAGGACGCTGTGGGTGGGAATCGTGGCAGAAAGACGACACTGAGATTAGCAGGAGCTCAGGCATCCTACAATGGGCTTTATATAGGAGTGGATACTTCCTTCTCTTGATCTTCTAATCCCTCCCAAACACCATAATCTTGACCAATTAAGTGATGTCAATGGAAATTATGTTAGCAGGAGAGTTATTTTCTTATTAGCTTTTTTTTTTGTTAAAGTTTAACTAAATTATATCTAAGCACCAGAAACTGAAAATAATAATGATTTATAATAATGATTTCATCTTCTAAGCAAACTCCCCCATCCATCCATGTCGCCATGCTTTATTTTGTTAAGAAATCATTTTAAAAAACACCCCCTAGCATTTCTAGCCGTGGCCATCTTGAGTAAGGGCAGATGATTCATGTAGCATTTGCTTCGTGGAATTCATCTGCCCTCAGCTCAGGCATGCAGGTAGGAGGGTGTGCTTAGCTGAGAAATCTCCTCCTCCCCTCCTGAAGACTTCTGGGAGGCCAGAAACCAGGAAGCAACTGAAGAAGTGTAAAAAAAAAAAAAAGGCTAGAACAAGAAGATACAATATACAGTTGTGCTCATAAGTTTACATACCCTGGAAGAATTTATGATTTCTTGGACATTTTTCAGAGAATATGAATGATAACACAAACACTTTTCTTTCACTCGTGGTTACTGTTTGGCTGAAGCCATTTATTATCAATCAACTGTGTTTACTCTTTTTAAATCATAATCACAACAGAAACTACCCAAATGACCCTGATCAAAAGTTTACATACCCTGGTGATTTTGGTCTGATAACATGCATACAAGTTGACACAAAGGGGTTTGAATGGCTATTAACCACTTGCTTACTGGCCACTTAAACCCCCCTCCTGTCCAGACCAATTTTCAGCTTTCGGTGCTCTCACATTTGAATGACAATTACTTAGTCATGTAACACTGTACCCAAATGAATTTTTTGTCCCTTTTTTCATACAAATAGAGCTTTCTTTTTGTTGTATTTGATGACCTCCTGGGTTTTTTATTTTTTGCGCTATAAATGAAAAAAGACAGAAAATTTAGAAAATTTTTTTTTGCAAATTAGTAATATTGTGATATTATTTATATATATTTTTTACACGGTAAATTTCAGATTATATAAATAATTTTTCATTTATTATATATACAGTTAGTAGTTTAATCATCGCTACTCTTATTCTAATGGTATACATCTAATATATTATTTACACATTGCACCTTATAATCACTTTTAATTTTTTTTTTTTATACATATATCCTTTGTGCCTTGCTGTGGCTGGATAAGCCGCTTATGCAGTATTTTCAGTATACCTCATATGCATTAATGATCTCCAGATTGACATTTTCACCTTAGCGCAGCGTATCTTTTTGTATACATTAGTTGAAATTATCTGGTCTGTGTGAAAGTTTTAGAGTCTACAAGCTATGGTGCAAATCATGAAAAATTTATCACATCTGATGTACTGGCAGCCTATCTCATTTCTTGAGACCCTGACAAGCCAGGAAAGTACAAATGCCCCCCAAATAACCCCTTTTTGGAAAGTAGACATTTCAAGGTATTTAGTAAGAAGCGTGGTAAGTTATTTGAAGTTGTAATTTTTTCCCACAATTCTTTGCAAAATGAAGATTTTTTTTTTCACAAAATTGTCATTGTAATAGCTTATTTCTCTCACATGGCATGTGCATAAGACAAATGACACCCCAAAATACATTCTGCTACTTCTCCTGAGTATAGGGATACCACATGTGTGGGACTTTTTCACTGCCTGGCAACATACACAGGCCCAATATGCAGGGAGCACCATCTTCCCGTCCCCACCGCGCTGTCTGCTGGGAAACGCACAGCTCCCAGGAGAGAGCGGGGACCACTTGGGACGCGCAGCGTGACTCGCGCATGCGCAGTAGGGAACCGGGAAGTGAAGCCGCAACGCTTCACTTCCTGATTCCCTCACCTAGGATGGCGGCGGCAGCTGCCGAGAACCGAGCGGGTTCTCGGCGTCCCCTGCCGACATCGCTGGACCCCGGGACAGGTAAGTGGCCATTTATTAAAAGTCAGCAGCTGCAGTATTTGTAGCTGCTGGCTTTTAATATTTTTTTTTTTCTGGCGGTGTGGGTGAACCCTCGCTTTAATCGGAAAGATGCCAGTAGCCTGACAGTTGGTAATTTTTGGCAAAGAGCTCCCAGCATAGAAAGTGTTGCTCTTCCCAATCACACTAAAGCCCCGTACACATGGGCCGAATGTCGGAAAACAACAGGCGGTTAAAAAAAAAAAAAACATCCGACATTCAGCCAGTGTGTATGTCGCTCTGTCCGACAGAAGTCGGCTGTTTGGCCGGCTTCTGTCCGACATGCATGCTGGAAAACCAGCATCTGACCAACTCCCGCTCAGAGGTCTCAAAAAAAACTAATAGTGTGTACCTGGTTTAACCTTCCCTATAACCATATTCCTTACATTACCCCTTCCTGTAACCCTAACACTTACCATTCCTGTAAAACTAACCCCTCCCTATAAGCCAAAAACAAACTCTTCCTGTAATCCTAACACTAATCCGCCTTCGAATCCTCACACTAACCCTTCCTGTAACCCCAACACTAACCTTCCCTATAACACTAACTCTAATGCCCCGTACACACGGTCGGATTTTCCGATGGAAAATGTGTGATAGGACCTTGTTGTCGGAAATTCCGACCGTGTGTGGGCTCCATCGGACATTTTCCATCGGATTTTCCGACACACAAAGTTTGAGAGCAGGCTATAAAATTTTTCGACAACAAAATCCGTTGTCGGAATTTCCGATCGTGTGTACACAAATCCGACGGACAAAGTGCCACGCATGCTCAGAATAAATAAAGAGATGAAAGCTATTGGCTACTGCCCCGTTTATAGTCCCGACGTGCGTGTTTTACGTCACCGCGTTTAGAACGATCGGATTTTCTGACAACTTTGTGTGACCGTGTGTATGCAAGACAAGTTTGAGCCAACATCCGTCGGAACAAAATCCATGGATTTTGCTGTCGGAATGTCCGATCAATGTCCGACCGTGTGTACGGGGCATTACTCTTCCTCTAACCCTAACACGAATCTGCCTTTTAATCCTCACACTAACCCCCCTTTAACCCTAACACTTTCCATTCCTGTAACACCATTCCTCCCTGTAACCCCAACACTGCCCTTCCCTGTATCACCAACCCTCCCTGTAACCCCAACACTAACCTTCCCTGTAACCCCAACACAAACTTTCCCTGTAAAACTAACCAATCCCTATAACCCTAAAACCAACTCTGCCTATAACCCTGACACTAATCCTCCTAATCTTCACACGAACCCTCCCTGTAACCCTAACACTAACCCTCCCTGTAACCCTCACACTGATCCTCCCTATAATATTACCAGTATCTCCAACGCTAACTGTCCCTATAATCACAATACTGTACTAATCCTTCCTGTAACCTTCACACTGATCTTTCCTGTAACCCTAACACTAACCCTTCCTATAGCGATCACACTAACCCTCCCTATAATTCTCACACTAACCCCCTATAACTCTCACACTTATCATCCCTGTAACCCCAGCACTAACACTGCTTGTAACCCTAACATTAATCCTCCCTGTAACCCAACACTAATATTACCTGTGACCCCAACATTAACCATCCCTATAACCCCAATATTGACCCTTCCAGGAAACTCCCTCACTAACCTTCTTTGTTACCCTAACACTAACCTTACCTAGAACCCTCACACTAACCTCCTTTAAATCTAACACTCATCTTTTCCTGTAACATTCATAATGAGCCTACCTGTAATCTTATTGTAGCGCCAACCCAGGAGGAGTTGCAGGATTGTTTGGGTCCTCTTTCCCTGCACCAGTGATACCCCTCTGGACCTGAACCAAAAAACCCACCAACTCACCTGGAGTTGCTTTAATGGGCTTTATTAACAAATGAAAGCCCTGCAGAAGCAAAGTGGGTTGACAACAAAACAGCAGCAATAAAACCATTTACCAAAGGCAATATTACAATAATGTGTGGTATAATATTAGACAGCCTGGCTAAAGTAGATAAAGACAAAGTCCCCGATTACCCTACTGGCCAGTAGTACTAAACCCAGTCCTGCCATTGTTGGGACCCATATTCCTTGGAGGCATGCTCTACAGTGGGGACGGAAAGTATTCAGACCCCCTTAAATTTTTCACTCTTTGTTATATTGCAACCACTTGCTAAAATCATTTAAGTTCATTTTTTTTCCTCATTAATGTACACACAGCACCCCATATTGACAGAAAAACACAGAATTGTTGAAATTTTTGCAGATTTATTAAAAAAGAAAAACTGAAATATCACATGGTCCTAAGTATTCAGACCCTTTGCTGTGACACTCATATATATAACTCAGGTGCTGTCCATTTCTTCTGATCATCCCTGAGATGGTTCTACAGCTTCATTTGAGTCCAGCTGTGTTTGATTATACTGATTGGACTTGATTAGGAAAGCCACACACCTGTCTATATAAGACTTTACAGCTCACAGTGCATGTCAGAGCAAATGAGAATCATGAGGTCAAAGGAACTGCCTGAAGAGCTCAGAGACAGAATTGTGGCAAGGCACAGATCTGGCCAAGGTTACAAAAATAATTCTGCTGCACTTAAGGTTCCTAAGAGCACAGTGGCCTCCATAATCCTTAAATGGAAGACGTTTAAGATGACCAGAACCCTACCTAGAGCTGGCCGTCCGGCCAAACTGAGCTATCGGGGGAGAAGAGCCTTAGTGAGAGAGGTAAAGAAGAACCCAAAGATCACTGTGGCTGAGCTCCAGAGATGCAGTCGGGAGATGGGAGAAAGTTGTAGAAAGTCAACCATCACTCCTCCACCAGTCGGGGCTTTATGGCAGAGTGGCCCGACGGAAGCCTCTCCTCAGTGCAAGACACATGAAAGCCCGCATGGAGTTTGCTAAAAAACACCTGAAGGACTCCAAGATGGTGAGAAATAAGATTCTCTGGTCTGATGAGACCAAGATAGAACTTTTTGGCCTTAATTCCAAGCGGTATGTGTGGAGAAAACCAGGCACTGCTCATCACCTGTCCAATACAGTCCCAACAGTGAAGCATGGTGGTGGCAGCATCATGCTGTGGGGGTGTTTTTCAGCTGCAGGGACAGGGCGACTGGTTGCAATCGAGGGAAAGATGAATGCGGCCAAGTACAGGGATATCCTGGACGAAAACCTTCTCCAGAGTGCTCAGGACCTCAGACTGGGCCGAAGGTTTACCTTCCAACAAGACAATGACCCTAAGCACACAGCTAAAATAATGAAGGAGTGGCTTCACAACAACTCTGTGACTGTTCTTGAATGGCTCAGCCAGAGCCCTGACTTAAACCCAACTGAGCATCTCTGGAGAGACCTAAAAATGGCCGTCCACCAACGTTTACCATCCAACCTGACAGAACTGGAGAGGATCTGCAAGGAGGAATGGCAGAGGATCCCCAAATCCAGGTGTGAAAAACTTGTTGCATCTTTCCCAAAAAGACTCATGGCTGTATTAGATCAAAAGGGGCTTCTACTAAATACTGAGCAAAGGGTCTGAATACTTAGGACCATGTGATATTTCAGTTTTTCTTTTTTAATAAATCTGCAAAAATGTCAACAATTCTGTGTTTTTCTGTCAATATGGGGTGCTGTGTGTACATTAATGAGGAAAAAAATGAACTTACATGATTTTAGCAAATGGCTGCGATATAACAAAGAGTGAAAAATTTAAGGGGGTCTGAGAACTTTCCGCCCCCACTGTATAACAAAGTGTTTTGTAATTCTAAACAGGCATGGGGGCTTCCAAAGAAAAGGGCCCAAAGTAATTCCAGGAAAGGGGCAATACTCCCCCATGGGACAGGCAACACAGAATGTGTTTGGCCTAGAGGGATCTCACCACAAAAGTTGATCCCTTGGTCCCCAGTAGTCCCTCAGTGGCCAGTGAATGGTCTCACCTCTTTCAAGCTGGTGTTCTGCAGCAGCGTCAGACAGTCCTCAGCCAACGACTCTCACTGGACCAGAATCTCTGCCACAGTCTTTCATCAGATTTCATCTGCAGTGCTTTATCATAAAAGAACACTGGACAGCAGGATATTGGAACCACAGATCTGCAGCAGTAGCGCAGTACAAGTAGCACTCATGAACACAATTTCTCTACAGAATGTGGCTCTGGGCTCACGGCAGGGGCGTTGCTAGGTGGCAAAAAAAACAGGGTCTGAGCCCACCACCGGGGGGGTGTTACCTACCTGACGCGCACTGACCCACACTGACCTATCTGACACACAATGACATACACTGACCTTCCTACCTGAGATACAGTAACCTACCTGACATTCACTGACCTGCCTACCTGACACACACTGACCCACCTACCTGACATACACTGATCTACCTGACCAGACTTCAGATGACGTGACGTCCTCCTGCAGCTCAGCGGCGCGCCCATCACCCAGTAGAGTAGACAGCAGGCACTCCAGGCAGCCAGAGCCAGAACAGGACAGGAGAGCCGCCCACCCAAGCGCCGAGTGGGGTCGGGATCTTCTCGCAGCGGCCGCATTGTAATTCCCACCTTCTGGAGCCTGCAGCGCCTATGATGGACATCACACATCCCGCGGTCCCAGCATTGGGACGTCCACCAGGTGCTGCAGGCTCCAGAAGGCGGGACCTGCTATTACAGTCGGCAACGCTCGGGGTCAGATCGGTCCCCGCTTTGGGGACCCACTCGGGGCTTCAGTCATCGTCAGCCCCCCCCCCCCCCTGCCGACGCCACTGGCTCACGGCACTGCACAACCATGTGTGAAGTTCTCCCTCTCTACAGCTCAGTTTCTAACAGGAGCCCCAAGCCTTCTACCCAGGCTCTTTGTAGCATCCTCACTCTGGGCTCACAACCCAGCCCATTGAGACCTTCCATCCGAGTCCCAGGCTCACAGTAAAAGTCCCTCTAGGCTCCTTAGCTCACTTCATCCCATGTGGGTCTCCCCCCAACTCTGGGCATGCACCCCACTCTCCCTGCAGTTCTCTCTGCCCTAACCCTCCTTTAACACTGGTTGGAGCTTTTTTGTGGCCAATGGAAAGTCCCCTGACCCAAGTTGCCAGGACAGTCCAGGCTACCATGCAGCCAATCATGATCAAGAAAGCCCTTTTTACTCTTTTCTCCTCTCTCTCCCCGCACTCGGTTTGTGGCAATGAGGAAGAAACAGTTAGGGAGGCTGGGCGCTTATGCTCTGCCGGGCTGCTTAAAGGGACCACCACCCAGTGGATGTCAAACTTACATTCACACTAACCCTTCCTGTAAACTCCACATTAAACTCATCAAACCATGTCTTTATGGAGCTGATTTTGTAAACAGGAGCACGGTCATGCTGGAAGAGAAGGGGCTTCTACAAACTTTTGACCATACAGTTGATACTATATTGCCAAAAGTATTGGGTAACCTGCCTTTGCACGCACATGTTTTTTAATGACATTCCAGTCTTAGTCCGTAGGGTTCATTATTGAGTTGGTCCACCCTTTGCAGCTATAACAGCTTCAACTCTTCTGGGAAGGCCGTAACAAGGTTTAGGAGTGTGTCTATAGGAATGTTTGGCTATTGTTCCAGAAGTGCATTTGTGAAATCAGGCACTGATGTTGGACGAGAAGGCCTGGCTCGCAGTCTCTGCTCTAATTCATCCCAAATGGGGTTCTATGGGGTTGAGGTCAGGACTCTGTGCAGGCCAGTCAAGTTCCTCCACCCCATACTTGCTCATCCATGTCTTTTATGGACCTTGCTTTGTGCATTGCTCCAAATCATTTGGTGGAGGGGGGATTATGGTGTGGGGTTGATTTTTCACGGATTGTGATTGACCCCTTAGTGCCAGTAAAGAGAACTCTTAAGGTAGGGTGACCAGACGTCCCCGTTTTCCGGGGACAGTCCCCGGATTGAGGACACTCTCCCCGGAGCCCGTCTGTCCCCGGATTTGTCCCCGGATTGCAGGGGCGGCACTCAGGAACGTAGCGGCACGCACCGCTAACACTGGCCGTTGCCTTGATCTGTGCCACGGGACTTGCACTGTGTCCCTCAGCACAGCGGACTGAAGCCGCCTCCCCCTCCTCTCTGTTTACATTCACACAGGAGGAGGAGGAGCCCGAGGGACACACACGGCTGTGTGTATCATCCGCGCTGTTCTGAGGTCTGTAAACTTCATTTATTTACAGTATGTGGTGGACATGTGCAGGAGATTCTATACTAATGGGGGGGCTCTGCACTGGGGGGATTCTATACTAATGGGGGGGGGGCTCTGCACTGGGGGGATTCTATACTAATGGGGGATCTGCACTGCAGGATTCTATACTAATGGGGGGCTCTGCACTGGGGGGATTCTGTACTAATGGGGGCTCTGCACTGGGGGATTCTATACTAATGGGGGGCTCTGCACTGGGGGGATTCTGTACTAATGGGGGGGCTCTGCACTGGGGGGATTCTATACTAATGGGGGGGCTCTGCACTGGGGGGATTCTATACTAATGGGGGGGGGCTCTGCACTGGGGGGATTCTATACTAATGGGGGCTCTGCACTGCAGGATTCTATACTAATGGGGGGCTCTGCACTGGGGGGATTCTGTACTAATGGGGGCTCTGCACTGGGGGATTCTATACTAATGGGGGGGCTCTGCACTGGGGGGATTCTATACTAATGGGGGGGCTCTGCACTGGGGGGATTCTATACTAATGGGGGGGCTCTGCACTGGGGGGATTCTATACTAATGGGGGCTCTGCACTGGGGGGATTCTATACTAATGGGGGCTCTGCACTGGGGGGATTCTATACTAATGGGGGCTCTGCACTGGGGGGATTCTATACTAATGGGGGCTCTGCACTGGGGGGATTCTATACTAATGGGGGCTCTGCACTGGGGGGATTCTATACTAATGGGGGCTCTGCACTGGGGGGATTCTATACTAATGGGGGCTCTGCACTGCAGGATTCTATACTAATGGGGGGCTCTGCACTGGGGGATTCTATACTAATGGGGGGGCTCTGCACTGGGGGGATTCTATACTAATGGGGGGCTCTGCACTGGGGGGATTCTATACTAATGGGGGCTCTGCACTGGGGGATTCTATACTAATGGGGGGGCTCTGCACTGGGGGGATTCTATACTAATGGGGGCTCTGCACTGGGGGATTCTATACTAATGGGGGGGCTCTGCACTGGGGGGATTCTATACTAATGGGGGCTCTGCACTGGGGGATTCTATACTAATGGGGGGGCTCTGCACTGGGGGGATTCTATACTAATGGGGGCTCTGCACTGGTGGGATTCTATACTAATGGGGGCTCTGCACTGGGGGGATTCTGTACTAATGGGGGCTCTGCACTGGGGGGATTCTATACTAATGGGGGCTCTGCACTGGGGGGATTCTATACTAATGGGGGGGCTCTGCACTGGGGGGATTCTATACTAATGGGGGCTCTGCACTGGGGGGATTCTATACTAATGGGGGGGAGGCTCTGCACTGGGGGGATTCTATACTAATGGGGCTCTGCACTGGGGGATTCTATACTAATAGGGGGGCTCTGCACTGGGGGGATTCTATACTAATGGGGGCTCTGCACTGGGGGGATTCTATACTAATGGGGGGGCTCTGCACTGGGGGGATTCTATACTAATGGGGGGGAGGCTCTGCACTGGGGGGATTCTATACTAATGGGGGCTCTGCACTGGGGGATTCTATACTAATGGGGGGGCTCTGCACTGGGGGGATTCTATACTAATGGGGGCTCTGCACTGGTGGGATTCTATACTAATGGGGGCTCTGCACTGGGGGGATTCTGTACTAATGGGGGCTCTGCACTGGGGGGATTCTATACTAATGGGGGCTCTGCACTGGGGGGATTCTATACTAATGGGGGGGCTCTGCACTGGGGGGATTCTATACTAATGGGGGCTCTGCACTGGGGGGATTCTATACTAATGGGGGGGAGGCTCTGCACTGGGGGGATTCTATACTAATGGGGCTCTGCACTGGGGGATTCTATACTAATAGGGGGGCTCTGCACTGGGGGGATTCTATACTAATGGGGGCTCTGCACTGGGGGGATTCTATACTAATGGGGGGGCTCTGCACTGGGGGGATTCTATACTAATGGGGGGGAGGCTCTGCACTGGGGGGATTCTATACTAATGGGGCTCTGCACTGGGGGATTCTATACTAATAGGGGGGCTCTGCACTGGGGGGATTCTATACTAATGGGGGCTCTGCACTGGGGGATTCTATACTAATGGGGGGGGGCTCTGCACTGGGGGGATTCTATACTAATGGGGGCTCTGCACTGGGGGGATTCTATACTAATGGGGGGGCTCTGCACTGGGGGGATTCTATACTAATGGGGGCTCTGCACTGCAGGATTCTATACTAATGGGGGGGCTCTGCACTGGGGGGATTCTATACTAATGGGGGCTCTGCACTGGTGGGATTCTATACTAATGGGGGCTCTGCACTGGGGGGATTCTGTACTAATGGGGGCTCTGCACTGGGGGGATTCTATACTAATGGGGGCTCTGCACTGGGGGGATTCTATACTAATGGGGGGGCTCTGCACTGGGGGGATTCTATACTAATGGGGGGGCTCTGCACTGGGGGGATTCTATACTAATGGGGGCTCTGCACTGGGGGGATTCTATACTAATGGGGGGAGGCTCTGCACTGGGGGGATTCTATACTAATGGGGGCTCTGCACTGGGGGGATTCTATACTAATGGGGGGGCTCTGCACTGGGGGGATTCTATACTAATGGGGGGGCTCTGCACTGGGGGGATTCTATACTAATGGGGCTCTGCACTGGGGGATTCTATACTAATAGGGAGGGGGCTCTGCACTGGGGGGATTCTATACTAATGGGGGCTCTGCACTGGGGGGATTCTATACTAATGGGGGGGCTCTGCACTGGGGGGATTCTATACTAATGGGGGGGAGGCTCTGCACTGGGGGGATTCTATACTAATGGGGCTCTGCACTGGGGGATTCTATACTAATAGGGGGGGGGGGGCTCTGCACTGGGGGGATTCTATACTAATGGGGGCTCTGCACTGGGGGGATTCTATACTAATGGGGGGGCTCTGCACTGGGGGGATTCTATACTAATGGGGGCTCTGCACTGGGGGATTCTATACTAATGGGGGCTCTGCACTGGGGGGATTCTATAATAATGGGGGCTCTGCACTGGGGGGATTCTATACTAATGGGGGGGCTCTGCACTTGGGGGATTCTATACTAATGGGGGGGGGGGGCTCTGCACTGGGGGGATTCTATACTAATGGGGGCTCTGCACTGGGGGGATTCTATACTAATGGGGGGGGGGGGCTCTGCACTGGGGGGATTCTATACTAATGGGGGGGCTCTGCACTGGGGGGATTCTATACTAATGGGGGCTCTGCACTGGGGGGATTCTATACTAATGGGGGGCTCTGCACTGGGGGGATTCTATACTAATGGGGGCTCTGCACTGGGGGGATTCTATACTAATGGGGGCTCTGCACTGGGGGGATTCTATACTAATGGGGGGGCTCTGCACTGGGGGGATTCTATACTAATGGGGGCTCTGCGCTGGGGGGATTCTGTACTAATGGGGGCTCTGCACTGGGGGGATTCTATACTAATGGGGGGCTCTGCACTGGGGGGATTCTATACTAATGGGGGGGCTCTGCACTGGGGGGATTCTATACTAATGGGGGGGGCTCTGCACTGGGGGATTCTATACTAATGGGGGCTCTGCACTGGGGGGATTCTATACTAATGGGGGCTCTGCACTGGGGGGATTCTATACTAATGGGGGTTCTGCAGTGAGGGGGTGTCTATACTATTGGGGGCTCTGCACTGAGGGGGTGTCTATACTATGGGGGGCTCTGCACTGGGGGGATTCTATACTAATGGGGGCTCTGCACTGAGAAATATGCAAGTTAAAGGGTTACTCCGCAAAATGTTGTAAAACTCCTCCAGTATTTTATATTGCTTTTGTTCCTGTAACATTTGTAGTCTTAGAACAGTTAGCTATTAATATTTGATTATTTATGTTTGATGGTATCCTACGTGTTGTTACCATGCAATCTTTTACTGTTCTGAATTGTTAATTTATTGTTCATTGTTATTGTTGAACCAAAATTCTTTGGCAAGAATAAAATACAAAATATGCATTGAAAAGTTTTATCTCCATCTTATCGTCTTAACATTTGGTAGTCGTATTCCAAAAAATTGTAAGAATCTTCTTTTTTTTTTATCTCATGGACGAAATGTGAGAAATAACGTATATATCATATAATCCTTCCATAAACATATACCACATACACTGAATATATAATTTGAGGAATATATGCTTATAAAATCGTTTACCATTTGCCAAAAAAAAAATGTCCCCGGATTTCATTTTGAAAATCTGGTCACCTTATCTTAAGGTGTCAGCATACCAAGACATTTTGGACAAGTTTGGGGATGGCCCCTTCCTGTTCCAGCATGACTGCGCACCAGTGCACAAAGTAAGGTCCATAAAGACATGGGTGAGTGAGTTTGGGGTGGAGGAACTTGACTGGACTGCACAGAGTCCTGACCTCAACCGATAGAACACCTTTGGGATAAATTAGAGCAGACACTGCGAGCCAGGCCTTCTCATCCAACATCAGTGCCTGACCTCACAAATGCACTTCTGGAAGAATGGTCAAACATTCCTATAGACACACTCCTAAACCTTACGGACAGCCTTCCCAGAAGAGTCAAAGCTGTTATAGCTGCAAAGGGTGGGCCAACTCAATATTGAACCCTACAGGCTAGGACTGGGATGCCATTAAAGTTCATGTGCGTGTAAAGGTAGGTGTCCCAATATATTTGGTAATATAGTGTATAACAAAACACATAAGAGTATCATTATTGAGTGTATGAATAGTCATGTTGCAGTACCAATTTGCACCAGAAGGGGGTAAAAGCAGGAAAAGTTATAAACAGGGCAGCTCAAGGAGGGAAACGCTCTTTAGTCTTACTTGAAATCTCTGTTCACACTTGAGTGACGCTACTGCATTGTGTTTTTTGCGCATTTTTAGCCCGTTTTTGGAGCAGCACAATTAGTGGGCCTCCCTCCACTCCAAAAATGTGCTAAAGAAGCTCATATACCAAATTTTGGACATGAGCCAAGTGCATGTTGCGTCACGTGTTTATGCGCATTTCATTGCACGGAAAATGTGCGGCAAAAAGCATTACTGCTATCAGAGGCGAACTGATAACTCATGGGGCCCCCGGGCAATAGGAGATTATGGGGCCCCCAGGCAATCAGAGATTATGGGGCCACACAGTATACACACACACAGTATATAATCACACAGTATACACATACATGTACACACAGTATACACAGACAGAAACACAAATTTATACATACTGTCCCTGGTTTTACTGAGCCTGGCAAGCCTGATGGGGCCCCCTAGTGGCCCAGGGCCCTCGGGCAGTGCCCGAGTGGCTCAATGGTCAGTCCGCCCCTGACTTCTATCATGTTTGGGGTGCCATTAAGAAACAATGGCACTGCAAGTGTGTTGCACAACATATTGTGTTTTTCGTGCACTTGCAGGAACATGGACAGAAAAGACCCCTTTCTCACTGGAGGCGGTTTTCAGGTGCTTTAGCGCTAGAAATAGCCTCTGCAAAGCGCCTGAAAACCGCCTCCCATTCATTCCAGTCTGTCTTTTCACACTGGGGGGCGGTGCGCTTACGGGACCTTCCGAAAAGTCCTGCGAGCAGCATCTTTGGGGCGAGTTGGGAGCGCGGTATTTAGCGCCCCCAAAACGCCCTGCCCATTGGAATGAATGGGCAGAGTTGTGACTTAAAAGCGATTTGAAAGCGCCGCAAAACTGGAGTTTTTAATCCTTTTTTTGGGGGTTAAAAGCTCCCCGATAGCGGCCGAAAAGCGACGCAAAAGCGCTAAAACAAGCGGGGCTTTGGTGCTAATGGCCGGCGCTTTCAGTGTGAATGGAGCCTAAAATGTAGTACAAAATGAAATGCTGTCAGCAGCCTCCCACTGGGAAAGTTCACACAATGATGCACTTGGATTTGCTAATTTATTTGCTTAGCTGAGATCTTTCAGGCTCTGCATGACAGCCAGAGGGTCACACCCACCCTACTGCGTCAGGCGTCTGTTTGTGTAACTTGGGACTAATTATATTTGCCTGGTGTCTCTGACTTCATATATACACATATCGTATGTATCCAAATACTGTACACGGATAACAATATCATTTTATCTTAAATCCCAGTTACAGTCTCACGCCTTTTTTCTTTTTATAGTCCTGTACTTCTGTATATCATGATTTTAGCACTTGGAAATGACTTTAAATAATTGCACCTCTTAAAGCGGTAATAAGCGGTGGTGTGTTTTTTTTTTTTTTTATTGGAACCTGCAAGGTAAAGCTATAATGTGCTAGTATGCATCGCATACTAGCACATTATGTGAAACTTACCTTAGAACGAAGCCCTTCCAGCGGCGAGCTGTCATCACCGACAAGGCTTCCTTCACACGTCTTCCTTCCAGGTTCGCGGACTCCGGCTGTGTGAATGGCTGGAGTTGCGATGACATCACTCCCGAGCATGCGCCGCCATTTACAGGACAGGACTATGAAGGAACGTTCCTTCAGAACGCATGCGCCGGTGACGTAGCTGGCAGCATATACAGTAAATATCTCCTAAACGGTGCAGGTTTAACCACTTGCTACCCAGGCCAGTTCTGACATTTCTCTCCTACGTGTAAAAAATCATTATTTTTTTGCTAGAAAATTACTCAGAACCCCCCAAACAATATTTAAATATATTTTTTTAGTAGAGACCCTAGAGAATAAAATGGCAGTCGTTGCAACTTTTTATCTCGCACGGTATTTGCGCAGCAATTTTTCAAACGCATTTTTTTTTGGGGGGGAAAATAAAAACAGTTTTATGCATTAAAAAAAAACAAAAACTGTAAAGTTAGCCCAATTTTTTTGTATAATGTGAAAGATGATGTTACGTGTCAAGTAAATTGATACCTAGCATGTCACACTTCAAAGTTGCACACGCTCGTGGAATGGCGCCAAACTTCGGTATTTGAAAATCCCCATAGGCGACGCTTTAACAATTTTTACAGGTTGCATGTTTTGAGTTACGGACGAGGTCTAGGGCTAGAATTGGTTCCCTCGCTCTAACGTTCGTGGCGAACCACATGTGTGGTTTGAACACCGTTTTCATATGCGGACGTGAATTACGTATGTGTTTGCTTCTGCGAGCGAGCACACGGGAACGGGGGCACTTTATTTATTTTTTTGTTAATTTTACTTTAATTTTTCTTGTTTGATGCTGTCTTCTTACATTTTATTTTTGATCGCTTTTATTAATATTACAAGAAATGTAAACATCACTTGTAATAGAAATAGTGCTTGACAGGTCCTCTTTACAGTGAGATATGGGGGTCAATAAGTCCTCAGATCTCACCTCTAGGCTGGGATGCCTGAATTAAAAAAAATAATTACAGATTTTTTACTTTTTTTTATTGGATGTGTTTTATAGCAGAAAAAAAAATATTGTTTTTTTTCCAAAATCGTCGCTTTTTTTTTTGTTTATAGTGCAAAAAATAAAAACCGCAGAGGTGATCAAATAACAATTTGTAAAATATTATATATTATATATTAAAATAATGTAAACATCCCTTGTAATAGAAATAGTGCTTGACAGGTCCTTTTTACAGTGAGATATGGGGGTCAATAAGTCCCCAGATCTCACCTCTAGGCTGGGAAGCCTGAATTAAAAAAATAAAAAAGATCTCAGCTTCCCAGCCGAGGCTGTGTCATTTTGTCAAATGCAGAAGCTAGGCGTGACGTCATAACATCGCGCCCGGCCTCCAAACGACTATAGAGACTCCAGGGACCACCTGGGCCACCGGACATCTCTATCCTCTGTCGCATCTGGCGCCAGCGGATCCCTTCTCCGGCTCACCGATCACACGGGTGAGTCGGTAGAAGCCGCCTGTAAGAGCGATATAGCGGCTGAATAGCTACTATGATCATTCTTATGGTGCGTGGAATCATCGGATCTAAAAGTAGATATCTGAATGATGCCTATAGCTGCACCCATCATTCAGATATCACAGCTCAAACCTGATGACATCATATGTAGTTGGGTGGGCGGCAAGCAGTTAAATAGGGTTGCCACCTGTCTGGGATTTACCCGGACAGTTCGGGTTGAGAATCATGCATCCGGGTTTCAGACTGCCTGAAACCCGGACTCATTATTTAGGCTGGACTATGGCTTCCAGATACATCTGGATTTGAGGTGCTGACTGCCAAGGGGTGAGTGAGTTCACCATCCATCCCTGTCTGTGACCGAAATCTCCCCCCTTCTCTCTCCTGCCTCTGAATGAGTAAACTGTCAGAAACCATGAACCAGACCGAGGCAGAAGTATAGTAAAATCACACATTTGTTTATTAATAAAAATAAAAAGGTAAATAGAGTAAGCATAGTCAAAGCATGGCCAGAGTCCAGTAACCGGATCGGGTAGTCAGCCAAGCCAGAGTTCAGTAACCAGATCGGGTAATCAGCCAGGCCAGAAGTCAGGGATCCAAGTAGAGGAACAGCAAGCAGGATAAGGAGCCAGAAGGGATGTAAGCAAAGCCAGTCTTTAGACAGGAACACAGGAGATGGTTTCTTGTGATGCCACCAAGGTGAAGGCAGGAATGAAGTGAACTGGACGTCTTTAAGTAGGCAGGACTGACGAGCAGATCCACAACAGCTGGTTAACTGTGGAGAGAGAAGTGAGCTGGCAATTAGCCGACAGCTGAGCGGCCAGCTCAGAGAAGGAAGGGCTGAGCCAGCCCTGACAGTACCCCCTCCTCAATGACCCCTCCCCCTTGGAGGACCACCGGGCTTGAGGAGAAAACATCTATGGAAATCGCGGAGGAGGGCAGGGGCATGTACGTCCGAAGATGAGACCCAGGAGCGTTCCTCCGGACCGTAGCCCTTCCAATGCACCAGATACTGTATGCGCCCACGGAACCTACGGGAGTCAACAATGGATTGTACCTCATACTCCTCATGGTTCTCAACCTGTATAGGGTGAGGGCATGGCACAGAGGTGGTAAAGCGGTTGCAGACCAACGGTTTCAATAAGGAGACATGAAACACATTTGAGATGCGCATACTAGGAGGAAGGTCCAACGCGAAAGCCACTGGGTTAATCCTGCGAAGGATACGGAAAGGCCCAATAAATCGAAGTGCGAACTTTAGTGAGGGAACACGAAGTCGGAGGTTGGGAGATGACAGCCAGACCCTGTCCCCAACCTGGTACGAAGGCGTAGGCGCAGGCGTCTGCGGTCAGCATGGAATCTGTACCTATCATTAGCATGACGCAAAGCCTCCTGCCCAAGTGGAATGAAGACCACGGAGATGCCCAGGAATACTCTGCGGAAAAAAACGAGTCAGGCAACATGGAAGGTTGGAAACCATAATTCGCCATAAACGGAGACAATCGGGAAGCATAATTCAAGGCACTATTGTGAGCAAACTCTGCCCATGGTAATAGGTCTGACCAGTTTTTGTGAAGGTCAGAAATATAGCAACGTAGGAATTGCTCCAAGGACTGACTGGCTCGTTCTGCAGCCCCATTAGACTGCGGGTGATACGCAGAGGAGAAAGCAAGCTGAATTCCCAACTGTGCACAAAAGGCTCGCCAGAACCGGGACACAAACTGACTACCCCTGTCCGAGACAATCACCTTGGGTAGCCCATGTAAGCGAAAGATCTCCCGAGCAAAAATGGAAGCCAGTTCCTTAGAAGTGGGCAACTCCACAATGAAATCCATAGACAGGTGGGTCCAGGGCCTCTCTTCATTGGGTATGGGTTGTAGGAGGCTCACTGGAAGGTGTCGTGGAGTCTTACTCTGAGCACACACGGAACAGGCAGCTACAAAGGCAGTTATATCAGCACATAGACTAGGCCACCAGAATTGTTGGGAAATGGCCCAAACAAGTTGATTCTTCCCAGGGTGGCCAGCTGCCTTGGGAGAATGGTAAGTCTGGAGCCTTGTGGCTTCACTTCCTGGTTCCCTACTGCGCATGCGCGACTCGCGCTGCACGATTCCACTAGTCCCTGCTGTCTCCTGGGACCCGTGTGTCTCCCAGACTAAAATAAAAAATCATGTTTTCCCCATTTTGCATAACGCATAAGCAAAACAAATTCATAAAAAATATATTAACATGCATCAAAATGTCCAGTTTGGCTAACTGAGTAACGCAGGGGAAATTTGCTAAAAAAAAAAAAAAAAATCTGCCCTTTTTTCCCAAATTTCAAAGTGTTTTTTAGGTGTAGTAAGAGTATATATATTTTGTTATGTCATTTGCATTTGTGTATTTCCCTTTTTTTGGAGTATTTTTTTATCTTTTTTCCTTTTTTGTGAATAAAAACCCTGTTAACCACTTCAGCCCCGGAAGATTTTACCCCCTTCCTGACCAGAGCATTTTTTGCGATTCGGCACTGCGTCGCTTTAACTGACAATTGCGCGGTCGTGTGACGTTGCACCCAAACAAAATTGACGTCCTTTTTTTCCCACAAAAAGAGCTTTCTTTTGGCGGTATTTGATCACCTCTGCAGTTTTTATTTCTTGCCCTATAAACAAAATAAGCGACAGTTTTGAAAAAAAAGCTATATTTTTTGCTTTTTGCTATAATAAATATCCCCAAAAAATATATAAAAAAACAAATGTCTTTCTCAGTTTAGGCCGATATGTATTCTTCTACATATTTTTGGTAAAAAAAAAAAAACCTCAATAAGCGTATATTGATTGGTTTGCGCAAAAGTTATAGCATCTATAAAATAGGGGATAGATTTATGGCATTTTTATTATTCTTTTTTTTTATTAGTAATGGCGGCGATCTGCGATTTTTATCGTGACTGTGACATTATGACGGACACATCGGACACTTTTGACACTATTTTGGGACCATTGTCATTAATACAGCAATCAGTGCTATAAAAATGCACTGATTACTGTGTAAATGACACTGGCAGGGAAGGGGTTAAACACTAGGGGGCGATCAAGGGGTTAAGTGTATCCTAGGGAGTAATTCTAACTGTGGGGGGGATGGGCTTCCACTGACATGACAGCGATCAGGGCCGGTCCTACCACTAGGCAAACTAGGCAGCCGCCTAGGGTGCACTGCTGCCTAGGGCACCCGGCCACTGGAGTTCCTACTCTCTTCTCTCTGCAGCAAGCAACTAAGTCTCAGCATCAGCAGGCAGCCGCCGCTCCGTTCGCACATAGTGTCAAAGGCGCAGCGGCGGCGGAGGACTCTGTCTGTGTCCCAACTCCCGAATGAATGAAAGCAAGAAAACATTCATTGATGGGCACTGGTAGGCTGCATTGATGGGCGCTGATGAGGCTGCATTTGATGGGCGCTGGTGGGCTGCATTTGATGGGCGCTTCATTAAAAAGGTGAGGTATACATGGGCAGGGCAAAGGGGGTGGGGTCAGGGGTGGAGCCAAGGGGGGGGGGGGCGGCAAAATGAGGTTTTGCCTAGGGTGTCAAAAATCCTTGCACAAGCCCTGACAGCGATCATTGCTCCCGATGAGCAGTGGATCCCTTTTTTGTCACTAGGCACAACATTCTACCTCCCACACCGCAATCGCGGTCCGCCAGCGAAACATCTAGTTCCTGGGACCCGCGGCATGCGGCGGGCGCGCGCCTGGTAGGCGGCAAATTTTAAGGGCCGTACAGGTACGCAGATTTGCCTGCCTGTGCCATTCTGCCGACGTACATCTATGTGCGGTGGTCGCCAAGCGGTTAAATAATGAGATTAATGATGGGCCATTTATAATAAGGCTGGGACTAATGAGAGTCCATTTATAATAACCCTAATGAGGGACCATTTAAATGAGGCTAATGAGTGGCCATGTATAATAAGGTACATAATAGTTGCAAAGAGTTTTCCTAATCTTCAGAAGCAATTTAGGCTCCATTCACACTTGTGCAAACTTTGGACATCAAAGTTGCATGACAAGCTGTTCCCCATGTTTTCCAATGATAACCATTCATATATGTGTGATTTAAAGTTGCAGCGACTTCAAAGTAGCTCATGCACTACTTTTGTCTGACTTTCATGTAACTTGAGGCTTCAATGTTAGCCCTCAAAAGTTGCATGAAAGTCATAACTGAATGTTATACAATGCAACAATTGTCCATTATCACCGGTCAAAGCCAAAGTTGCATCCAAGTTGCACCCATCCAAAGTTGCATCAAAGTTGCACTCCAAAGTCGATGAAACTTTGGAGTCGTACAAGTGTGAATGGAGCCTAAAAGGATATTTCCACTTTTGCACTCAAATTTGAGAAAGCTCCACTATATTTTTGTTATGTGTTCCCATTCACGCAGTATGCCTAAAAATGTTTTTTTTTAAAAATATTTCTTACCTTCTCAGGAGGAGGCGTCATGGCTGACTGCAAGGGTTTTTGAACAATGTTAGAGTGAGCCTGTCCCAAGTCTTTCCTCATTTTTTTTTTAAAGTGTTTATTTCAAGCTTTCAAAGCATACAGTGAAAAAAAAAGAGGAACACATACACTGTCCTGGGCACCACAACATGTCCAGTGGCAACAAAGGGCTATGCAGAGCCAAGAACAATATATACAGTCATCGTACAGTAATACTCCAAAAGAGAAACCAGACACACAACAAACATACAATGTTATTTTAAAGGTATTTTACTGTATTTTCAAAAACTGTACTCAAGCAGGTGGCTTAACAGACAAATTACTGAAGTTTGAAGTTATAACTTCCAACCAGTAACTTCACAGTAAATAGATAAATAATTATGTTATAACATATAGCATAATAATATTGATTGAAATAGTACATTTTCAGCAGCAATAGATTCTCCCTCTTAACTGTGTAAATCTTATACCCATTAACACATGTTTTTTCCTTGTAGATATGAGGGCTGGGCTGGAAGGGAGACACAGGAGAGCCTCCACTGCAGCATTTTTATTGGACAGCTTGGACCAATGGTGCTTTACCATTGGTCCAAGTCTCCAAGCTGTCCATTGAGCTCAGTGCCTCTGACAAGAAGTGAGAGGCATTGTGAGCTCATCCTCTCAGTCTGCTGCAAACAGAGTGTGCCAGCTTGTATTTAAACTGGCCGCTCTGTAGGTAGCTTCTAACAGGCTGCGCAAGGAGCCCTGTATCTCCGGAACCATTGGTGCCTCAAATTTTGACCAGTGGTGTTTTAGGACTTTTGGGACCCCAGGTCGCTGAGCTACGACCCTCAAAGCTCAATCGTTTGTTTTTTTTTTTAATGTTAATGTCTCTGCCTCACCTGCCTCCCCTGAGTGCGCGTCCCTGCTCTACACCTTTTTGTTAGGACGCACAGTGTTCAAATATAGGTACAATTGATAATGCAGATCTGTCTGCACATTACAGACAGGGTTAATTATGGCAAACACAGCTGTCCAGCCTCCTAATAAACAAAGAAATGTAACTAGGATTTTTCCTTGCTGGAGAATACAGAATAGAGCTTTTGCAAAAAAAAAAAAAAAGCTCTCTAAACTGCAATTTTTTTTTTTTACATAGCTATGTATCCAGGTCCCGGGGGCTCCAGAGGCCTAATGGTGACCTCAAGGGTTAGGGAGAGCTGACATCCTTCCTTGTAGAGTGGGTTACCAGGCTTGGTGGGTGTGATGCAAGATGAAATGATGGGCGCCAGTCACTTTTTGAGTGCAAACAAGAGATTTATTGTCTCTTAACAGAACTGTGAGAGAGAGGGTTAGGGCCAGGACACCCTCGAGTAGATGCAATGGTAATTGGCAGACTCCGAGACTTCTATAGGTAGACAGCTATACAGTGGCAGGCCTCCAGCCGGATGACACTTCTGTATAGGTAGGACCGCAGTCTCCTATGGCAACTAATCTTGTAACAGCCACTAACAGTAGTTGTACATAACTCTTGATAACACGGAACAGTCCTTTTACATATCTCACAGTATCCCACTGTAGAACTTCACTCACTGAGCTCCCATTCTCTCACTAGGCTTCCTGATCCCAGTTGTCACTGGATCCCCTGTGGTCTTCCACAGCTATATCATTGTATACTCCTCAAGTGTCACCCCTGCTATCCTGCTGGGTCCCTGGCTTGGCACTTGCTGATGCATTTCCACTTCTTCACCGTCCCCGGCTGGTCAGAAGACTGCTCAGCTACTTGCTTCAGCTTACTCACAGTAGTCTCTGGTAACAAGGTGGATGGTCCTTTAGTGGTGACAGCTTCCCCTCTACCTCCGACCACAACTGGTTCCCTGTCCTGCTGAACCTTCACAACTCGGTTGGACTCCAATCCTGCAGTCCCAACCCTACGCTGCTTTTCCTGCTCCTGGATAGGCCTCAGGCAGCCTGGTGTCCCAGGATAGGCCTCAGGCTTCCGGCCTAGCAGCCCGGGGCTACATAACACAAGTCCACCCAGACAGCCGTCCAGGTGGCACAGAACACTGATCACCTGACTCCACCCAAATAAATAGGCTCTCCCAGCAGGCCAAGGGACTTAAAGAAACCCTTGCCTATTGGCTGAAACACCCCATCCATTCATGATCTGTCCTTGCTATGCTCTTGTCTATCTAATGTCACCATCTTCAATGCCACCTAGTGACAGAAGAGAGAAGTGCAGCAATTCCAGAGTTAGGGTGAAATCAGTGGATCTCCTAACAATTAGCCAGGACAATTACTACCTGGCAAACTAAATTTGTTAGCAACCCTGCCTAAACACCAGGGTGCTACACATAGTTACATAGTTAGTCAGGTTGAAAAAAGATACAAGTCCAATCCGTCCGATTTTCTCCTACTTTATCCACTTTCAGACGATCCCTGAAAACTCATCTCTTCAGAGAAGCCTATCTGTCCCCCACCTAACAACTGTACATTTATCTTCTCAATCAGCACATCACCCACAGTTATTACCTCTTGTATCTCTTGACCTTCCCTCTTAGATTGTAAGCTCTAAGGAGCAGGGCCCTCTGATTCCTACTGTATCAAATTGTATTGTATTTGTACTGTCTACCCTCAAGTTGTAAAGCGCTACGTAAACTGTTGGCGCTATATAAATACTGTATAATAATAATAATAATAATAATAATAATCTAGTTCAACCAAAGAAAAAAAATACAATCCCATACACACAATCCTTCACCCACAGTTGATCCAGAGGAAGGCGAAAAACCCCAGCAAAGCATGATCCAATTTCCTACAGCAGGGGAAAAAAATCCTTCCTGATCCCCCGAGAGGCAATCGGATATTCCCTAGATGAACTTTACCTATAAATGTCAGTACCTAGTTATATTATGTACATTTAGGAAAGAATCCAGACCTTTTTTAAGGCCTGGCAATACACTTTATTCCCTTTACGCCCTCGCTATAGGCGAAAGATGGCTACAGCAAGGGCTTCCAGTGCCGGGAGGGCATCAATAGAAGTCCTCCCGTGATTGCACTGCTCGCACGTGGGGGGGCGCGCTCTGTGATCGTCAAGTCTTTGGAACTCGGCTGATCCCAGAAAAGGATAAAGGGCCAATCACAGTGGCCCTTTACCATGTGATCAGCTGTCAGCCAATGACAGCTGATCACGGAAGTGAACAGAAGCCAGGTATTGGCTTTTTTTCTCCTCACGATCAGCGTGAGGAGAATAGAAGAAAGCTGGATACCGGCTTCTGTTACAGGGACATTGGTCCCAATCTGTGCCCGCCAATGCTGCTAATCAGCGCAAACTAGTGCCATCTATCAATGACCACCAGTGCTGCCAATCAGTGCCTCATCATCAGTGTCACCTATCAGTGCTGCCTACCAGTGCCCATCAGTGCCACCTATCAGTGCCCATCAGTGCCACCTATTAGTGCCCATCAGTACCACCTATCAGTGCCCATCAGTACCACCTCTCAGTGCCATTTATCAGTGTCCATTAGTGCCACCTATCAGTGCAGCATCATCAGTGCCTCATCAGTGCCGCATCATCAGTGAACATCAGTGCAGCTTCATCAGTGCCACCTATCAGTGCTCATCAGCGTCGCCTCATCAGTGCCTATCAGTGCCCATCAGTGCAGCCTCATCAGCACACATCAGTGAAGGAGAAAAATGACCTGTTTGCTAAATTGACCCTTTTTTGTTTCTTTAACCAAAAATAGAAAACGCGGAGATAATTAAATACCACCAAAAGAAAGCTCTATTTGTGTAGGAAAAATAATACAAATTTGGTTTGGGTACAGTGTTGCATGACCGTGCAATTGTCATTCAAAGTGTGACAGCGCTGAAAGTTGAAAATTGGCCTGGGCAGAAAGAGGGTAAAAGTACCCAGTAAACAAGTGGTTAAAGCTGGATTCCAGGAATTCAGCCACTTTGTAAAAAATAAAGGCACACTATGAGTTAAGTACAAGGGGCTTCTAGACATCTAGGCTTATATCTATTATTTACATTTGACAGGTTTATTGCTGTGCATGAGGCTCTCTGAGATCTGAAAGGAGAGAAACATATAGAGCAGCTATGCCCACCCCTCCCCTCCAATGCCCATTCACTGAAGCCTTTGTATTTTTGCAGGAGGAGGGGAGGGGGCGGGTATAGTAGCTGCAGCGACTCTCCTATTCAGGATACATAGCTCAGAAGGATCAGCATTGGGATCCCAGAACTAAAGTGATAGCTGTCTTCCACGAGTACTATAAAGCTCTCAGATATACCGTATTTATCGGCGTATAACACGCACATTCACTTTAAGAGGGAAGTTTCAGGAAAAAAATTAATTAAATTAAATAAGGAACTTTGAAGCAAAATAAGGGTCAGTGCCCATCTGCAGCCTCATCATTGCCATCAGTGCAGACTGATCAATGCCCATCTGCAGCCTCACAAGTGCCATCAATGCAGCCTCATCAGTCCACATCAATGCAGCCTCACCAGTGCCATCAATGCAGCAGTCTCACCATTGCCATCAATGCAGCAGCCTCACCATTGCCTTCAATGCAGCAGCCTCACCATGGCCATCGATGCAGCAGCCTCACCATTGCCTTCAATGCAGCAGCCTCACCATTGCCATCAATGCAGCAGCTTCACCATTGCCTTCAATGCAGCAGCCTCACCATTGCCTTCAATGCAGCAGCCTCACCATTGCCTTCAGTGCAGCAGCCTCACCATTGCCTTCAATGCAGCAGCTTCACCATTGCCTTCAATGCAGCAGCCTCACCATTGCCTTCAATGCAGCAGCCTCACCATTGCCTTCAATGCAGCAGCCTCACCATTGCCTTCAATGCAGCAGCCTCACCATTGCCATCAATGCAGCAGCCTCACCATTGCCTTCAATGCAGCAGCCTCACCATTGCCTTCAATGCAGCAGCCTCACCATTGCCAATCAATGCAGCAGCCTCACCATTGCCTTCAATGCAGCAGCCTCACCATTGCCTTCAATGCAGCAGCCTCACCATTACCATCAATGCAGCAGCCTCACCATTGCCTTCAATGCAGCAGCCTCACCATTGCCTTCAATGCAGCAGCTTTACCACTGCCTTCAATGCAGCAGCCTCACTATTCCCTTCAATGCAGCAGCGTCACCATTGCCTTCAATGCAGCAGCCTCACCATTGCCTTCAATGCAGCAGCCTCACCATTGCCTTCAATGCAGCAGCCTCACCATTGCCTTCAGTGCAGCAGCCTCATCATTGCCATCAATGCAGCTGCTTCACCATTGCCATCAATGCAGCAGCCTCACCATTGCCATCAATGCAGCAGCCTCACCATTACCATCAATGCAGCAGCCTCACCATTGCCTTCAATGCAGCAGCCTCACCATTGCCATCAGTGCAGCCTGATTGATGCCCATCTGCAGCCTAGAGGGGACAGGGAGGGGGGCGGGACGAGCGCCGACAGATTACATACAGACAGAACAATGGTCCAATGGTGGCCCAGGAGACGAGACTTCCTATTACAGAGGCCCCCAAGTAAACAGGAGATTCTCACTGTATGTAATCTGACGGCGCTCATCCCGCCCCCCTCCCTGTCCCCTCCGAGGCAGCTAAAATTGAAGTATCGGCGTATAACACGCACGCGCTATTTGCACCCGATTTTCAGGGTGAAACGTGCGTGTTATATGCCAATAAATACAGTAAATAATAGAGCTAAGCCCAGGAGGTGTCATGCACCTCACTGGACTTAACTCATAATGTGCCTTCATTCATTACCAGGGAGCTGAATTCATGGAATTCAGCATTAAGCCCAATTGCACCCTTAAAAAAAAAACTCAATTTCTCCTTTTCTGCTTGCCTTTATTGGCAACATTTTGCAGAATTCCCTAGATTTTCAAAAAAATAAAAATAAGAACTTTCAGTTTTGCTTATCCCCAAGTATAAAATGTTGTAGTCTCAATGACACCTTCAATATAAATACACTATTCTGCTTACCAGTATAACCATTCGATCGCTATGTACTGTATGTACCCCAGCCTTGGATCATTCCTTCAAACGTCTTCTTTGATTGTAGATACGACCCCGCTACCCATCGAAGGGGTCTAGAAATCCCGAGATTGGTATAAAGCAGTGTAAACCACACAGCTGCTGTTGCTGCCGAGTCAGTGAATGGAAAAACAAACAGAATCATGAACAAGCACAGGATATAAAGTGTGTTACTAGTTTATCTGAAAGTGCTAAAAACAGACCAAGAGATTATCTCTTCTCCTTGATCGGGTTGTGGGTATATACAACAGTTACTGTAACTGGGAGCAGATATATACCGCATTCTGAGTTCAGATGGAAATCCTTTATCTGGTTGGGTAACATTGGGGGCTTCCCACCTCCAATCACTGTCACTTTGAATTGATAGTGACCCTGTACTCCACAGTGCTCTTGGCTCCGGTCACACTTGTGCGACTTGTCATGCGACTTTAGACACATAAAGCTGCATGACAAGACGCAGCCCATTGATTTCTATGGAACCCGTTCAAATCTATGTGACTTAACTACTTCCGGACCGCCTGCCATCATTTTATGTCAGTAGAATCAACGCTGTATCCTGGCCTAGGCCAACAAGGCCCAGGCCTAGGGCAGCACTTTGCAGGGGGGGGGCAGCACGGAAAGAGTCCCCGCTGGTTTGCGCTACACTAGTTAGTGTAGCGCCAGTCTTATGGGGCGGACTGGGCTGAGAGGCAAATTAGTTTAGCGCCCCCCATAAAGCGGCCGCACTGCTTCCGGTATGTGGGCGGCCAGCATTCTGCAACTGTGGGGGGAGGGGCGCTGCTTCTAATTTTGACTGTCCTCTCATCCTGGACCACAAACCTTCCTCACTGTGCTCTATGTTTTCTGCTGCACCATTGGCCTGGTTCTATCTTCTTAGTCCTCTCCATAAAATTATCAGAAACTTGTGCTTAACCACTTGACCACTGGGCACTTAAACCCCCTTCCTAACCAGACCAATTTTCAGCTTTTGGTGCTCTCACACTTTGAATGACAATTACTCATTCATACAACACTGTACCCATATGAAATTTTTGTCCTTTTTTTTCACACAAATAGAGCTTTCTTTTGGTGGTATTTAATCACCGCTGGGTTTTTTATTTCTTTGCGCTATAAATCAAAAAAGACTGAAAATTCGATTACAAAAAAAAAAATTCTTTGTTTCTGTTAAAATTTATTGCAGAGTATTGGCGAGTATTAGGCCCCTTTCACACGATCGGACCGTTCAGATCCGCCTGTCAGTTTTGACGGGGGACCTGAACGGGCGATCCATGTTAGCCTATGGACCGTCGGATGTCAGCGGAGACATGTCCGCTGACATCCGACCCCGTCCGATCCGCCAAAAGCAGACGTATGGGCTCCACGTCCAGATCCGTCGCTGGCGGATCGGATCGGGTGAGATCTGACGAAAACGGACACGCTGTCCGTTTTCGTCCGATCCCTCCATAGGCGGCAGCGGCGCCTGACAAGCCCCTCCCCGCTCAGTGAGCAGAGAGGGACCTGTCATCCGCCGGCTCAGCGGAGATCAACGGACAGATTTCCCGCTGAGCCGGCGGACCGAGGCGGGCTCCGTAGAAACGGAGCCCGCCTCGTGTGAAAGGAGCCTTAGTGAGTATTGGCAGAGTATTGACAGAGTTTTGCAGAGTATTGGGAGAGTATTGCACAGTGTTGCAGAGTATTGCACAGTATTGCACAGTGTTGCAGAGTATTGGCAGAGTATTGCACAGTGTTGCAGAGTATTGCACAGTATTGCACAGTGTTGCAGAGTATTGGCAGAGTATTGCACAGTGTTGCAGAGTATTGCACAGTGTTGCAGAGTATTGCACAGTGTTGCAGAGTATTGGCAGAGTATTGCACAGTGTTGCAGAGTATTGCACGGTGTTGCAGAGTATTGCACAGTGTTTCAGAGTATTGGCAGAGTATTGCACAGTGTTGCAGAGTATTGCACAGTATTGCACAGTGTTGCAAAGTATTGGCAGAGTATTGCACAGTGTTGCAGAGTATTGCACAATGTTGCAGAGTATTGCACAGTATTGCACAGTGTTGCATAGTGTTGCAGAGTATTGCACAGTGTTGCACAGTGTTGCAGAGTATTGGCAGAGTATTGCACAGTGTTGCAGAGTATTGCACGGTGTTGCAGAGTATTGCACAGTGTTGCAGAGTATTGCACAGTGTTGCAGAGTATTGCACAGTGTTGCAGAGTTTTGCACAGTGTTGCAGAGTATTGGCAGAGTATTGCACAGTGTTGCAGAGTTTTGCACAGTGTTGCAAAGTATTGGCAGAGTATTGCACAGTGTTGCAGAGTATTGCACAATGTTGCAGAGTATTGCACAGTATTGCACAGTGTTGCATAGTGTTGCAGAGTATTGCACAGTGTTGCACAGTGTTGCAGAGTATTGGCAGAGTATTGCACAGTGTTGCAGAGTATTGCACAGTGTTGCAGAGTATTGGCAGAGTATTGCACAGTGTTGCAGAGTATTGCACGGTGTTGCAGAGTATTGCACAGTGTTTCAGAGTATTGGCAGAGTATTGCACAGTGTTGCAGAGTATTGCACAGTGTTGCAGAGTATTGGCAGAGTATTGCACAGTGTTGCAGAGTATTGCACGGTGTTGCAGAGTATTGCACAGTGTTTCAGAGTATTGGCAGAGTATTACACAGTGTTGCAGAGTATTGCACACTGTTGCAGAGTATTGGCAGAGTATTGCACAGTTTTGCAGAGTATTGGCAGAGTATTACACAGTGTTGCAGAGTATTGCAGAGTGTTGCGGAGTATTGGCAGAGTATTGCACAGTGTTGCAGAGTTTTGCACAGTGTTGCAGAGTATTGGCAGAGTATTGCACAGTGTTGCAGAGTATTGCAGAGTGTTGCGGAGTATTGGCAGAGTATTGCACAGTGTTGCAGAGTTTTGCACAGTGTTGCAGAGTATTGGCAGAGTATTGCACAGTGTTGCAGAGTATTGGCAGAGTATTGCACAGTGTTGCAGAGTTTTGCACAGTGTTGCAGATTATTGACATTGAGCAGCGCTATGGGCACTAAACATCCAGCCCACAGCGCTGCTGCAATCTCTCCCCCTCTCCCCTCTCACTGCACCCATCGGTACACAGAGGGGAGGGAGGAACCGCCGTCATGACGTGACGCCGGTTTGTTTACAAGTGATTGCTGCGTCATTTGACGGAACGATCACGTGGTAAACGGCCGCAATCAGCGGCTATTTACTGTGATCCATGATGCTCACGGATGCTCCCAGGGGCGCGCGGGAGCAACATTCTGCACCCAGAATAAGCCGACCGCTCTGTAGCCGTCTTTCAGCTATGGCCCGGTCGGCAAGTGGTTAAAGTAGAACCATGGGCTTTTTTTTCCATTTTGGATAGAGTAAGGGAGGGTTATAGCCCCTGTCAGTTTATTTTTTACCATCCCTGTCCCATTGCAGGGATTTCCCTTCACTTCCTGCCACATAGCTAAACAGGAAGTGAGAGGAAATCTATGCAAATTAAGGGGATCCATTGCCCCCCCCTCCAGGCCCTCAGAACTAGTGTCCCCACTCAAAAATTTCAGGGCGGGTCTTAAACAGCAAGGGGTGTAGCCTTGACAGGAAGGGGTGGGTCATATTTAAATTAGGGAGTACACGAGTTTAGTCAGGCCTAGGGAAGCACAAAACCTAAATACACTACTGCGTAGAATACCGGGGTTATGGCAGCACATAGCTGGCATAACCCCGGTATATTCTTAACCGGCGGACGGTCCTCTTTCTGATAACAGTGGTCTCTGGGGCGGATTCGCTGCAAGATCACTTTTATCAGAGCGAGAGGGCCCCCACCTCTCCCGCCGCGCTCCGGTCGTCTCCGCCTCTTACCGGAGCCGTCGGTAGCGGCGGAGCCGATCGGGTCTTCTCCCCTCTGAGACACAGAGCTGAGTGAGGGAAAGATGGCCCCCACTCGGCTCCATAACATTGGATAACGGACGTCAAATGGTCTTTAAGGGGAATTTTTTTATTAAAAAAAAAAAAAGACAATTATTTATTTATTGCATTTTAGTGTAAATATGAGATTTGAAGTCTTTTTGACCCCAGATCTCATATTTAAAGTGGGGTTCCACCCAAAAAAACAAAACTAACTAAAAAATAGTAAAAAAAAAAATTTGAATATTTTTTTTTTTTTTTTACTTACCTCTAAATGCCTGTTGCTAGGTGGTCCCTCGTAGTCTGCCTCTTCCTTTGCCTGGGCTGGTGACATCACTTCCCCCCAGGCACAGGAAGGGCTCGGCTCTGCTCCCTCCCTCCTGTCAATCATCTGGGACCCATTACAGGTCCCAGGTGATTGAGCGGCCAATCACGGTGCGCGGCGCCGCTCGCGCATGCGCAGTGGGTGCCAGGCTGTGAAGCCACAGCCCGGCGCCCACAGTTGAAATGCCAGCGCCGACGAGCGGAGGGGGGGGACGAGCGGGGCTTTGATCCCCCGCATCGCTGGACCCAGGGACAGGTGAGTGTCCAATTAAAAGTCAGCAGCTGCAGTATTTGTAGCTGCTGACTTTTATTTTTTATTTTTTTTAATGGAGCCCCTGGGTGGAACTCCTCTTTAACAGATCCTGTCATGCTTTTTTTTTCTATTACAAGGGATGCTTACATTCCTTGTAATAGGAATAAAAGTGACCCAAAAATGTTTTTGTTAAAAAGGACAGTGTAAAAAAAAAATAAAACGTAAAATAAATAGAAAAAAAAAAAAAAAAAAAAAAAAGGAAAGCACCCCGTACCACCAAGCTCGTGCACAGAAGCGAACGCATACTTAAGTTGCGCCTGCATATGAAAACATGTGAGGTATAGCCGCGATCGTTGGAGTGAGAGCAATAATTTATACCTCCTCTGTAACTCTAAACTGGTAACCTGTAGACATTTTTAAATGTCGCCTATGGAGGTTTTTAAGGGTCAAAGTTTGTCGCCATTCCACAAGCGGGCGCAATTTTGAAGCGTGTTGGGTATCAATTTACTTGGCATAACATTATCTTTCACGATATATAAAAAAAAATTGCGCTAACTTTACTTTTAATTCAAAAAAGTGTATTTTTTCAAAAAAAATTGCGCTTGTACGACCACTGTGCAAATACAAGCGTCATTGATTGAACTGAATGGCAAGCGTCATTGATTGACAGCAGCAGAAGCCAATGGCTCCTGCTGCTGTCTCAGCCAATGAGGAGGGAGAGTCCCCGGAGAGCTGAGGCTCTCGTGCACATCGCTGGATCGAGATGGGGATCAGGTAAGTATTAGGTGGGGCTGGGGGGGGCTGCTACACACAGAAGGTTTTTTTACCTTCATGCATAAAATGCATGAAGGTAAAACAATCTTCAGCCTTTAGAAACACTTTAAAGAAAAGGCCCCATCAACATAAAATAAAAATCAAGAAACCCCCAAATAAGTGAAAGCTACATTCAAAACGAAAATCCAAGTTTTAAAGCTGAAGTTTGACCAAAATGATTTTTCACCATTTGCGCAATAATTTTAATGATGTGTGCTGACTGCTGCGGTGTTTACATCATATCTCAACCTTCTTCTCGGGTCCCCCCGCCAGCGCTCCTGGCTCCTCCCCCTTGACCAGTGCCCCAAATAGCAAGCCGCTCGCTATGGGGGCACTGGTTCATGCCCCCTCCTGAGCTCTGCTCTATGCATCCATAAGACACATAAAGCCGTGGCTCGTAACCCTGCCCCCTCTGCTCTCTCCTCATTAGCTCACTGGCTGTGATTGCCGTGTCTTAGCCAATGAGGAGAGGGAGAGAACCAGGGACAGCCGAGGCTCCCGTGCACATTGCTGGATTGAGCGGGGGCTCAGGGGAGTATTAGGGGGGCTGTACGGGGAGCCGCACACAGAAGGTTTTTTACCTTCATGCATAGAAACATTAAGGTAATAAACCTTCAGCCCAGGCATGTATTGGCCATTGGGACTACCGGGAGATTCCCGGTGGGCCGATGGCTCAGTGGGCCAGTCAGGTGAGGTCCTGGAGCCGCTCCTTTCTGACAGTGAGTGATCGCAATTTCACTCCTGTCAGGAGGAGCAGCTTCCGTCATATGCTGGAGAAAGCATTAGGCGTTATGCTCCCTCCAGCCTGCAGGGGGAGATAGACCAACGGTAGACTTTCCTTCCTCTCTCCCCTTATCACTTGTTATCACATGACTGGAGAGAGGAACGAGAAGCTGCCTTAAAAACTGTGAGTACATGTGGGAGGGGGAGGACACTCTGATGTGAAGGGCTTCTGATGGGGACTCTGATGTGAAGTGGGCTGCTGATTGGGACTCTCTGTGAAGGGAGCTGCTGACTGGGACTCTCTGATGTAAGGGGGATGCTGTTGGGGACTCTCTGATGTAAGGAGGACGCTGTTGGGGACACTCTGATGTAGGGGGGACGCTGTTGGGGACACTCTGATGTAAGGGGGATGCTGTTGGGGACACTCTGATGGAAGGAGGACGCTGTTGAGGACACTATGATGTAAGGGGGATGCTGTTGGGGACACTCTGATGTAAGGGGGATGCTGTTGGGGACACTCTTGATGGAAGGGACGCTGTTGAGGACACTATGATGGAAGGAGGGACGCTGTTGAGGACACTATGATGTAAGGGGGACGCTGTTGGGGACACTCTGATGTAAGGGGGACGCTGTTGGGGACACTCTGATGTAAGGGGGACGCTGTTGGTGACACTATGATGTAAGGGGGGCGCTGTTAGGGACACTCTGATGTAAGGAGGACGCTGTTGGGGACACTCTGATGTAAGGGGGACGCTGTTGAGGACACTCTGATGTAAGGGGGACGCTGTTGAGGACACTCTGATGTAAGGGGGACGCTGTTGGGGACACTCTGATGTAAGGGGGATGCTGTTGGGGACACTCTGATGTAAGGGGACGCTGTTGGGGACACCTCTGATGTAAGGGGGACGCTGTTGGGGACACTCTGATGTAAGGGGGACGCTGTTGGGGACACTCTGATGTAAGGGGGACGCTGTTGGGGACACTCTGATGTAAGGGGGACGCTGTTGGGGACACTCAAAATTAAAGTGGGCCGGTCATGAGGAAGTCCAGGGCCAAATTTTTGTCCCAGTCCAGCCCTGCTTCAGCCTCTATAACCACTTTAAGATAAGTTTTGCAGTTTAACATAAAATAAAGGCCCTATCACTGTACAATAAAAAAAAACAATATATCTCCAAACTAAATGAAAACCCATTTTTTTTTTTAAAAGGGAAGCCATTCATTGTAAATGACAACCAAATCCACCTTCAAAACGCCTGCGTACACATAGTGTTTTGTGCATTGAGCTGCTCTGTAAAATAAATGCAGCCTGCACTCTATTTTTGTGCACTGAGGTGCATTTTTGTCCAATAATTCTGAATGGCTTGTTTAATGCAGTGTGATACAATGCACATCAATACATGCATTGCAGTGAACTGTATTCTGGTGTGCATGGGCCATAAATCTGAGTTTTAGGATACTTTGCTGCAATGCATAGGTCCGAATGAAGCCATTGGTGCGCAGGTCTGTGTGATATGAGCTTCAAATTTCTGCAGAGGCAAAAACTGGCTTAAGGTTAAGCCCCATACACACTATCAGATTTTCTGCAGGTTTTTGTCTTCAGATTTACCAAAACCATGTAGTGCAAGGGCCTTAGGGTTGCCACCTGTACGGGAATGACCCGGACAGTCCGGGTTTTGACAGCTGTGCCCGGGTTTCTCTCCTCCTGAAACCCGGACACAGCAGCATAGGCTCCAGCCAGTGTGAGAAGTGAGTTTTCATATCTCCAGCCCACCAGCAGTTTAGCGCCCCCCCCCCCCCTCCTGTATCTGAGACTGCGCTCCGTCCTGCTGTGTCCCGTCAGCAGCGCGACCCCCTCCTGTCCCTGGATGCTCACTCTCAAATGGCACCTGCTCCCCGGACGGCTCTGTGTGGCTTCAGTGGTGACAGTTCCCCTCCATCCACCTCTCCCCCATCAGTGTGCCTATGCCGATCGGCAAATGCAGCCTGCCCTGAATGCGCTCTCTCCCGCCAGCAGCAACGCTCCCCCCGGGCCCCCCTCCTTCCCCTGCTCCAGCAGGGATAATGATTTTTGGCAGTTTCACTGGTGAGTGGTGAGTTGGTCCCAGTCCGGTCCCCCTCACCCCTGTCAATGCAGTGCTAGGCTAATGAATCCTGAAGGCTACAGCTCATTGTGTGCCCTCTTCCCCCAGCACCAAGCCACCCCCCCTCTTCTGTCAGCCCCCCCCTCCTCTTCTGTAAGCCACCCCCCCTCCTCTGTCAGCCCCCCCTCCTCTTCTGTAAGCCCCCCCCTCCTCTTCTGTCAGCCCCCCCTCCTCCTCTGTCAGCCCCCCCCTCCTCTTCTGTCAGCCCCCTCCTCCTCTTCTGTCAGCCCCCCCTCCTCCTCTGTCAGCCCCCCCTCCTCCTCCTCTGTCAGCCCCCCCTCCTCTGTCAGCCCCCCCTCCTCCTCTTCTGTCCAGCCCCCCCTCCTCCTCTTCTGTCAGCCCCCCTCCTCCTCTTCTGTCAGCCCCCCCCTCCTCCTCTGTCAGCCCCCCCCATCTCCTTCTTCTGTAGGCCCCCACCCTCCTCTTCTGTCAGCCCCACCTCCTCCTCTTCTGTCAGCCCCACCTCCTCCTCTTCTGTCAGCCCCACCTCCTCCTCTTCTGTCAGCCCCACCTCCTCCTCTTCTGTCAGCCCCCCCTCCTCTTCTGTCAGCCCCACCTCCTCCTCTTCTGTCAGCCCCCCCTCCTCTTCTTTCAGCCCCCCCTCCTCCTCTTCTGTCAGCCCCCCCTCCTCTTCTTCTGTCAGCCCCCCCTCCTTCTTCTTCTGTCAGCCCCCCCTCCTCTTCTTCTGTCAGCCCCCCCTCCTCTTCTTCTGTTAGCCCCCCCTCCTCTTCTGTCAGCCCCCCTCCTCCTCTTCTGTCAGCCCCCTCCTCCTCTGTTAACCCCCCCCCTCCTCTTCTGTTAACCCCCCCCTCCTCCTCTGTCAGCCCCCCCCCTCCTCTTCTGTCAGCACCCCCTCCTCTTCTGTCAGCCCCCCCTCCTCCTCTGTCAGCCCCCCCCCTCCTCTTCTGTCAGCCCCCCCCTCCTCTTCTGTCAGCCCCCCCCTCCCTCTTCTGTCAGCCCCCCCTCCTCCTCTGTCAGCCCCCCCCCCTCCTCTTCTGTCAGCCCCCTCCTCCTCTTCTGTCAGCCCCCCTCCTCCTCTTCTGTCAGCCCCCCTCCTCCTCTTCTGTCAGCCCCCCTCCTCCTCTTCTGTCAGCCCCCCTCCTCCTCTTCTGTCAGCCCCCCTCCTCCTCTTCTGTCAGCCCCCCTCCTCCTCTTCTGTCAGCCCCCCTCCTCCTCCTCTGTCAGCCCCCCTCCTCCTCTGTTAACCCCCCTCCTCCTCTTCTGTCAGCCCCCCTCCTCCTCTGTCAGCCCCCCCTCCTCTTCTGTCAGCCCCCCCTCCTCTTCTGTCAGCCCCCCCCTCCTCTTCTGTCAGCCCCCCCTCCTCCTCTGTCAGCCCCCCTCCTCTCTGTCAGCCCCCTCCTCTGTCAGCCCCCCTCCTCTCTTCTGTCAGCCCCCCTCCTCTTCTGTCAGACCCCCTCCTCCTCCGTCAGCCCCCCTCCTCCTCTCTGTCAGCCCCCCCCTTCTCTTCTGTCAGCCCCCCTCCTCTTCTTCTGTCAGCCCCCCCTCCTCTTCTGTCAGACCCCCTCCTCCTCCGTCAGCCCCCCTCCTCCTCTTCTGTCAGCCCCCCCTTCTCTTCTGTCAGCTCTGTCAGCCCCCCTCCTCCTCTTCTGTCAGCCCCCCTCCTCCTCTGTCAGCCCCCCTCCTCTTCTTCTGTCAACCCCCCTCCTCCTCTTCTGTCAGTCCCCCCTCCTCTTCTGTCAGTCCCCCCTCCTCCTCTTCTGTCAGCCCCTCCTCCTCTTCTGTCAGCCCCCCCTCCTCCTCTTCTGTCAGCCCCCTCCTCCTCCTCTGTCAGCCCCCCTCCTCCTCTTCTGTCAGCCCCCCCTCCTCCTCTTCTGTCAGCCCCCCCTCCTCCTCTTCTGTCAGCCCCCCCTCCTCCTCTTCTGTCAGCCCCCCCTCCTCCTCTTCTGTCAGCCCCCCTCCTCCTCCTCTGTCAGCCCCCCTCCTCCTCCTCTGTCAGCCCCCCCTCCTCTTCTGTAAGCCCCCCCCCCTCCTCTTCTGTCAGCCCCCCCTCCTCCTCTGTCAGCCCCCCCTCCTCTTCTGTCAGCCCCCCCTCCTCCTCTTCTGTCAGCCCCCCCCTCCTCCTCTGTCAGCCCCCCTCCTCCTCCTCTGTCAGCCCCCCCCTCCTCCTCTGTCAGCCCCCCCTCCTCCTCCTCTGTCAGCCCCCCCTCCTCCTCCTCTGTCAGCCCCCCCTCCTCCTCTTCTGTCAGCCCCCCTCCTCCTCTTCTGTCAGCCCCCCCCTCCTCCTCTGTCAGCCCCCCATCTCCTCTTCTGTAGGCCCCCACCCTCCTCTTCTGTCAGCCCCACCTCCTCCTCTTCTGTCAGCCCCACCTCCTCCTCTTCTGTCAGCCCCACCTCCTCCTCTTCTGTCAGCCCCCCCTCCTCTTCTTTCAGCCCCCCCTCCTCCTCTTCTGTCAGCCCCCCCTCCTCTTCTTCTGTCAGCCCCCCCCTCCTCTTCTGTCAGCCCCCCCTCCTCCTCTTCTGTCAGCCCCCCTCCTCCTCTGTTAACCCCCCCCCTCCTCCTCTGTTAACCCCCCCTCCTCCTCTGTCAGCCCCCCCTCCTCTCCTGTCAGCCCCCCCTCCTCCTCCTCTGTCAGCCCCCCCTCCTCCTCTTCTGTCAGCCCCCCTCCTCCTCTTCTGTCAGCCCCCCTCCTCCTCTTCTGTCAGCCCCCCTCCTCCTCTTCTGTCAGCCCCCCTCCTCCTCTTCTGTCAGCCCCCCTCCTCCTCCTCTGTCAGCCCCCCTCCTCCTCTGTTAACCCCCCTCCTCCTCTTCTGTCAGCCCCCCCCCTCCTCTTCTGTCAGCCCCCCTCCTCTTCTGTCAGCCCCCCCCTCCTCTTCTGTCAGCCCCCCCTCCTCCTCTGTCAGCCCCCCTCCTCCTCTGTCAGCCCCCCTCCTCTGTCAGCCCCCCCCTCCTCTTCTGTCAGCCCCCCCTCCTCTTCTGTCAGCCCCCCCTCCTCTTCTGTCAGCCCCCCCTCCTCCTCTTCTGTCAGCCCCTCCTCCTCTTCTGTCAGCCCCCCCTCCTCCTCTTCTGTCAGCCCCCCTCCTCCTCCTCTGTCAGCCCCCCTCCTCCTCTTCTGTCAGCCCCCCCTCCTCTGTCAGCCCCCTCCTCCTCTTCTGTCAGACCCCCTCCTCCGTCAGCCCCCCTCCTCCTCTTCTGTCAGCCCCCCTCCTCCTCTTCTGTTAGCCCCCCCTCCTCCTCTTCTGTCAGCCCCCCATCCTCCTCCTCTGTCAGCCCCCCTCCTCCTCCTCTGTCAGCCCCCCTCCTCCTCTTCTGTCAGCCCCCCTCCTCCTCTTCTGTCAGCCCCCCTCCTCCTCTGTCAGCCCCCCCTCCTCCTCTGTCAGCCCCCCTCCTCTTCTTCTGTCAGCCTCCTCCTCTTCTTCTGTCAGCCCCCCCTCCTCCTCTTCTGTCAGCCCCCCCTCCTCCTCTTCTGTCAGCCCCCCCTCCTCCTCTTCTGTCAGCCCCCCCTCCTCCTCTTCTGTCAGCCCCCCCTCCTCCTCTTCTGTCAGCCCCCCTCCTCTTCTTCTGTCAGCCCCCCCTCCTCTTCTTCTGTCAGCCCCCCCCTCCTCTTCTTCTGTCAGCCCCCCTCCTCCTCTTCTGTCAGCCCCCTCCTCCTCTTCTGTCAGCCCCCCTCCTCCTCTGTTAACCCCCCCTCCTCCTCTTCTGTCAGCCCCCCTCCTCCTCTTCTGTCAGCCCCCCTCCTCCTCTTCTGTCAGCCCCCCCTCCTCCTCTTCTGTCAGCCCCCCTCCTCCTCTTCTGTCAGCCCCCCCTCCTCCTCTTCTGTCAGCCCCCCCTCCTCTTCTTCTGTCAGCCCCCTCCTCTTCTTCTGTCAGCCCCCCCTCCTCTTCTTCTGTCAGCCCCCCTCCTCTTCTTCTGTCAGCCCCCCCCTCCTTCTTCTGTCAGCCCCCCTCCTCCTCTTCTGTCAGCCCCCTCCTCCTCTTCTGTCAGCCCCCCCTCCTCCTCTGTTAACCCCCCCCTCCTCCTCTTCTGTCAGCCCCCCTCCTCCTCTTCTGTCAGCCCCCCTCCTCCTCTTCTGTCAGCCCCCCCTCCTCCTCTGTTAACCCCCCCTCCTCCTCTTCTGTCAGCCCCCCTCCTCCTCTTCTGTCAGCCCCCCTCCTCCTCTTCTGTCAGCCCCCCCTCCTCCTCTTCTGTCAGCCCCCCCTCCTCCTCTTCTGTCAGCCCCCCCTCCTCCTCTTCTGTCAGCCCCCCTCCTCCTCTTCTGTCAGCCCCCCATCCTCCTCCTCTGTCAGCCCCCCTCCTCCTCCTCTGTCAGCCCCCCTCCTCCTCTTCTGTCAGCCCCCCTCCTCCTCTTCTGTCAGCCCCCCTCCTCCTCTTCTGTCAGCCCCCCTCCTCCTCTGTCAGCCCCCCTCCTCCTCTGTCAGCCCCCCTCCTCTTCTTCTGTCAGCCCTCCTCCTCTTCTTCTGTCAACCCCCTCCTCCTCTTCTGTCAGTCCCCCCTCTCCTCTTCTGTCAGCCCCCCCTCCTCCTCTTCTGTCAGCCCCCCTCCTCCTCTTCTGTCAGCCCCCCCTCCTCCTCTTCTGTCAGCCCCCCCTCCTCTTCTTCTGTCAGCCCCCCTCCTCTTCTTCTGTCAGCCCCCCCTCCTCTTCTTCTGTCAGCCCCCCTCCTCCTCTTCTGTCAGCCCCCCTCCTCCTCTTCTGTCAGCCCCCCTCCTCCTCTGTTAACCCCCCCTCCTCCTCTTCTGTCAGCCCCCCTCCTCCTCTTCTGTCAGCCCCCCCTCCTCCTCTTCTGTCAGCCCCCCTCCTCCTCTTCTGTCAGCCCCCCTCCTCCTCTTCTGTCAGCCCCCCTCCTCCTCTTCTGTCAGCCCCCCTCCTCCTCTTCTGTCAGCCCCCCTCCTCCTCTTCTATCAGCCCCCCTCCTCCTCTTCTATCAGCCCCCCTCCTCCTCTTCTATCAGCCCCCCTCCTCCTCTTCTGTCAGCCCCCCTCCTCCTCTTCTGTCAGCCCCCCTCCTCCTCTTCTGTCAGCCCCCCTCCTCCTCTTCTGTCAGCCCCCCTCCTCCTCTGTCAGCCCCCCTCCTCCTCTTCTGTCAGCCCCCTCCTCCTCTTCTGTCAGCCCCCCTCCTCTTCTTCTGTCAGCCCCCCTCCTCTTCTTCTGTCAGCCCCCCTCCTCTTCTGTCAGACCCCCTCCTCCTCCGTCAGCCCCCCTCCTCCTCTTCTGTCAGCCCCCCTCCTCCTCTTCTGTCAGCCCCCCCTTCTCTTCTGTCAGCCCCCCCCTTCTCTTCTGTCAGCCCCCCTCCTCCTCTTCTGTCAGCCCTCCTCCTCTTCTGTCAGCCCCCCCTCCTCCTCTTCTGTCAGCCCCCCCTCCTCCTCTGTCAGCCCCCTCCTCCTCTGTCAGCCCCCTCCTCCTCTGTCAGCCCCCTCCTCCTCTGTCAGCCCCCTCCTCCTCTGTCAGCCCCCCTCCTCTTCTTCTGTCAACCCCCCTCCTCTTCTTCTGTCAGCCCCCCTCCTCTTCTGTCAGCCCCCCTCCTCCTCTTCTGTCAGCCCCCCCACCTCTTCTGTCAGCCCCCCCACCTCCTCTGTCAGCCCCCCCCCTCCTCCTCTGTCAGCCCCCCTCCTCCTCTTCTGTCAGCCCCCCTCCTCCTCTTCTGTCAGCCCCCCTCCTCCTCTTCTGTCAGCCCCCCTCCTCTTCTTTTGTCAGCCCCCCCTCCTCTTCTGTCAGACCCCCTCCTCTTCTGTCAGACCCCCTCCTCCTCCGTCAGCCCCCCTCCTCCTCTTCTGTCAGCCCCCCTCCTCCTCTTCTGTCAGCCCCCCTCCTCCTCTGTCAGCCCCCCTCCTCCTCTTCTGTCAGCCCCCCTCCTCCTCTGTCAACCCCCCTCCTCCTCTTCTGTCAGTCCCCCCTCCTCTTCTGTCAGCCCCCCCTCCTCCTCTTCTGTCAGCCCCCTCCTCCTCTTCTGTCAGCCCCCTCCTCCTCTCTGTCAGCCCCCTCCTCCTCTTCTGTCAGCCCCCCCTCCTCCTCTTCTGTCAGCCCCCCCTCCTCTTCTTCTGTCAGCCCCCCCTCCTCTTCTTCTGTCAGCCCCCCCTCCTCTTCTTCTGTCAGCCCCCCCTCCTCTTCTTCCCCTCCTCTTCTTCTGTCAGCCCCCCCTCCTCTTCTTCTGTCAGCCCCCCCTCCTCTTCTTCTGTCAGCCCCCCCCTCCTCTTCTGTCAGCCCCCCTCCTCCTCTTCTGTCAGCCCCCCTCCTCCTCTGTTAACCCCCCCTCCTCCTCTTCTGTCAGCGCCCCCTCCTCCTCTGTCAGCCCCCTCCTCCTCTGTCAGCCCCCCTCCTCTTCTTCTGTCAGCCCCCCCTCCTCTTCTGTCAGCCCCCCCTCCTCCTCTTCTGTCAGCCCCCCCACCTCCTCTGTCAGCCCCCCCCCTCCTCCTCTGTCAGCCCCCCTCCTCCTCTTCTGTCAGCCCCCCTCCTCCTCTTCTGTCAGCCCCCCTCCTCTTCTTCTGTCAGCCCCCCCTCCTCTTCTGTCAGACCCCCTCCTCCTCCGTCAGACCCCCTCCTCCTCCGTCAGACCCCCTCCTCCTCTTCTGTCAGCCCCCCTCCTCCTCTTCTGTCAGCCCCCCTCCTCCTCTTCTGTCAGCCCCCCTCCTCCTCTTCTGTCAGCCCCCCTCCTCCTCTTCTGTCAGCCCCCCTCCTCCTCTTCTGTCAGCCCCCCTCCTCCTCTTCTGTCAGCCCCCCTCCTCCTCTTCTGTCAGCCCCCCTCCTCCTCTTCTGTCAGCCCCCCTCCTCCTCTGTCAGCCCCCCTCCTCCTCTTCTGTCAGCCCCCCCTCCTCCTCTGTCAACCCCCCTCCTCCTCTTCTGTCAGCCCCCCCTCCTCCTCTTCTGTCAGCCCCTCCTCCTCTTCTGTCAGCCCCTCCTCCTCCTCTGTCAGCCCCCTCCTCCTCTCTGTCAGCCCCCTCCTCCTCTCTGTCAGCCCCCTCCTCCTCTCTGTCAGCCCCCCCTCCTCCTCTTCTGTCAGCCCCCCCTCCTCCTCTTCTGTCAGCCCCCCTCCTCCTCTTCTGTCAGCCCCCCTCCTCCTCTTCTGTCAGCCCCCCTCCTCTTCTGTCAGACCCCCTCCTCCTCCGTCAGCCCCCCTCCTCCTCTTCTGTCAGCCCCCCTCCTCCTCTTCTGTCAGCCCCCCTCCTCCTCTTCTGTCAGCCCCCCCTTCTCTTCTGTCAGCCCCCCTCCTCCTCTTCTGTCAGCCCCCCTCCTCCTCTTCTGTCAGCCCCCCCTCCCCCTCTGTCAGCCCCCCTCCTCCTCCTCTGTCAGCCCCCCTCCTCCTCTTCTGTCAGCCCCCCCTCCTCCTCTGTCAGCCCCCCCTCCTCCTCTGTCAGCCCCCCCTCCTCCTCTGTCAGCCCCCCCTCCTCCTCTGTCAGCCCCCTCCTCCTCTGTCAGCCCCCTCCTCCTCTGTCAGCCCCCCTCCTCTTCTTCTGTCAACCCCCCTCCTCTTCTTCTGTCAACCCCCCTCCTCTTCTTCTGTCAGCCCCCCCCTCCTCCTCTGTCAGCCCCCCTCCTCCTCTTCTGTCAGCCCCCCTCCTCCTCTTCTGTCAGCCCCCCTCCTCCTCTTCTGTCAGCCCCCCTCCTCCGCTTCTGTCAGCCCCCCCTCCTCTGTCAGCCCCCCTCCTCTTCTTCTGTCAGCCCCCCCTCCTCTTCTGTCAGCCCCCCTCCTCCTCTTCTGTCAGCCCCCCTCCTCCTCTTCTGTCAGCCCCCCTCCTCCTCTTCTGTCAGCCCCCCTCCTCCTCTTCTGTCAGCCCCCCTCCTCCTCTTCTGTCAGCCCCCCCTCCTCTGTCAGCCCCCCCTCCTCTTCTGTCAGCCCCCCTCCTCTTCTGTCAGACCCCCTCCTCCTCCGTCAGCCCCCCTCCTCCTCCTCCGTCAGCCCCCCTCCTCCTCTTCTGTCAGCCCCTCCTCCTCTTCTGTCAGCCCCCTCCTCCTCTCTGTCAGCCCCCTCCTCCTCTCTGTCAGCCCCCTCCTCCTCTCTGTCAGCCCCCTCCTCCTCTCTGTCAGCCCCCCCTCCTCCTCTTCTGTCAGCCCCCCCTCTTCTGTCAGCCCCCCCTCTTCTGTCAGCCCCCCCTCTTCTGTCAGCCCCCCCTCTTCTGTCAGCCCCCCCTCTTCTGTCAGCCCCCCCTCCTCCTCTGTAAGACCCCTCCTCCTCTCTGTCTGCCACCCTCCCCTCCTCTGTCAGCCACCCCCCCTCCTCTCTGTCTGCCCCCCCTCCTCTCTGTCTGCCCCCCCTCCTCTCTGTCTGCCCCCCCTCCTCTGTCAGCTACCCCCAAACAGCACGCACTTCCCCCACCTTCAGCAGGGCTAATGTCCTGCAGCCGGGTCACACTGCACTGTCTGTGCGCTCTCTCTCCCACCCAGCCGCCAGCGCCGATCCCGCCAGAGACAGTGAATGGGGGGCCACTTGACTGGTATCCTAGCAAACAGGGACACTTTTGCAGGAGAAAGCATGGTATTACAGACTCCGCCCCTAACAGGTTCACACATCTTTGCAGCGGCTCCTGGGAGGTAAGGGTTTTTTTTGTCTCGCTGTAATGGAGTTTTCTATTGGGGGGGCAAAGGCACTGTCTGATATTTAATCTGTTACTTATCACTGCTCTACTGACACCATCCACTGCTCTACTGACACCATCCACTGCCCTACTGACACCATCCACTGCTCTACTGACACCATCCACTGCCCTACTGACACCATCCACTGCTCTACTGACACCATCCACTGCTCTACTGACACCATCCACTGCCCTACTGACACCATCCACTGCTCTACTGACACCATCCACTGCCCTACGGACACCATCCACTGCCCTACTGACACCATCCACTGCCCTACTGACACCATCCACTGCCCTACTGACACCATCCACTGCCCTAATGACACCATCCACTACTCTACTGACACCATCCACTGCTCTACTGACACCATCCACTGCTCTACTGACACCATCCACTGCCCTACTGACACCGTCCACTGCCCTACTGACACCGTCCACTGCCCTACTGACACCGTCCACTGCCCTACTGACACCATCCACTGCTCTGACACCATCCACTGCTCTACTGACACCATCCACTGCTCTACTGACACCATCCACTGCTCTACTGACACCATCCACTGCCCTACTGACACCATCCACTGCTCTACTGACACCGTCCACTGCCCTACTGACACCGTCCACTGCCCTACTGACACCGTCCACTGCCCTACTGACACCGTCCACTGCCCTACTGACACTGTCCTCTGTTCTACTGACACTGTCCTCTGTTCTACTGACACTGTCCTCTGTTCTACTGACACCGTCCACTGCCCTACTGACACCGTCCACTGCCCTACTGACACCGTCCACTGCCCTACTGACACCGTCCACTGCCCTACTGACACCGTCCACTGCCCTACTGACACCGTCCACTGCCCTACTGACACCGTCCACTGCCCTACTGACACCGTCCACTGCCCTACTGACACCGTCCACTGCCCTACTGACACCGTCCACTGCCCTACTGACACCGTCCACTGCCCTACTGACACCGTCCACTGCCCTACTGACACCGTCCACTGCCCCACTGACACCGTCCTCTGCTCTACTGACACCATCCTCTGCCCTACTGACACCGTCCACTTCTCTACTGACACCGTCCACTTCTCTACTGACACCGTCCACTGCTCTACTGACACTGCCCACTGCTCTACTGGCTGACAATTCTTTTATTAATCAAATCACATTTTATGAGTACACAAATGCTTTTGTTTTATTTAACCATGCCTCTTTAAGTCCCCCCCCCCCACTCTTAATGCAATTTGGCCACAACCACTGTTCACCGTAGTACACCTCATTACTACTCTCATTGGGTAACCCAAGAGGTGTCCCAGGTATTTTACAATTCTATACAGTGTACTACAAAAAAATTGCCGTGCGACGTGAAAGTGTTCGGGTTTGGCTTCAAGAAAAGGTGGCAACCCTAAAGGGCCTGCCTGATTGCATACAAAATGAAACTCTTAAGGTTTGACCTCATATTATATGGTTCAGGTAAATCTGAAGACAAAAACCTGCAGAAAATCTGATAGTGTGTATGGTGCTTTACTGTCGACTTAGTAGCTGGCCTTTTGAGACAATGATAGGGGGTATCCGGACCAATAATGTCTCATCTGGTCTTTTTTTTTTTCTGGAAAAAAAAAACTGATTAAACCACTTACTGTCTGTAGACCTCCGAGAAAAGGATTGTAGGGAGGCACAGATCTGGGGAAGGGAAAATATCTGCAGCATTGAAGGTCCCATCATCATGAGCACAGTGGCCTCCATCATCCGTAAATGGAAGAAGTTTGGAACCATCAGGACTCTTCCTAGACCAGGCCGCCTGGCCAAACTGAATGATCGGGGGAGAAGGGCCTTAGTCAGGGAGGTGACCAAGAACCAGATAGTTACTCTGACGGAGCTGAAGCATTCCTCTGTGGAGAGAGGTGAACCTTCCAGAAGAACAACCATCTCTGCAGCACACCACCAATCAGGCCTGTATGGTAGAGTGGCCAGACGGAAGCCACTCTTCAGTAAAAGGCACAAGACAGCCTGTCTGGAATTTGCCAAAAGGCACCTGAAGGACTCTCAGACCACGAGAAACAAAATTCTGATAAAACAAAGATTGAACTCTTTGACTTGAATGACAAGTGTCATGTCTGTAGGAAACAAGGTGCCGCGCATCACCTGGCCAATACCATCCCTACAGTGAAGCATGGTGGTGGCAGCATCATGCTGTGGGAATGTTTTTAAGAGGCAGAAACTGGGAGACTAGTCAGGATCAAGGGAAAGATTAATTCAGCAATGTACAGAGATATCCTTGATGAAAACCTGCTCTGGACCTCAGACTAGGCCATAGGTTCATCTTCCAACAGCACAATGACCCTAAGCACACAGCCAAGACAACAAAGACCTGGCTAAAGGACAACTCTGTGAATGTCCTTGAGTTGCCCAGCCAAAGCCCAGACTCAAACCTGATTGAACATTTCTGGAAAGATCTGAAAATGGCTGTGCACCGACGCTCCCCATCCAACCTGATGGAGCTTGAGAGGTCCTGCAAAGAAGATTGGGAGAAACTGCCAAAAAATAGATGTGCCAAGCTTGTAGCATCGTACTCAAAAACACTTGAGGCTGTAATTGGTGCCAAAGGTGCTTCAATAAAGTATTGAGCAAAGGCTGTGAATACTTATATACATGGGATTTGTTTTTTATTTTTACTAAGTTTGCAAAGATTTCAAACAAACTTCTTTCACGTTGTCATTATGGGGTGATGTTTGTAGAATTTTAAGGAAAATAATGAATTTAATCCATTTTGGAAGAAGGCTGCAACATAACAAAATGTGGAAAAAGAGAAGGGCTGTGAAAACCTTCCGGATGCACTGTACGTTGTGGTTTCCAAGTGTTTTACAATGACTATGACTGAAGATATGGGGGGGAAAATGTTCCTTACATTGGTGGTCAGTGGAAAGAATGTTCCTTACATTGGTGGTCAACGGAAAGAATGATCCTTACATTGGTGGTCAATGGTTAGAATGCTCTTTACATTGGTGATCAGTGAGAAGAATGATCCTTACATTGGCTGTTAATAGGAAGAATGCTCTTTACATTGGTGGTCAGTGGGAAGAATGGTCCTTACATTGGCGGTCAATGGGTAGCATGCTCCTTACATTGGTGGTCAGTGGGAAGAATGCTCCTTACATTGGTGATCAGTGGGAAGAATGTTCCTTACATTGGTGATCAGTGAGAAGAATGTTCCTTACATTGGTGATCAGTGAGAAGAATGTTCCTTACATTGGTGATCAGTGGGAAGAATGTTCCTTACATTGGTGATCAGTGGGAAGAATGTTCCTTACATTGGTGATCAGTGGGAAGAATAATCCTTACATTGGTGATCAGTGGGAGGAATGATCCTTACATTGTTGTTCGTTGGGAAGAATGCTTCTTCAGTTGGTGTCTGTAATTACTTACCTGAGAATCAGAGACTGTCCATTGCTCAAGGAACCCCCAGCATTGTATGGAGGAACCCTAGTGTCCCACAGATCCCAGTTGAGAAAAGCTGCTTTAGATAGACATATTTCATTCTTGGTCATCCATTCTTACCTCCCCTAGTAACTGCATTTTCTTTTCCTATCATTATTTGAATCTGGTATTTTTACATTTACTAGTACTTGCTCAATACATTTAACCTTTTCTACTAAACAATGGCTAACAATGAAATATATTATATGCACATTATCCTTTTTTGAACATCTTAATTCAACGTCATTTTAACCATTTGCAGACCACCCCACGTACATGTACTGCGGGGCTGCACCTCCTCTGGGCAGAAACCCGATGTCCGCCGGGACCCACCGATCGTTCCCGACAGAGGCAGAACTGCGAACTACCTATGTAAACAAGGCAGATCGCTGTTCTTTGATAAGGGAAGACTGTGATCCGGTGTTTCTGCTAAGCAGGAACAGGGATTTCTGTCTTCCCACAGTCAAAGCACCTCCCCCCACACAGTTAGCAAGCACTCCCTAGGCACACATTTAACCTTTTGATCCCTCCGATGTTAACCCCTTCCCTGCCATTGTCATTAGTACAGTGACAGTGCATATTATTTAGCACTGATCACTGAATTGGTGTCACTGGTCCCCAAAAAAGTCTGAAAAGTGTCACTTAGTGTCTGATGTGTCCGCCGCAATGTCGGAGTCCCACTATAAGTCGCTGATCGCCGCCATTGCTAGTAAAAAATTAAAATAAATAAAAATTCCATAAAACTATCCCATAGTTTGTAGACACTAAAACTTTTGCGCAAACCAATCACTATACGCTTATTGGGATTTTTTTTACCAAAAAACATGTAGCATAATACATTTTGGCCTGTTGAAGAAATTTGATTTTTTTTTATTGGATATGTTTTATAGCAGAAAGTAAAAAATATTTTTTTTTACAAAATTGTCGCTCTTTTTTTTTTGTTTATAGCGCAAAAAAATAAAAACCGCAGAGATGATCAAATACCACCAAAAGAAAGCTCTATGTATTTGGGTACAGCGTCGCACGAACACAAAATCATCAGTTAAAGTAACGCAGTGCTGTATCGAAAAAAATGGCCTGGTCATGAAGGGGGTAAACATTCAGTAGGTCAAGTGGTTAATATATATTGTTTTAAAGAGAATTTTTAATACCAATATACTAAACAGGGAATGAGAAACAAAATCACCCACTTTTTTTTTCTTGGTTTACGACAGACCCTATAATATATACAGTGCCTTGAAAAAGTATTCATACCCCTTGAAATTTTCCACATTTTGTCATGTTCCAACCAAAAACATAAATGTATTTTATTGGGATTTTATGTGATAGACCAACACAAAGTGGCACATAATTGTGAAGTGGAAGGAAAATGATGAATGGTTTTCAACATTTTTTACTAATAAATATGTGAAAAGTGTGGCGTGCATTTGTATAGCGCCCCCCGGAGTCAATACTTTGTAGAACCCCCTTTCTCTGCAATTACAGCTGCAAGTCTTTTTGGGGATGTCTCTACCAGCTTTGCACATCTAGAGAGGGACATTTTTGCCCATTCTTCTTTGCAAAATATCTCAAGCTCTGTCAGATTGGATGGAGAGCGTCTGTGAACAGCAATTTTCAAGTCTTGCCACAGATTCTCAATTGGATTTAGGTCTGGACTTTGACTGGGCCATTCTAACACATGAATATGCTTTGATCTAAACCATTCCATTGTAGCTCTGGCTGTATATTTAGGGTCATTGTCCCGCTTGAAGGTGAACCTCCGCCCCAGTCTCAAGTCTTTTGCAAACTCTAAAGTCTCGTACACACGATTGTTGGCCAACAAAGCGTCAGTCTTTTGTCCGAAGGGCGTGTGCCGGGAACTTGTCTTGCATACAAACGTTACACAATTGTCGGCCAACAAACACGAACGTAGTGACGTACTATGAGGAATTTCAGCTCTTGAGCGCCACCCTTTGTTCACCTTCTACTAATGTCGTGTTTGGTGAGCATTGATTCTGAGCATGCGTGTTTGTACTTTCAACTTTTGTGTGACGGACTTGTGTGCAGACGATAGGAAAATCTGACAACAGACCGTTGTCCGCCGAAAATTTACTAGCCTGCCATCCAACATTTGTTGGCGGAAAGCTGGACAACAATTGTCTGATGGAGCGTACTAACGATCAGATTTTAGGCCAACAGTCTGTCCTCACACAATTCCCTGCCGAAAATCCGATCGTGTGTACGAGGCTTAACAGGTTTTCTACTAAGATTGCTCTGTATTTGGCTCCATCCATCTTCCCATCAACTCTGACCAGCTTCCCTGCTTTAAACTTCTCCACAAAGTTATCCCTGACCTGTCTGGTGTGTTCCTTGGCCTTCATGATGCTGTTTGTTCACTAAGGTTCTCTAATAAACCTCTGAGGGCTTCACAGAACAGTTGTATTTATACTGAGGTTAAATTATTATTATTATTATTATTATTATTAAGGATTTATATAGCGCCAACAGTTTACGCAGCGCTTTACAATATAAAAGGGAGACAATACAGTTATAATATAATACAATACAATAGGATTAAGAGGGCCCTGCTCAGAAGCAATACAATCTAATAGGGTGGGGCAGGTGGTACAAAAGGTTGTAACTGTGGGGAATGAGCTGGTGGAAGTGGTAGGAGATTAGTTGCAGACGTGATAGACTTTCCTGAAGATATGAGTTTTCAGGGATCGCCTGAAGGTAGCAAGAGTAGGGGATAGCCGGATAGATGGAGGTAGCGAGTTCCAGAGAATGGGAGAGGCTCTGGAGAAATCCTGGAGACGAGCATGGGAGGAGGAGATGAGAGAGCTTGAAAGCAGGAGGTCTTGAGAAGAGCGGAGAGGTCGATTTGGGTGATATTTGGAGACAAGATTAGTGATGTAGCTCAGGGCAGAGTTGTGAATGGCTTTGTATGTTGTGGTTAGAATTTTGAATTTAATTCGCTGGGTGATTGGGAGCCAGTGTAGGGATTGAAGTAGAGGGTTGGCAGACACTGAGCGGTTGGTAAGGTGGATAAGTCTGGCAGCAGCATTCATGATAGACTGAAGAGGGGATAGCCTATGGAGAGGTAAGCCAATGAGAAGGGAGTTGCAATAGTCAAGGCGAGAGATAACAAGGGAGTGAATGAGGAGCTTGGTGGTTTCATTTGTTAAAAAAGGGCGAATTTTAGAGATGTTACGGAGGTGAATTCTACAAACTTTTGACAGCGATTGGATTTGAGGCTGAAATGACAAGTCGGAGTCTAGGATTACACCTAGTACCCTGGCGTGAGGGGAGGGACTGATGGTTGCATTGTTGGTTTTGATGGAAAAGTCATGGAGGGGGGCACGGGCGGGGGGGGAATATTAATAGCTCAGTTTTAGAGAGATTTAGTTTAAGGAAGTGGTGCAACATCCATGCTGATATGTCAGTTAGTAAGTTAGTAATGCGAGAGGAGACTGAAGGAGTGAGGTGAGGAGTAGACAGATAGATTTGGGTGTCATCAGCGTATAAGTGGTATTGGAAGCCGTGGGCAGTTATTAGGTGACCAAGGGAGGAGGTGTAGATAGAGAAGAGAAGGGGTCCAAGAACCGAGCCTTGGGGGACCCCCACAGAAAGGGGCAATGGAGAGGAGGAGACAGAGTTGTAGGTGACACTGAAGGAGCGCTGTGATAAATAGGCAGAGAACCAGGATAGAGCAGAATCTCGGAGGCCAAGGGAATGTAGTTTATTGAGAAGGAGCGGGTGGTCAACAGTATCAAAGGCCGCAGAGAGGTCAAGTAGTAGGAGTATGGAGTACTGGCTGTTGGTTTTAGCAGTTAGTAAATCGTTAGTGAGTTTTAGTAAGGTAGTTTCCGTGGAGTGCTGCGAGCGAAAGCCAGACTGTAAGGGGTCAAGAAGGTTATTTTCACACGGATGGACTCTATTCACTAATTAGGTGACTTCTGAAGGCAATAGGTTTAGATTAGATTTTAATTAGAGGTATCAGAGTAAAGGGGGCTGAATACAAATGTACCCTCCACACTTTTAACATATTTGTAAAAAAAAAAATTTAAAACCATTTTATCATTTTCTTTCCAATTCACAATTATGTGCCACTTTGTGTTGGTCCATCACATGAAATCACAATAAAATACATTTAGGTTTTTAGTTGTAACATGAGAAAATGTGGAAAATGTGGAAAATGTCAAGGGGTATGAATACTTCTTCAAGGAACTCTATATGCCGGAGTGAGGGGGGGAGAGTCATTTAGGACCCTGGAAACTCCTCTGCCCTGTACATTCAACTATTAGCTTTCATCTGGATGGTTCACGCTTTGTGTGAAAACCCCTCACTGATGGGGGATGGGTTGAACTGCTTTATAACTTCAAAGTATATATATTTTTGTCTTTGCTTGAATTCCAAAAAAGTGTATACATTGCTACATGTGGTATAAAGCACCAAGTCATCTGGATTGCAATAAAATAATTCAGTAATTTATTAAAAAACATTTGTTATTTTAACAAGATCTGTTCTTTAAAGTGTGTTTTTGAATAGTACGTTTTCAATTGATTGCTATAATTATGAAATCTATTTTTATTATTTAACAAAAAAGAAGTTGGACCTTAAAAGAAAAATGAAAAAAAGTCGAGCCAGGTAGGAGTCGAACCTACAATCTTCTGATCCGTAGTCAGACGCGTTATCCATTGCGCCACTGGCCCTTTAAATTTTAGGTTCCCCCCAAAAGTATTTTGTAGAGTGAAGTCTTTCAAACTTTTTTTGTTGTGTTATTTCCCTATAAGCAGTAGGGTGCCCACATGTCCTGGATTGCCCGGGATTGTTCCTTAATTCATATTTTTGTCCTGTGTCCCAGGCACCTTCATTCCAGGACAATACAGTGTCCCGGAATGAAAAAAAAAAACACCCCGCCAGTGGCCAGTCCGCCACCCTGTCCTGACAAACATTTGCCGATTCGCCGAACTGGTTCCTAGGGCCGCCCCGCCTCGCGTCTAGCAACCAGTGACGTCGGCTGACACGTGGGCACCCTGTGGCTGCCCTGCGCTGAGCAGCGCGCCTCCGAGGTCCACCCACCGGCACCTCTTCTCCTTCGCTTCTCAGCCTCCAGCCGCAGCAGCAGAGAGAGAGCATAGCCACTGTCACCAGAGCGTCTTCATTCTGTATCTCCTCCTCCTGAGTCTCTTGACTGGTAGTGGCACTGCTGGTAAGCCAGGATCCAGACCTGTGCCCAGTGCCAGTCCCGGGGCCGACTACTCCCTCAGCCGCTGCGCGCCTCCGAGTCCACCCACCGGCACCTCTTCTCCTTCGCTTCTCAGTCTCCAGCCGCAGCAGCAGAGAGAGAGCATAGCCACTGTCACCAGAGCGTCTTCATTCTGTATCTCCTCCTCCTGAGTCTCTTGACTGGTAGTGGCACTGCTGGTAAGCCAGGATCCAGACCTGTGCCCAGTGCCAGTCCCGGGGCCGACTACTCCCTCAGCCGCTGCGCGCCTCCGAGTCCACCCACCCGGCACCTCTTCTCCTTCGCTTCTCAGCCTCCAGCCGCAGCAGCAGAGAGAGAGCATAGCCACTGTCACCAGAGCGTCTTCATTCTGTATCTCCTCCTCCTGAGTCTCCTGACTGGTAGTGGCACTGCTGGTAAGCTAGGATCCAGACCTGTGCCCAGTGCCAGTCCCGGGGCCGACTACTCCCTCAGCCCGCTGCGGGCTGAGGGTGTAGTCGGCCCCCGGGACTGGCACTGGGCACATGCACATTGCCAGCAGCCCGACTTCTCCAGTTCTCCTCCTGAGCCTCCTCCTGCCCACGAGGGCCAAGACCCCACTCCGAGCCGCCAGCCAAACTTCCAGGTTAGTGTACTCACTATTTTATGAGAACATGCATTCTTGCAATCATGTATTGCTTTTAACAATGTTCCTTCTAGATACTGTACTGTATGCTGTATGTTCGTAACAATAAAATTTCATTGTGGTTGTGTTGTGTGTGTGTATATATAAAGAGCCTTTTCACACTGGGGCGGTGTGGGTGCGGGCGGTAAAACGGCGCTATTTTTATTGCCATTTTTATCATCATTTTAGCGGCGCTATTTGGCCGCTAGTGGGTCGGTTTTAACCCCCGCTGGCGGCAGAAAAAGGGTTAAAATGACCCACAAAGCGCCACAAAGCACCACTGCAGCTGGTGCCCATTCAGATCAATAGGCAGGAGCGGTGTGTATACACCGCTCCTTCACCGCTCCAGAGACGCAGCTTGCAGGAGTTTTTTTTAACGTCCTGCAAGCGTACCGCCTTTCACACTGGAGAGACAGGAACGGCTCTTTACAGGCGCTATGCAGGCACCATTTTACATGCGAGGTTGTACCCAAATAAAATTGAAGTCCTTTTTTTCCCCATGAATAGAGCTTTCATTTGGTGGTATTTGATTGCCTCTGCGGTTTTTATTTTTTGCGCTATAAACAAAAAAAGAGTGACAATTTTGAAAAAAAAGCATTATTTTGTACTTTTTGCAAAAAAATTGCCAAAAAAAAGTATCAAAAACCATCTTTTTTTGGGCGGGTGCGGGTGGGGGGGGGGTGTCCTTGAATGGCAGTTTGGAAATGTGGTCACTCTAATATGCAGTTGTATCATGAATAGTGTTGCCAACATCAGTATTTTTACTGGCAGCCAGTAAAAAAGCAGGCACTTTTCTCCTGCCAGTAAATGCCAGTAAGTGGAAAAGGTTGCCAGTAAAAAAAAATGGCCATGGTGCTTGGTTCGGAACTGAGCATGCGCAGTTCGGGTCTGGAGCCGGCCGAGACCATCCGAGTGCCTGCTACAGTGTGTTTGGGTGGTACTGGCGGGGGGGGGGGCGCCTCTGGTGGAGGCAGCGTGTCGTGTGATGTCATGATGCAAGGTAGCAGAGCAGCCAGAGCCTCGTTTGCAGGTCTGCGGGACGGGAGCAAGGCAGAGTGATGAAATATCTAGATATTTATTGGAAACCATTGGTCACACAAGGAAAATCATATCTTAAGGATAGCAGAGAACTTATTAACATGTTACAAAAAGTGGAAGTTAGCCCTAACACTATATTGGTTACAGTTGATATAGAATCTCTGTATACCAATATTAACCAACATGATGGTTTGAAAGCGGTCAAATGGACCTTGAAACATCAATCCTCACTTAAGAAGGCGCAAATCCATTTTTTGATTGAGGGACTAAAAATGGCGATGGGCAATAAATATTTTTTGTTTTCAAAACCAGTTTTACAAACAGATAAAAGGAGTAGCCATGGGGGCACATTATGCCCCGAGTGTGGCCAACCTGGTGCTTAAAGCGGAGGTCCACCTATCTATCGTTTTTCTTTTTTTTGGAGTTCATTCACAAACTTTTCTTCTCATGATTATCTACTCACATGTTCTGTGTAATAAGTCCGCCTGTGTCCGATTTCGTTGTAAAGAATATCTTATAAAATTCACTGAAGGCGGTTTCCATCTTCATTGTGGGCATTTGAAGCCCACATGCATGTATTTCCTGGATGCGGTGAATGCTGTGCTCCCAGCATTCACCGAGATGTTGTGATGATGCTGTTGCACAATGCATGCTGGGAAGCCTGAGACTAGCTCCCAGGGGATTGTGGGAGGTCTGGGAGAGGCTAGAAACACGCCTACTCCCATGGGAGGAAAACCAGGAAGTGCTAAGAAGATTAGAAAAAAAAGGTAATTACGGCGATTTAAATTTTTTTTACACAGCATGTCAGCATCTAGGCAAGGAAGAGAATGCATAGAGATAATGTTCAAGATTTGGGTGGAATAAATGTGAAGAAGAAAACATATACGCTAATAAATGGGAGGAGCTCTTATTTTATAAGAGATACATTGATGATATTGTGTTATTGTGGGAGGGTTCTAAAGATAGTCTAGATTAATTTATAGGGGTGCTAAATACCAATGTATATGGTTTGAAATTCAAGGCAGAATTCCACATAGAGAGACAATTACCTGGATTTGGTACTTACAAAGAAACATAACAAAACGTTCTTTTAAAGAAACAGATAGAAATGGGTACGTACCCATCCAGAGTTGCCATCACCCACAATGGCTTAGGGGGATACCCAAAAGCCAGTTTATGCCAGTGAGGAGGAATTGTGATTTGGGGGATTTTAATATCCAATCAGACATTCTCACAACCAGGTTTAGGAGAAAGGGATAAAACCCCAAGGAATTAGAATGTTGTAAAAACAAAGTTTCTGCCATGGATAGAGACTCACTTCTAACCCAAGATCTTGGGCCCCTCCTCCCAAGAAAACCAAAATTCATATAAAGGAGGGCTCCTGGCCTGAGAAATAAGATAATAGATTAATGGGGTCCATGTTTGTCCCCAAACGCAGTGTCGAGAAAATTTGAAGGAACATTTTCCTCGATTGAGACAATTTCTACCATTTCAAACAAGATTTTAAAGTAACTTCAAATGGCATTCATCAAGTCATCGAATGGACATAAAAATGTTTGTTCAGTAATCTACTAGTGTATGGCCAGCTTTATTTTGCCCATAATTCCGCTTAAAATATTGAAGTGCTATAATGTTTATTTTCTACATAAATAAACTAAAAGCCAAGCCAGGTAGGAGTTAAACCTACAATCGTGTGGTAGTCAGACGTGTCATCCATTGCACCACTGGCCTCTTTGTTGTCTTATGCCCACCACAGTGTTATCCTTTTTGTATGTACCAGGTGGCATAAAGTTTATATAGTTAAAAATGTATCTTAACTGCCCTCTTTTGGTCCATTAAATATACAGTTTAAAGCGTTATCTGTTTATAAAGTGCAAAAAAAAATAAAATTTTGATCCTTCTCGTAAGTCCAGAAGTGCTGCCCCGCGTCTTGTGCACTTCCCCAGGTTGCAGCCCGGGGCAAAAGAGAGCTCACATTGTCCCCCAAATATTTATTCTCCCCCCAAGCATGCATCAATGACAATAAATCTCCTACTGGTTGGCTAGTGGAAATATATATAGTCATAACTCACGGTGGCATCTCATACTATTGCCAGAGGTACCAGTGACACCTACTGGCAGCAGAGAGAAACCACAGCTCCACTGAGTTTAGGGGAAACCCATGTGAACAACTGAACTATAAATTCAGCTGGCGTATTACCACCCAGCAAGGCTAAATTTAAAGCTTTGAATGACAGTACAGGACCACAACACACGTAGGAAGAGCCCTCCTCCCTCCCACATCTGTAACAAAGAGGGGAAATCTGTGGGCAATGTTTGTGAAGCTACCAGCCCAATTCTACCATTTCTTACATACATGTTAAAATCTGCATTTTTTTACTTGAAAATTTATTTCGAACCTCCAAACATTTATATATTATTTTCTGAAAACAAAGGCTCTGGAGAATAAAACGTTGCCTGTTACATTTTTTTTTTTAATGTCACACGATATTTGCACAGCAAATTATCAAACACAAACTTTCAGGATAAAATGCGCTTGAACTAAATTTAGTGCAACACAAACACAATATAATACACAATTTTTTTGGTAACACATAAAAAAATGATGTTAGGCCAAGTAAATAGATACCCAACATTTCACATTTTAAAATTTAATGGAATGGTGATAAACTACGGTACAATAAATTATCCATAGGTGACGCTTTAAAAGCCTTTGCAGGTTACTAGTATAAAGTTAAACGCGAGGTCTGGTGCTAGGACTACTACTCTCACGCTGACGTATGCAATACCTCACATGTGTGTTGCGACCAATGTGTACTGTACATATGCGTGTAGGACCTACATGCGCGTTCGCATTTATGAAGTGTGATAACTTCACCTTAATTTTTCTGGATTCTGCTAACCTTTTAGATCATATAGCACATTATTATTTTTGCACACTGCAAAATGTTAAAATAGAGCTTCATTCAAACAAAGAAGTGGAGAATGCGGGCATCGATGCCGCTGCCTCTCACATGCTAAGCAAGCGCTCTACCATCTGAGTTAATTCCTATGTGTGTGCTACTTTCAGGGGGCAGATAATTGATGCCAAATAAATACGTTTGTTATATGGCAATTTTTTTTAGAGTTCTTTAGATAATATTTACAAATTGATTTGACACTTTTTTCACTATTTTGATTTTTTTTTTTTTTTAATATTTTTTCCAAGCTGAAAGTATTATTCAAATTTTGATCCATGAATGGCTGTTCCCGTTTATCAACTGAATTCTCATGAACCGGCTTGTTGGTAAATTTTTGGTTGATTAGCACATGCAGCCAACAGTGCTGATCAGTGTATCCTGCTGGCGGGAACGTCCCGCAGGGAGAACTGAAACGGTGGCTGTTGCAATTTTTATGTCACACGATATTTGCACAGCAGTTTATCAAACACAAATTTTCAGGACAAAATGCACTTTAAACTGAATTTAGTGCAACACAAACACAATATAATACCCAATTTTTTGGTAACGCATAAAAGATGATGTTAGGCCAAGTAAATAGATACCTAACATTTCACATTTTAAAATTTCATGGAATGATGATAAACTACACTGCTAATGTACACATACATATGTATTGGCAACAATGCATATAGAATATTAGCATAAAACGGAAAATGAAGGCTAGTAGCATATTGATATTATGCACAAACACATAGTTTTTCATTCCAATTTTTATTTATATTTTTTTTGCCTTCTCCCTACATACTTTTTATATATATTTTTTTAAATTGTAATCTCATTCCGGTATTACCCATTATGTCCATTAGGCAGCAGTGCTAGGTGAGCACATAAATAGGCCGCAAACACATTATTTCTCCCTAGCTTGAAAAAGGAGCGCGCCGCAATGCGCATGCTGTGAAACGCGTTGCTTTACAGCAGTACAGCGCCTCCATTGAATCTGCGTTCCAGCCCTCCATTCGACTGCCCGGCGGATTCCCAAGCCTCGTTTTGGACTACTATCGAATCCTGGAAGTCCGTGTCGAATACACCAGCCGGCAGCGGAGAGGAACTTGGCTTCTTTTCATCCAAGAACGCAGACATGGCCTTTACTGGACATACCCATAAACCATACCATAAATGTGAGTGTTTCAATGGAATTGTTACATTAAAATTTTACGATCTTACTAAGAGGCGCCTTTGCTGTTTCCTTTTCTTTTACATATTTGGAGTGGCTTCACCTCCCTTGATAAGGCTGCCCTGACTACAGACCGTTCACATCTCACGAAGAGCTTTCAGTGCTCAAAGGACTTTCTTTTAACCACTTCCCGACCGCCGCACGACGATGTACGTCCTAAGTTTGAACGGGGATATCGTTGTTATGGCAGCAGCTAGCTGCCATAACCCCGGTATCCCCGTTTTCGTACGGCGGCCGGCTTTCAGATAAAAGTGGTCCCTACGGCGGATTCGCCGCAAGATCACTTTTATCGGTGGCGGGAGAGGGCCCCCCCCCCCCGCCGCGATCCGGTGCCCTCCGCCGCTTACCGGAGCCGTCGGTAGCGGCGGAGGCGATCGCGTCCACTCCCGTGGTGTGTCTGAAGACAAGTGAGCCCAAGATGGTGCTCACTCGTCTCCATGACACTGCTGGGCGGAAGCGACGTCAAAACGTCACTTCCGTCCACGCCTCTTAAAGGCATATTTTTTCAAATGTCATTTTTACAAATGACTTTTTTTTTTTTATTTCATTTTAGTGTAAATATGAGATCTGAAGTCTTTTTGACCCCAGATCTCATATTTAAGAGGTCCTGCCATGCTTTTTTCTATTACAAGGGATGTTTACATTCCTTGTAATAGAAATAAAAGTGACACAATTTTTTTTTTTTTTTTTAAAGTGTAGAAATAAATAAAATATTGTAAAATAAATAATAAAAATAAAAAAAATTTTTTTAAAACCCCCCTGTCCCGACGAGCTCGCGCGCAGAAGCGAACGCATACGCGAGTAGCGCCCGCACATGAAAACGGTGGTCAAACCACACATGTGAGGTATCACCGCGACCGGTAGAGCAAGAGCAATAATTCTAGCCCTAGACCTCCCCTGTAGCGCAAAATATGCAACCTGTAGAATTTTTTAAACGTCGCCTATGGAGATTTTTGAGGGTAAAAGTTTGACGCAATTGGGCGCAATTTTCAAGCATGACATGTTGGGTATCAATTTACTCGGCGTAACATTATATTTCACAATATAAAAAAAAATTGGGATAACTTTACTGGTGTTTTATTTTTTTTATTCAAAAAAGTGAATTTTTTCCAAAAAAAGTGCGCTTATAAGACCGCTACGCAAATACGGTGCAAAAAAAAGTATTGCAATGACCGCCATTGTATTCTCTAGGGTGTTAGAAGAAAAACCATATATAATGTTTGGGGGTTCTAAGTCATTTTCTAGCAGAAAAACCTGTTTTAAACATGTAAACACCTAAAATCCAAAACGAGGCTGGTCTTAAAGTGGTTAAATGTGCATTGAGGCTTTTTGTTTACATTGTAACCTGCGCTGCTTCTTCTTGTTGTATTTTTTCAATAAATTATCCATAGGTGAAGCTTTAAAAGCCTTTGCAGATTACTAGTTTAAAGTTAAACAGGTCTGGTGCTAGGACTACTACTCTCACTCTGACGTAAGCAATACCTCACGTGTGTGATGCGATCAATGTTTATATATGCGTGCAGAACCTACATGCATGTTTGCATTTACGTGTGAGAACTCCAGCTTAAAGCGGAGGTTCACACAAAAATGGAACCTCCGCTTTTCGGAACCCTCCCCCCCTCCGGCGTCACATTTGGCACCTTTCAGGGGGGAGGGGGGTGCAGATACCTGTATAATACAGGTATTTGCACCCACTTCCGGGAATAGACTCCCGCGGGGGTCACGCCCCCTCCCCCCCGCTGTCTACTGGGAAACGCACAGGTCCCAGGAGATAGCAGGGACCAGTTAGGATGCGCAGCGTGACTCGCGCATACGCAGTAGGGAAGCGGGAAGTGAAGCCGCGAAACGCTTCACTTCCTGATTCCCTCACCGAGGATGGCGGCGGCAGCAGCCGAGAGCCGAGCGATTGATCGGCTTCGGCTGCCGACATCGTGGACGCCCTGGACAGGTAAGTGTTCATTTATTAAAAGTCAGCAGCTGCAGTATTTGTAGCTGCTGGCTTTTAATATTTTTTTTTTTAGGTGGACCTCCTCTTTAATTTTTATGGATTCTGCTAACCTTTTAAGTCATATAGGGGGTTATTCACTAAAGGAAAATCCACTTTGCACTACGAGTGCACTGCAAGTACACTTCAAAGTGCACTTGGAAGTTCAGTCGCTGTAGATCTGAAATGAGAGGAAGCTCTGCTGATTTTATCATCCAACCATGTGCAAGCTAAAATGCTGTTTTTTATTTTCCTTGCATGTTCCCCTCTGATCTACAGTGACAAATCAACCCCTCAGTATACTGGGTAATTTTACACGCTGTATCATGATAAAATAGAACTGTTCATTGGAAAAAAAAAAATCTGGAGAATGCGGGCATCGATCCCGCTACCTCTCACATGCTAAGCGAGCGCTCTACCATTTGAGCTAATTCCCCTCCTTACTTGTGTGCAAGAGGGAGGGGGATAACCTCTAAACTCTGAATCAATTACTACTGACCTTTGCACTCTGTCACTTCTGACCCCTAAACTCTGCATCACTTACTAGTGACCCCTTAGTTCTGTATTACAATCTAATGACCCCTGAACTACTGACTCCTCCTCTCTCCACCCTATTTGCTTTTTTTCATTTCTATATTTTTCAATGTAACAAACAAGCATGGACTGATTTTCACGTCAAGTTTAGTTATACACTTAGGGGTATATTTATACAAAACTTGTCTATTTGTCCATCAAAACTGCACATAAGATTTTCCATCAAAGCTGCATGTAAATATTCTCTGTCTGAATGGGGCACAATCGATCGTTCTCTGGCTATATCATCTGCAATACAAATGTGTGAATGCAGATTTGGCCCACTAAATGGAGTTGAGGAGCATACTTATTTTCTTGTGATTGCCAGTGCCATCTAGTGGTCACGCTGAATCATCCTCATTCACACATTCAAATCGAGAATATAGTTTGATGACATTTAATTCATTCAATATCAATGAATAAACAGCTATGCAAGATTTTTAAAATAAAAAATACCCCTCTATTTTAGTTTATGAACATTTGATTTTGTCCCATTCACACAGAATGAATTTACATGCAGTATCGCTGAATAAACATTTATGCAAATTAAAAAAAAATAAAAATACCCCTTTATTTTATCAAATGCAGTATCTTAGAGGTTTTTTTTATTTACTTAAAAACACTTGGAAAATGCGGGCCTTTACAGGTTACCAGTTTAAAGTTAAACAGGAGGTCTGGTCTCATTTTAGTAATAAGAACGGTATCATTAGCAATAATCGGCATGGATTCATGAAGAATCGTTCTTGCCAAACCAATCTATTAACCTTCTATGAGGAGGTGAGTTGCCATCTAGATAAAGGAAGGCCCGTAGACGTGGCGTATCTGGATTTTGCAAAAGCATTTGACACAGTTCCCCATAAACGTTTACTGTACAAAATAAGGTCCGTTGGCATGGACCATAGGGTGAGTACATGGATTGAAAACTGGCTACAAGGGCGAGTTCAGAGGGTGTTTACACACAGAGATCCCGGTTCTCGCCGTGTCACGAGCGATCGCGGGTCATCGAGAGCGCCGGGCACTCGCATCGGCTCCGGGGGCGAGCAGCGGGTGCGCCTCTAGTGGCCGCCTAAGGAAGCGATGTAAGATAACGTCGATTCGCCTGCCCGTGCCATTCTGCCGCAGTGAAACTGCGCCAGCTGGTCGGCAAGCGGTTAAAGGGATTGTAAAGGCAGAAGGTTTTTACATCTTAATGCATTCTATGCATTAAGATAAAAAAACCTCCTGTGTGCAGCATATCCCCACAGCCCCCCTAATACTTACCTGGGCCCGTCTTTATCCAGCGATGTTACAGGAGTGTCTAAGCTGCCCGAGCCTCTCCTTCTCATTGGCTGCCGACTGGCTCCCGCTGCTGTAAATCAAAATCATTCAGCCAATCAGAAAAGGGAGGGGGCGGGGCCGGGTCGCGTGTCTGAATGGACACAGGGAGCTGTTACTCGGCTCAGGTGCCCCCATACCAAGTTGCTTGCTGTGGGGGCATTCAATGGGAGGGAGGGGCCAGGAGCACCGAAGGGGAACCCGAGAAGAGGAGGATACGGGCTGCTCTGTGCAAAACCAACTGCATAGAGCAGGTAAGTATGACATGTTTGTTACTTAAAATAATAAAACAAGACTTTACCATCACCATAAACATTACTTGGTACACAGGATAACCGCCCCTTCCTATGTGCCAGACGCTGCGCTCACAGACCTAAACCTCACTGACAGCTGCCGCTTAAAAATTCAAACAGTGCAAAAATAATAATAAATGATTCACTATAACCTGCCCTTACCTCAAGTGAAATCAAATAGCAGCGCTAAAATTAAATAATCCCTAAAAGAATATATATATATGTGTATATATTGATAAAAATTTGCCCCTAGCCTCGCCAACCTGTTTATGGCTGAGTGGGAGGACAGGTTCATCTTTAGTAGGTCTTTTCCCCAACTTAAATTTTATCGAAGGTTCATAGATGACCTCCTGTTCATTTGGGAGGGGTCTAGGGACTCTGTCGATGATTTTTTAAAATACCTCAACACCAACAACAATAATATTAAATTGGAGGCCCAGATCAGCGAGACGTGCGTTAATTTTTTGGACGTGACCATTGAAAGGAAGGAACAGTCTCTGGAAACTAGTGTGTACTTTAAACCGACGGACCGGAACAGTTTTTTATCCATCAGGAGTGGTCATCACCCTGTACGGATAAGGAACATCCCGAAGGGACAATTTTTGAGGGTCCGCCGGAATTGCACTGAACAAGGGAAGTATTACACGCAGGCAAATGTTCTAAAGGAGAGATTCCTTCAGAAAGGGTACTCAGAAAAGTCTATGGATGAGGTCATAGAACGGGTTGCTAATATACCAAGGGAGGACTGTCTGAAAAATAAAGAAAGGACTAGATCTGAGGGAAAACACCAATGGGGCTTTATATCGAACTATCACAGTCAGTACCGAGAGATAGAGAACATTTTTAAAAAATATTGGTACATTCTCCGTTAGGGACCGACATCTAGGAGAGATGCTACCAGAAATTCCCAAGTTTATTTACAGAAGGGCCCCTAACTTTGGAGACAAAGTGGTAAGAAAAATCCTTGACCCTCCAGGCCGACCATCAATTAAAATTAATCTAAAAGGTTTTTTTCCTGTGCAATAAGTGCATATGCTGCAGAACAGTGAGAAATAGGAGCAGGAGCACGAAGAGCATCACTAATCGAGTAAATGAGACATTTGAAATAAAGGAGTTCATCACATGTAATTCATCATTTGTGGTTTACTTGATGTGGTGCCCATGCGGCCTGTTCTATGTAGGACGCACGAAAAGACTATTGAGGGTCCGTATTTCTGAGCATCTAACCAATATAAAAAATGGTTTTAAGTATCACAGCGTGTCCCTCCATTTTAAGGAATATCATAATCAGGACCCTAGTTTACTTCAGTTCTGTGGGATAGACATTGTATATCCATCATGGAGGGTCTCAAACAGAATAAGAGATCTTTCTCAACGAGAAACTCGATGGATATACCTTTTAAGATGTTTTTTTCCTGGGGGTTTGAATATAGAATTGGACCTCAACTGTTTCATTAATGATTATTGAGTGAACAGCTGAGGTCCTTTTTACATGTCACCCTAATCTTAAATGTTGATAGGTTGAGAATCTGCAACACCAACGCAATCATGAGATCACCTATAAGTGGGAGTGACAGGTAGGGGGGACAGGCTGGATATGATAACATATTGCACTTTAGTAATTATAGAGAGGGAACTTGAGATAAGAAATGTGTGTCGTCGTGTTTTATTTAGGGTGCCCAGGGGATATAATAATCTGAGGTGGACCGTAATGGGTTAAGTTTTTTCATTTTTCCAACTATTCAGTTTTAATGTTAATTTTATTTTTTATATTATTAAATTTTTATACTTTTTTTATAAGATGTTTTATAAAGTGTCACTTTATACTTGCAATATAGAACACACGTGAGTATGATTGGCGATCTGCACTGTCCATGGATGGCTTTGCGGGACTACCAATCAGTTTTTGTGTTGCTGTATAGTGTCATATTGTAACATTTGCAGTAATAGAGGATTTTAAATGTATGTTGACTCTTGTGCACAAAGCAATGTACACGTATAGTGCGAGCGGAGACACGGGTAGTGCGCAGGCGCTGTGACATCATTGCTGCGCGTCATACGAGAGGGGTGTATTTAAGAAAGATTGCCAGACTGTTTAGCCAATCCCATGAATAAGTCCCTTGTGACGAAACATGTCGGGGCTTGGCTACTAGGCAATCTGACGCGCTTGACGTAGGATGCTGTGACAGGAAGCGCCATACGAGGAAGCGGGGAAGCGGCTCCAGGAGACTCCAGGGAACGGGTGAGAGTGTTACCGAACACCTAGCTGCCTGGGTCCGCCGTGACCACCATACGTCCATTCATCGTTTGGAGAGTGTTTTTTTGGTGATGACCATGTTTGCTGTGCCTCTTTGCTTGATTTAAGTTTATGAAATGTGAGCTCAATGGTGGAGGAGAGTGTTGCTTGTATTAAAGTTTATTGCGTTACTGCACTATTGGATCGCTTTTCTTTTTTTCATGTGGAGAGTACGCTTGTATATATACTCTGGATACCCAACAGGGATTGAATGGAGGTTATCACTGTGCCCCCTACTGTGTGGGAATAGCCTGTGAGCCGAACACGAGAGTGTAAGGCAAAAGTAGCTGGTGACTTTGCTCGCTGAAGGGGAGTGGAGATCACATTTCACAGCGGTGTGGTGGAAGATTTTGTTCACTGAAGATCTATATCATATTATTTTATGAATCATCACTTACATCACTACGTCACTGAATATTGGACTTTCTATGTTTAATAATTTAATAAATACTGTATGGTTTTTGATAACACTAGATTATATTCTACTCTTCAGTGAGTGGTACTAAATAGTTTGTCACATCTTATTTTTTTCAATATATACACATATATATATTCTTTTAGGGATTATTTAATTTTAGCGCTGCTATTGATTTCACTTGAGGTAAGGGCAGGTTATAGTGAATCATTTATTATTATTTAATCACCATAAACAAGTCCTAATTCCACTTGGCCCATAATTCCACTTAAAATAGGAAAAGTGCTATACTATAATATTTTCTACATAAAAAAAAAGTAAAAAGTCGAGCCAGGTAGGAGTCGAACCTACAATCTTCTGATCCGTAGTCAGACGCGTTATCCATTGCGCCACTGGCCCCTTGATTGTTTTAAGCCCACCACAGTGTTTCCCTTTTTGTATGTATCAGGTGGCATATAACTAAGAATTTATCTTAACTGCTCTCTTTTGGCCCATTAAATATACAGTTTAGAGCGTTATCTGTTTATAAAGTGCAAAAAAAAAAATCTGTTGATCCTTCCTGTAAGTCCAGAAGTGCTGCCCTGTGTCTTGTAAACTTCCTCAGGTTGTAGCCCTGGGCAAAAGAGAGCTCACATTGTCCCCCAATTAAATGCTGACCCGCTCTGTTGCATATACTGACTTTTCCTTCCCTCTCCACCCTATTTGCTTTTTTCATTTCATAAAATTCTCCATCAAAACTGCATGTAGATATTCTCTGTTCGAATGGGGCACAATCGATTGTTCTCTGGTAAATTTTCTGTAATACAAATGTGTGAACGCAGACTATGGCCCACTAGATGGAGTCGAGGAGCATACTTATTTCCTGTGATTACTAGTGCCATCTAGTGGTCAAACTGAATCATCCTCCTTCACACATTCAAATCGAGAATATAGTTTGATGACATTTAATTCATTCAATATCAATGAATAAACAGCTATGCAAGATTTTTAAAATAAAAAATACCCCTTTATTTTACCAAATGCAGTATCTTAAATAGAGGTTTTTTATTTACTTAAAAACACTTGGCGAATGCGGGCCTTTACAGGTTACCAGTTTAAAGTTAAACAGGAGGTCTGGTGCTAGGACTACTACTCTGACTCTGACATAAGCAATACCTCACGTGTGTTGCAATCAATGTGCACTGTAAATATGCGTGTATGACCTATATGTGTGTTCACATTTATTCAGTGTGAACAAAATTTTTCTGGATTCTGCTAACCTTTTAGGTCATATAGCATATTATTATTTTTGCACACTGCAACATGTTAAAATAGAACTTCTTGTTCATTCAAACAAAGAAGTGGAGAATGCGGGCATCGATCCCGCTACCTCTCACATGCTAAGCGAGCGCTCTACCATTTGAGCTAATTCCCCTCATGAAGTTTTTGGAAGGTGGAGGGGGGGTGATCCCTAATCGACATCACCTACTACTGGCCCCTGAATTCTGCATCAATTACTACTGACCTCTGCACTGTCACTACTGACCCCAGAACTCTGCATCACTTCTGACAGCTAAACTCTGCAGAACTCCGGGGTCAATGTTTGTTTTAAAACACAGTGTCGAGAAAATTTGAAGGAGCAGTTTTCCTCAACTGAACAAATTTCTACCAATTCAAACAAGTCATCGAATAGCCTAAGAATGGACATACAAATATTCGTTCAGTTATCTACTAGTGTATGGCCATCTTTATTTGGCCCATAATTCCACTTAAAATAATAAAGTGGTACACTATAATATTTTCTACATAAAAAAATCGAGCCAGGTAGGAGTCGAACCTACAATCTTCTGATCCGTAGTCAGACGCGTTATCCATTGCGCCACTGGCCCCTTGGCTACCTTTTCCCCACCATTGTTTTCCTTTTTCCTACGTATCAGGTGGCCTAAAGTTTACATAACTAAAAAACTTATCTTAACTGCTCTTTGTTGGTCCATTAAATATACAATGTAAAGCATTATCTGTTTATAAAGTGCAAAAAAAATCTGTTGATCCTTCCTGTAAGTCTAGAAGTACTGTCCTGTGTCTTGTGCACTTCACCAGTGACACCTACTGGCAGCAGAGAGAAACCACAGCTCCACTGAGTTTAGGGGGAAACCAAGTGAACAACTGAACTATAAATTCAGCTGGCTTACTACCACCCAGCAAGGCTAAATTTAAAGCTTTGAATGACAGTACAGGACCACAACAAATGTAGGTTGAGCTCTCCTCCCCCCCACATCTCCAACAAAGAGGGGAACTCTGCGGGCGATGTTTGCAAAGCTACCAGGCCAATTCTGCCATTTCTTACATACATGTTAAGATCTGCCTTTTTTTTACTAGAAAATTACTTTGAACCTCCAAACACGAGATGTTTAGCTCGTGATATAACTTCAAGGACTAGGGACAAATCCCACTTAGGAAATGATCGAGTGACAGGTGGGCGAATCTTTAAAACTCCCCTGAGGAAAGTGACCACCAAAGGATCCTCCGCCCATCTCTTATTTGTTGCTGCAGAAATTGCTGCTACCTGCACTTTGAGGGAGCTTAGATCAAGCCCCAGATCAAGACCTGTCTGAAGAAAACCCAAAATATTGGACATAGAGGGAAGGATTGGATCAAAGCCATTCCCGGCAGCAAATGACAAGAACTTGACCCAGATTCTTGAATATATAGCATTGGTTGCAGGCTTTCTGGCTTTTAGCAGGGTTGATATGACCCCTGGGGGAACACCCTAAAGACTCCAACCTTCGCCTCTCAACTTCCAAATTCGAAGATCCAACTTCTGAGGGTTTGGATGAACTAGACTGCCCTGCGACAGAAGTTGAGGAAAAGGAGGGACCCTGATTGGAGAGCTTACACTGAGGCGCATGGCTAGAGGAAACCAGGGTCTATTCAGCCAATACGGAAGTACTGCCACCACCTGAACTGACTCTCTGAGGAGCCTCAGGAGGAACTTGAATATTAATGGTCGGGGAGGAAAGGCATACGCCGTAGTGAACCTCCAGGGGCATGACAAGGCATCCACTGCCTCGGCTTGTGCATGTGGCAGGCGAGAGAAGAATCTGGCCAGTTTTGCATTCTCCAGAGTGACAAACAGGTCTACCTGAGGGGGATCCCACAGGCTGGCGATCTGATGGAAGACATGGGGATGAAGGGCCCACTCGTTGTCCAGGAAGTTCCTGGACAGCGTGTCTGCTTCCGTGTTCAACTTGCCTGGAAGATACATCGCTCTGAGTTCCAGGAGGTTCTTCTCTGCCCAGAGCATAATCGGCTCTACCTCTGAGGAGCGATCTGCTGCGAGTGCCTCCCTGCTTCTGCAGATATGCGACAGCTGCCCTGTTGTCCAGGAGTAGGAGTATTCTCTGGCCTCTGATTTGAGATGCCAATGAAGTTAGCGCCAAGAATGCTGCCCTCATCTCCAAGGTGTTGGATACCACTCCCTGGGTGGAACAGGACCATCTTCCCTGTATCCTGGTTTCCCCGCAATGGGCTCCCCAGTCTTGACCGCTTGCGTTGGACATAATTGTGATCCAGGAGAGGGAGCCCAGGTGATGAGGCTTGGAGAATTTCTCTGGAACTGTCCACCAGTGAAGACTCCTGCGCATTACTCCCATCAGCAGGATCGTCAGAGAGTCGTTGTTTTCTCCATTGACCGAAAGGCAGGGCTTATAACTGTAAGTGGGTCTATCCCACTGCGAATCTTAGGTACTTTTGAAATGCAGATAGAATTGGAACGTGTAGGTATGCATCCTGAAGATCAACTGAGATCATCCAAATTGTTGGCTGGACTGCCTGAATAATCGTTTTCAGGGATTCCATTTTGAAGTTTTCAGGGTGGATGTACTGGTTGAGCCTCTTTAGATCTATCACAGGCCTCCACCCACCTGTCCTCTTTGGCACCAGAAATAGGGTGGAGTAGAAGCCTGCAAAGCGCTTTGCCAAGGGAACCGGTACAGCTGCCCTCTGAAGCTGGAGTGATTTTATGAAATGTTTTAGAGGTTGAGCCTTCAGCGGAGAGGATGGGATCTCTGTTCTTTTGAAAGATGTCCGAGGTGGAGGATGAGAAAAAATTCCAAAAGTGCCCCCACTGGATTGTTGACAGAACCCAGGGGTCCTGGCAACGGGCGGCCCAGCCTGGAACAAAGAACCTTAGCCTGGCTCCTAGCGGGAGTGTCTGGGCTAATCTGGCGTCAAAAGGACTGCTTCTGCTCCTGTGGAGCCGTAAGGGCCTTATTCTTCCTGTTCAAAAAGGATGCCCGAGTGCCCTTCCAAGGCCCTCTGTTGCCCCTGAACTGCCCTGACTGTCTGAAATCCCTTGGGTTCGACTGGCAGAACCTAGAACTGCCTCTGGGTCTTCGCATCCTTCTGTCTTGGGGAAGCATGCCGGATTTCCCTCCTGTCACCCTGGATATAGCTTTATCCAACTTATCTCCGAATAAATGCTTTCCCATCGAATGGTATATTGCACCAGTTCTGTTTGGAAGCTAGATCAGCCGACCAGGGTTTCAGCCACAAGGCCCTCTTTGCCATTACTCAGTTCTGCATGGATCTTGCTGAGCACCTAATCGTGTCAATGGCCGCTTCCGACAAAGTCTGCCGATAATCTAAGCTACTCCAAGGCCTTAATTATATCCTCTTTGGGGACATCCTGGTGTAAAGCCGTCTCAATATTTTCTGTCCAGGCCCTGATGGCATTTGACACAGAGGTGAGGGCGATAGCTGGCTTACAAGCTGCTCCCGCGGCTAAGTAGCTCCTATTAAGGTCCAGGTCGATCCGCCTGTCTAGAGGGTCCTTGAAGGAAGCCGTGTCCCCCATTGGAAGAGTTATATTTTTCGCAAGGCGCACAAAGACCGCATCTACCACTGGCATGGAGTTTAGCGACTGCGTTTCAGATTCCGGTAAGGGGTATAGTTTATTGAACCGGCCCAATGAGTTTTTTTATCAGTCTTTGACCACTCAGTCTGAATGACTTGACTAATCTCGCCCATCAGAGGGAAGAAAATCTGCTGTCTCTTGAGGAATAGGAAGTAATTCTTATGCCCCGTACACACGAGTGGAATTTCCGTCTGAAAAAAATGTTTTTTCCGACGGAATTCCTCTCAAGCTTGCCTTGCATACACACGGTCACACAAAAGTTCTCTGAACTTTCGACCGTCAAGAACGCGGTGACGTACAACACTACGACGAGCCAAGAAAATGAAGTTCAATGCTTCCAAGCATGCGTCGAATTGTTTCCGAGCATGCGTCGTTTTTTGTGCGTCGGAATTGCATACAGACGATCGCATTTTCGGATAGGAACTTTTTCCGACCGAAAAATAGAGAACCTGCTCTCAATCTTTTGCTGGTTGGAATTCGGCCAGCAAAAGTCAGATGGAGCATACACACAGTCGCATTTTCCGTCCAAAAGCTTTCATCGGTCTTTTGCTGGCCGAATTTCCGATCGTGTGCACGGGGCATTAGACTTTTGAGGAGGTTCTTCTGCATCTTCCCATGCGATTGCAGACTTAACTGCTTGGATGAACGGCTGCACCAAGGAATAACTGAACCCAGAAGGTTCCGACTCCTCTGAAGGGTCTCCCGAGGGGTCTTCAAGTGGTGAATCTCTTGCCGGTCGGCTTGACGGGGGCAGAGAGGTACTGACTGCTGAGGAGCCGGGAACATTGGGTTCCGTATCCTGAACTTGGGACGTCTGTGGGACTGACTGAGCAGGAGCTAAGGCCGCTAGCTCCGAGAAGGAGTCTTTCATTGTCCGCTCAAGCAAATTCACAACCTGCTGAATCTCCAGCTCACGGTTGGCTGCATAGTCCGCAAAACAGTCCTTAGACCAGTTTGTCTGGTTGCGGTGTAGCCCCACATGTCCAGCATTTCTTCCTTGCATAAGTTCTAGGAGAGGGGGGCTGATCTCGTCTTCTGGATCTTGACCTTTCTGACCTATGGCATGAAGAACGGGACCCATGGCGTGAAGAATGGGACCTGCGGCCTGGGCTGTCATCATAGTGTCTTGAAGATTTTCTGTACCTCTTGGAGTGGGCAGGGCTACGATGTAGGGAATCCACGTTAGATTAGTAAGCACACTTTTTTTTTATACTCACGTATAGTTGGTCACATACCTAATGGAAGTGGGAGGATCTTGGGGACGAGATGAATAACTCATTGCGGAATTGGGCAGGAGGATCAGCTGCGGAAATATAGTAAGATAGAGAAAAAAAAAGCTATGGAGTGTAAATAATGGTTAAACTACACACACACACACACATACATACATACATACATACATACATACATACACACACACACACACACATACAGGTAAGTACATGTTATCCCCCCTTCTTTTTTGTGCGTTTTATTTGTTTTATAACCTACCTCAGAGCAGTGTCAGCGAGGGACCTTGCAGGGCACAGCTGAGCAGAAACTGACAGCCATGACCCTTACAAGCTGACCCTTATTTGCAAAAAAGGTGGGTGGGCTGAAAAAAAGGTGGGTGGGGATCCCTGATGAAGTCACGAGGTCACGTGACGCAACGCGTAGGATCCCGCTAGCAATCACGTACAACATTCGATGCTGTTTCGACCCCGGGTGTTGTTACTGTGAACCGGAAGCTTTGCACTAGGGGATGGTGTTCCGCCGCCATCTTTCCCTGTCACCGCTCCACACTGTATCCACAGTGTGGATGCTATCTTTTTGAATATTTTTACTCAAATAAATTGGATTTTTAAAAACTTACTACACCATTGGGAGCCCCCTGTCTTTTCTCTCGTTTTTGTTGGCTTGGAGTCCAGGATACAGAATCACTCCCATCAAGAAGCAGCCAAGGTGTCCATTCACCTGCAACCAGTGGACATCACCTGGCAACTTGGAGAACAGACATCCCCAGACCATCACCCTACATTCACATTAAAGCGGTTGTATACCCGCAATTTTTTTTTTTTTTTTTAACCCTGTAAAGCAAAAGGCATAATGAGCTAGTATGCACCGCATACTAGCTCATTATGAAATACTTACCTTAGAACGAGGCGTCAGTATCTTACCTGGTCCACGCCGAGGGAGCTGTCATGTTGCCTCGGCGTGTCTTCCGGGTATCGCGGTTCCAGCGCTGTGAGTGGCTGGAGCCGCGATGTCATCACTCCCGCGCATGCGCGCGGGAGATTTCTTACTCGGCCAGGTCCGGCAGCTGCCGGGCTTCAGCCGAGAATCCCCTGTGCGCATGCGCCGCTGCAGTCAGCGGCGTATAGCAAGGGGAATATCTCCTAAACTGTAAAGGTTTAGGAGATATTTTTTTTACCTACAGGTAAGCCTTATTATAGGCTTACCTGTAGGTAAAAGTAAAAAAAAAGACTATACAACCGCTTTAAGGCTTTATCTTAAGCCCCTTGAGGTAAGGGCAATGGGAGTGCTTACACAGAGGGAACGAGTCCAGTTGTGAATTTTGTATTTTTGGAAACACTATCACCAAAGCCATGTCACACAGCTGATTGATCACATTATTGTTTGACCAGAAGCCAGAGGCCATTATTTAATATTATTTCACCACTATTGGACACTTGGAATAGATTTTTTATTAATGGTTGTACACAGATCACGTGACACACCAGTCAACACATATGTATGATTATTATTGATTTATGCGATGTTTACATATGTTTGTAGGACCTACATGTGTGATCGCATTTACGTGTAAGAACTCCACCTTGATTTTTCTGGATTCTGCTAACCTTTTAAGTCATATAGTATATTGTTAAATTTGCACACTAAAACATGATAAAATAGACTGAAAATTTTGAAAAAAAAAAGGTTTAGTTTCTGTCAGTAAAATTTGTAACCAAGTAACTTTTCTCCTTCACTAATGGGCATTGATGAGGTGGCACTTATGGGCACTGATTATTTGACACTGATGAGGAGGCACTAATATTCTGAACTTATGGGCACTGATAGGTGGCACTGAAATGTGGCACTGATGGGTGGCACTGACAGGCACTGATAGGCGGCACTAATAGGCACTAATAGACATTGATGGGTGGCACTGATGGGCTTTACCGATGGGCATTTATGGGCTTTACTGATGGGCATTGATGGGCAGCACTGATGGGTGGCACTGGTGGGCACTGATAGGCGGCACTAATAGGCACTGATGGCTTTACTGATGGTTGGCACTGATGGGCTTTACCGATGGGCATTTATGGGCTTTACTGATAGGCATTGACTGGCATCACTAATGGGCACCGATTGCTGACTCTGGTGGGCACGGATCGTTGGTACTGGTGGGAAATGATAGCTGGCACTGATGGGCACTGATTGCTGGCACTGGTGGCGCTCTAATGTAATCAGTGCCCTGATTACATCTGACTGTCCCCTGCGAGGAGATGCCGCTGATCGGCTCTCCTTGCCACACACTCTTTCACTGTGAGGTGAGGAGCGCCGATTACCGGCACTTCCTTGCAAGTGGTTAAATGGATTGTAAAGGCAGAAAACCTGTGTACAGCAGCCCCCCTCAGCCCCCCTAATACTTACCTGAGCCCGCATTTATCCAGTGATGTTGCAGGAGTGTCTAAGCTGCCCGGGACTCCCCTCATCATTGGCTGTCGAATTGGCTCCCGCTGCTGTCAATCAAAATCATTTAGCCAATCAGGAGAGGGAGGGGGCGAGACTGGGTCACGTGTCTGAATGGACACAGGAAGCTGTGCCCCCATAACAAGACACTTGCTGTGAGGGCACTTTAACAGGTGGGAGGGGCCAGGAGCGCCAAAGAGGGACTCAAGAAGAGGAGGATCTGGGCTGCTCTGTGCAAAACCAACTACACAGAGGAGGTAAGTATGACATGTTTGTTATTTGTTATTAAAAAAAAAACAAAAAAACAAAAAAAAAAAAACAAGACTTTACAATCACTTTAATATCACAATAAACAAGAATAAAGTAAAAATACTCCCGCGCTATCACTGAAGATAGAAAAAATGTAAAGTGCATGTGAATGGTGCTGCGCTGTTGCAAAACGAAT